>OX421981.1:27200899-27523399 GCA_949128135.1 Parasteatoda lunata | reverse complement strand
AATGACTGTTTTGTATAGTTAAAAAATTTAATTGAACTTCAAAATGTCATTTTCCTGGCATGTCCCAAACAATGTTTCCAATAATAACTAGCTTCAAAACTTCCCATAAATTTTTCAATATCTAATTTTTTTTTATATCAACCGTTGTAAGCATTTCTAGAATATACGCAGAGGGTATCATTTACAAAAACTTCGTTTAAAAGAATTTTTGCTGGCAATTATTTGTTTGTCCCAAGAAAATCTGTCATTTTCCTGGCTACTTTTATTTAGTGGTTTGTAACCAAAATAGTTAGAGCCAGCAATCAATATCTTATATTAAAAAATGATTAGAAATCCTCCTAAATGAACATGTTTTGTTACATGAATAAAGAACCAATTTTCTGGTTCAAAATCTATTTCAAAAATTTTTTCAAGTTGAGTAGGTTTTTATGTTGTCATTTTCCTGGCTTCTTGAAATCATAAATAACATAAACTACATAGATTTATCTGAGTTATTTTAAGAAATCCTGTTGTTTTTTACACAATATATCCGTCTTAGGCCAAAATATTAAATTAAAGTTATATGCTATATAATGGCGAATTTGTTATTATCCTGGCTGTCATTTTTCTGGTTTATGAATGACATGAAATTGAAACAGTTACCAGAAAATTTTTTAAACAGTTGAATGTAAAGCAATTATTAACCAAATATCAAGTTTATGTAAGACTGTTATATGACTGAATGTAATAAAAGTTTTTTTTTATTTAATGATTGATTACTGCGCACAATTTGATTCTGTACATATCAGCAAAAAAACATTTTTGATTCTTTCTACAGTGGATAAAATACTTAGTTTAGGCAATTGATAGTCTACCTAACAAAAAGGCCTAGGTTTTGTTACTTACTAATAGCTTAAAATGACTGTTTTATCAAATTTATAAGCTAATATGTCATTTTCCTGGCTTTCAAGATTTGGTGAATTTCTATTTTATATTTTTTTCTCGAGAAAATTTCAATAAACTACACTGCTGTCTCTAAGGTATTAATAAGTGTAACTAAAGAAGTATACAAAAAAAATTTAGATTATTTTAAAGACTTCAAATTTAAAGAAAGTTTTTGGTCCGAATTGTCATGTTTCGTGAGAATCGCCCATATATATATAAATGGAAATTTCACTCTTGAGTCTAAAGTATTGCGCATATTTTCTTAATTTATCTATTTGAAAATAATTATAAAATTTTTCATTCCTGGAAATATTTTTCTACATATTACATCAACTTAATTAATTACAAATAAATTATATAAAACAGAAATAGTAAGATTAGGATTGATAAGTTATAAGGTAAATTTAGTTAAACTAATTATTAATTAATCCATTTAGAAACTGATGAAGTAAAAACTAACGAAATATTTTCATCTGAATTCACCTGAGTCTTAGTATTTAAAAAAATTTATTATAACAATGTCATGTTTCGGGAACATATTAGCTGAAATGCGTTAGAAGTAACGCGTATAATAATTAAATAATGTAGTATATTGTTTATATGATAACAAAATTAATTAATTTCCCATTTGTTATGATTACAGTGATAAAAATTTATTTTCGTTATTAGCTAGGAAAATATTTTTGAAACTATGTAATGATAAGTATTTAAGAAACTGATGTTCATCACATTTTTATTATATGATGATTGCATGTACGAGAGACAGCTGTTAACAACGTTTGCGTTAAATAGAAGTATAGCTTTAATTTCTCATGATTAAGATTGAGAAAAAAATTATGAAATAAAGATTTTTATAATCAAGAATTTTATTAATTTTGTAAAATGATACAAGAAAGTTAAATTGGTGTTCATTTATGTTGTAGAACTAAGTTTCATTGGCAATTTACATTTCGCAAAAAAGCATATAAATACAACCTTCGTTTGTAACTTCTCGTTTAATTTATTAGAAAAGAATAAGAGTTTCTTAATTAAATCTGTTTTTCATTGTTTGTTGTTTTGCAAAATTTTATATATATATAGATATATATATATATATATATATATATATATATTCCTCTTTTTTTGCGATTCGATTCGTGACTGTCTCCCGTCTAGCACCGACCACGCTGATGATGTAAAATATTCTCAGTGGTAGAATGATCAAGGGATAGAGTCTCCTTGCCATCAGACAAATTGCGGAAGGTATCATGGTTTTCCTCTCCATGTAATCCAAATGAGGGTTAGTTCTGTCAAAAAGTCCACCAAGAAGCAATTTTCTACCAATACTTGATCCACGAGTTCCCTTGTCTTTTGGATTGTATTTAAAATTACAAGGCTCCGGAGTTGAACATTGATAGTTGTAAACCCACCATTCTGTCGGCTGTTCGACGACGGTTATAAAATAAAATAGAAACGTAGATTTAACTTTTCGCAATAGCTAGCATAGTGTTCGCCATAACTGCAAAACCATCATCAAAGCAAGTTATTTCCTGATATTTTCTATAAATATTGCGAGACAGATATGGGAGTTCCACAACAAATTAAAGTTCACTTTTTATTATAAATCCAGTTTTAGTTGAACACTGCTTTGCAAAAAATTACAAGAAAAATTGCAAAGTGTCTAACCCTATGATAGAGATATATAGAAGAATACTCTGATTTAGACATATTTTAGATCGAACTAGTTTTTCTTTTAAACATTCTATAAATATTTCTTTACATTGTAGGATCAATTTACGAAAAGTGTATTTTCATATAAATTGAAGCTAAAATTTCATTATGAAACTAGTATTAAATGAATACCGCATTGCAAAAAATAATATTTAAAGCTTGGAAAATAAATGGGAATTGACCATCTTTATGTTAGCTACAGACACACACTGGACTTTTTATGTTTTGGACTCAACAAGTTCTGTATTAAAAATTTCTGTAAACATTTCTTGGCATACATGGATGTTTTCAAATCAATTTATTCCCTCTTTTTAAAATGAAATCAGATTTAAATGATTTTTGAGGTTGCAAAAAATTATAAAAAATTCGCAAATTTTTTACCTTTATATTAAAAATAATCACAATCTACTGCTGATAAGCTTTAGACTAAAATTTTTACCCATTCGTTCCTATAGTCTTTTTTTAAAGGATGGCTCTGTTTTTTCATAAAAGAAAAACTGGGTAGATATGTGTAGGATTATATTTAGGTAGGATTTATATGATTTGTTTTGCAGAAATAAGATAGTTCGCTGCCCTATAGAAATTTCTTTCAAATAAATATTTATATTTGATACTGAAGTCGAAGCTCTTCTTAAGATGAAGTGGTTGCTAACAAAAAGTATAATCTACTTGGTATAAAAAAATGTGTTTAGACACTCTTTTCAGATAGCAGTATATCATGTATATTTTATTTTATAATCGTCGTTGAATAGCCGACTCAATTTTTTGGTTTCAGGACTACTAATATTAAACTCCGTAGCCTTGTAATTTTGGACACAATACAGAAGACAAGGGAACTTCTGGATCAAATATTGGGAAACATTTAAATTCGCGGAGCACTTTTTGATGGAACTAACCTAAATTTGCGTTACATGGATAGGAAAACCACGAAAACCTCTCACGGTTATCCTGTCGGCGAAGGGACTTTAACCCATGGTACATCTACCACTGAGGATACTTTAAGACAGCACTGGGGTCAGTGCAAGCCGGATGCGGATTTCGTATCGATCAGCCATTGTTAGGATTGAAACCCGGTTCACCTCATTGGAAGGAAAACGTTCTATACCCTGAGCATCACGGCTTTGTATCACGTACAGACCAATTTTTGCGCCTGGGCATATATAGGTTAAACATTCTAAAAACACACTTTGACATTGATAAGCATTTTCAGACCAATAGACTCTCACGTTTTGTTATGAAATTTAGTTTAAATGAATTCTGTTACAAAAAAAATATATATAAACAAAAATCGCTAATTATCCACCTTTATAATAGCGATATCGCATTCCCTGAACTTCGGATATATTGCTTTAAACATGTTCTTGTTTTAAAGTTGCTATAGATATTTCTAAACTGTTATGAATGTTTCACTGCAGTTTCAGGCTTGCTTTTCAATATAAAACCAGTTTTAAGCGAATATTACATCGCAAAAAATGATAAAAAAAAGTTCGCAATGTCTACCCTTATGTTAGAGACATAATAATTATTATGTTATAAATACGGTATCAGATAGAGCATCCATATCATAAGTATTGCGCTAATTGAATATATATATTAATAATATACTTTCCGCTCACTGAATATTCTTTAATAATATACTTTAAATTCATTAAATATGCTGTAATAATATATTTTCCTCTCACTGAATATACTTTAGTAATACACTTTCCGCTCACTGAATATTCTTTTATAATATACTTTTCATTTATTTATTATACAATAATATATATTTTTCTCTCACTGAATATACTTTTCGTTCACTGAATATACTTTAATAATTTTACTTCATCGCATTATTATGTTAAAGAAGGTATATAAAGATCAATGAGAAAGTATTGGTTACACCGAGAAAATTTTTTGTTGCTGTATTTATAGAAAATAATTAATCTTGCCTGATTTGGGTGTAGGGATTTAAAATGTGTAATTAGTTTTGCTCCTAAAGCAATAGTTTTCTTAAAGGACATTTTTAGTCTTTTTTTATTGAAGTTTACATGCTTAAAACTCTTATATTTACTGGAGAATACGTAATGTCATGTAAAACTTCTAGGGTGGTTAGGACACATGATCAGGTTTAAAATTGCATAGAAATTATTTATACGTGAAAGTGTCGTCGTACGCAACTAGGGGCGCAACCCGTATTATTCTATGTTTAAAGCACATGAAGAAATCGTTTATAAAAGTAAGCACCACTTGTGGCTTATGATGCCGTTTTTCAAGCATCGGTTTCTATGCAATTTTAGTTCTGGTTATATGCCCTATCTCCCTTAAAGTTTGTCGCAACATTCACACGACCTCTGGTATATATAAAGTTTTTAAACTTTATATATACCAGGATATATAAAGTTTTTAAACTGTACTTCGACAAAAAATAGACAAGAAATGTCATTTTTTAGAAGAAAGAAAACTGTAGTTTGGAGAGAGAAACCAATTGCCGAATTGAAATCAGCGATATGGAAGTATCTAAGATCTGTTTAAAAATCATCAGCAACAGATGTTTGTTTTTATCTTTGGTTTTAAATTTAGACTCATTTATTTCTTAATAGTCTAAATAGCATATTAAAAATATGTAAATATCTCAAACAAAATAAAAATCATGTAATGCTATAAAGAAAATGACCCAGATGAACCCATTAATGCCTATCTACGAAAAGAACAGGGATTGGACAAAATATGGAAACACTTCTATACTAATTTTATGTACGCAACCATTCGTTTCTTTTTCAGCAAATGTTTCGGAAGATTTTACATGGAAAAATTGTTGGTATTACTTGATAGATTATCACTGAAGCTGTAAGTAAGGCGTCCTTTTTACCTATGCAAAATTTGCATCGACCAAAATGAATCAATACTTTTTATTTTAATTATAAAAACATTCTCATACAACTATCGCAATCGTACAGAATGATTTCAAAATTGCTGGCATTAAAACTAGAAAAAACTTATTAACAACCTTTTCTCAGTTTGGTCGATGCAAATTTCGCAGGGGTAAAATTGACCCCTATTCTAAAAGCTTCAAGCACGTTCTTTTAAAGTTTGCCACGAGTTTGGCAGGCAAAATCTTCCAAGATATTTGCAGCTAACATAAAGTTTCTTTGTATTTTGCTCAACCCCTGTAGTTTGCATATAAATATTTTCGAGTGGTAGCATTTTAATGCATGGATCTTGGTTTTGTAAATTCGATTTACAGGGTTTTAATCATCACTACTTCTAAATAATTCAAAGTCTTGTGTGATACGCTACTTGGCTACAGTTACAATGGGGCTTCCCTGGTCGAGCAGTATCACCCACCAAACGTGATGCGAAGCGTGAGGGTGGAGGGTTCGAATCCCGTCGTAGCCCTAGACCGCGTGATGCCGTTCTCTGAGTTGTTCTATCTGTCCTTATACTTGGCAAAGGCTTATAAGTTTAAATTGAGCAAACAAGCCTGCAAATGTTTGTAATACTCATAAAGCTATACTGTTACAGAGATAAAAACTTGCTCCGCTCTGTATTAAAAGAATACTTTCTAGTGTTTACGAAATTTAAGTTGTTTTTAGTTTAGAATATTTCATTTAATTGTAATTTTTCCACCATTACACATCAAAAATTCAAAGTATCTTATGAAATGAAACTTTTCTGCAATTATCTCGTGGTGACTTTTTTTTAAGAGTGGGATTAATTATCCTTTACAAGTTTTACTTTTGAATTCGCTACCAGTTTATTCTAACTTTTGTAGAAAGCGGAAAAATAGCACCCTTGCAGTTGAGCCATGTTAAGTCTTTTAAAATGTTTGCGATATTAACCGAAAATCAGCGAATTTTTGCTTGCAGTTGTCCATCGTTTTTTTAAAATGTTTTGTCGAATCTGGAGCAGTAGGCAACTTTGATAATATAGTAGACAGAATTATCCTGTTTCCACTAAATAATAAAGCCTAGTAATAAAACGACTGTGCTACCATTTTTTTTTCTTTTTTTCCTTAAAAAAGACACAGTTTTTTTAAAAAGACGCATGACACAAATGGATAAAGTGTTTATTAAATTTTGATACATGAAAATATTATGAGTCTCAAAAGCTGTGAAGTTTGTTTAACAGCAAAATATAAATCTTTCGTATCAGGAAAGAAAACTCATTCGAAACAGTGCTGTTTATCTAAAAATATGCGAAAGATCAATTTAAGCAGGCGAGTTTTTTTCTCCTTCATATTATTCCAGGGGGGAAAGAGAAAACAAAGTAAATTAGAAAAAGAGTGCCATAAATATCTCGCTCACTGAATATGCATGAATAATTTTGTTTCATCGCATAATCATGTTTAAGAAAGGTATGGAAGAGTAAATTCCAACAGAAAATATTTATTACAGTCTTTTTGACGTAAGAAAATGTACACCAGTTTTCAAGCATTTTTCATTTGTTAGAGTGTATCTAGTTGATGAATAAAAATATTGAAATTCTCGGTGTTTGAAAATATACAATATAGTGAATTCGTGATAAAAAAAACAGAATAGAAATATACATTTTTGTTATTAAATATATTTTATAGGGTATTATTCATGAATTGTTAACCTACTCTGTTGTCTATAAATTAAATCATTAAAGGTCAATTTAGATCCTATTAATTAAAAGTAACTATTACACATGTGATTACACATGAAAATTCTATTATACTTCCAAAATGATATCTATCACTATTTCTTTTATTTCTAGCAGCTGTACTTGAACTATTAGCAATGATAATAAAAATGATATAGTAGCACTTGAACTATCATTGACTAGTGTGTGACGATAGCCCACTTGTCTACAAAAAAAGCAGAAAATAAATATACTTGTTCATTATTAAAAATATTTTATATTGGTTGTTTCATTGATTAATTTTTCCCTAGAACACACATCACTAACCCATGAAATTAAGCTAGACCGCATTAAAGATCTGAATGCAAAAATAAACACATATAATAAGTCAATGCAAAACAATCTTTATGGATTTCTTTCTTGCCTTTCTAAGTATTTTTGAAATAATATCTATCACAATTTTTTTTTATTTCTAGCAGTAGCCTTTGAACTGTTAGCAACGATTGTTCAAATGCTATAGTAGCACTTGAACTATCATTGACTTGCGTGTGACGAACGCACACAACACTAAACCATGCAATCAAATAAAACAGCATGAAGGCACTGAATGCAAAAATTTCTGCATGTCTAGAGTCAATACAAACCAATCTGTCTGGAGATCTTTTAGTTTGATCATTTATTTGCACCCATAATGACTAACAACATAAATGATGTTAGTCATCATTAATCTACCAAGATTTTAATGTTTTTGCCTTGTGCCGTAAAGTGTTCTCAACTTAAAATAAAAACTGATTAATTACTGATAGTTTTTGGAATTGAAATTGAATCTGAATAATTTTTTAATCTAGTGTTTGGAACTTAATAGTTTGAGTTTGTGATTTCAAATATGCTAATTAATAAGTGCATGGTATATTTTAAGTTACGAAATCAGACACAGAAATCACCTTTCTCTGAATAAACGTAATTTTTTTCCCCGACGTATTCGGCTTTCTGACCCCTAAAATGTAGGGTGTATTAGAAAAGCGGTCCAAAATTTTGACCCC
The DNA here is from genome assembly GCA_949128135.1 of Parasteatoda lunata. Classification (NCBI taxonomy): domain Eukaryota; kingdom Metazoa; phylum Arthropoda; class Arachnida; order Araneae; family Theridiidae; genus Parasteatoda; species Parasteatoda lunata. Next base: position 27,515,138 of record OX421981.1, on the reverse strand, counting down.
TTATTGTTAATTTTACTTTTGGCGTATTTCGCCGTACCTCGAGAACCTTATAAGTGAATAAAAAAAATTTTGCACACAGTTATAAAATTATAAATTAAGCAAAAATTAATTTTTATAAAATATTATTACTTTTAATTTTTTCATTTAATACTTCTCGAACTTATTTTGAATTAAAAGGCATGTGATTTTTTATATAATTTTAAAGAATGTAACTTTACATGGCAGAAAACAAAATTTGAGTGAAATTGACTTAATAGTTCCTTAGAAATTGAATTTAAAAAATACCACTTTTTATTTAAATTTGATTTCTCCTGAACAATTTCACTTAAATTCTGTTTCCTGCGTTGTAAAAGTATAAGCTTTAAAATTATGTAAAAAATTATATACTTTACGATAAAAAAAAATTTCGACTATTTTTTAGTAAAATAATAAAAATAATAATAAATATTTCTCTAAAAGTTATTTTTTACGAGGAATTATCTTTGAATCTTTGGATTATAATTTGGTGCAAAAATTTTTTGAATTCGCTTAAAAAAGTTGTGGATATATGGCGAAATACGCAAAATAACAATGTAAGGCCCAAACTTTTGGAGCAACTATCCTGACCAAACTATCGGGACCCCTCCCCCCATAGTTTGGTCAGAATAGTGGTGCTTTTTTCAGGTTTGGTCAGGATGATGGTTTGGTGACACATTTTCCAGATTGCTACTAATCCTTATATTTTGGGCGACAGGAATCAAAAAGGTACGCTTATTTAGAGAAAGTAATTTTTTTGTGCCATAATTTCGTAACTTAAAATATCACCTGCACTTATTTCTTAGCATATTTGAGGTCACCCTCTCCAATTATTAGGATAGAGACCAATCATTAGATCAAAAGTTATCCTGGGTGGTCTGTTTATTTTATTTTTTTTTTGTACACTTTATTGATTGAGAATCAGTCAAATTGTTATGATGCTAAAAGTTTTGATATATTGAATTCTTTTTTTAACATAAAATAACATAAGTTTATGAATTTCCTCCCATAGTTTCATATTTGTAAGTATTTGTGAATTCTTAGTGGGACAAAATAAACAAATAAGAGAGAAAAGTCAGTTTTTGGTTTAACCACTGACTGTAGGAAGGGCTCCAAACTTGTTGGTAGAAAGTACGTCCCCTGATGAAGTGCTGTTTTTTCTAACATACATACCTTCAAAATGTCATTTTGCTTGTTTTTGGTTTTTAACTTTTTACTTAAATTGTTTGCATAAGACAAATTTAGTTTTAGCTCTTTCTAGCACTTTCCTATTTTGACTAATTAATTTAAAATTTTTATCTTAAAATTTGTTTAAATCAATTTCATACTTTTATTGGAGAAAAACTTCCATAATATCGAACGAGAATCGAATAAAAGGTAATATTCGAATTAGAATAATTACGTCTTTACTTGACATTATTTTTGCTTATCGTTGCGCTACTTTTTAAATTTAATTACCTCTGAAAATAATTGGTTGTTATGTCGCAATTATTTGTTTAAAAGATGAGTTTAAATACTTTTAAAATAAACATTTCGAAATATGTGTCATATTTATTACTGTATTCCAGCTTAGTTTGTAGTATTTTTTTTTATTACTTCACTAAAAGTTATTTGCATTATTTCCTTGCATATTTATTTTATAATCGTGATTAAATCTTAAGAAAGTAGAAATACGTGATGCTTTTGTTTCAACTGATATAATGAGATACTTTATTTATATGTTTTATTATCTATCGTTTATTTAAGAAAATGTGAAAAAAATTGTTTTCGTTTGCTTAAAATTGTAATCACTTTAAGTACTATTCATGTTTCAAATAAACACGTTTAAAGATCCTTTTGTTTCGTGAAAAAGGAAAATACATATTTCATTTTTAGTAGAGTCTATTCATTGAAATAATTTTTTTGTTAAATCTTTGCCTAAAATCAATTAAAATTTCTTTATATATTAACAACATTGTATTCATATGACATCTTAGTATATTCTTTTCAAAATATAAAAAAAAAAGAATTTATTGCTTTCAAAATTCTAAGCTTTTGTTAATGAAATCATTTATATTAAAGAACGTAATTAAGTTTTATGTATTTTGAAACTAATGAAACCCACTATCAAGTGAGTTGCATTTCACATTGTTAGTAAACAAGTCAAGTTAAATTTATAACAATTTGGAAAGATGTGATTCTCCAAAATTATGCGATTAAAAATTAATTATTGTGGTCAAAATTATGTGAATTGTTTAAATACACTAACAAGGAATAATTGTCAGTGATAATTGTCGAAGAGAACATATATTTTTAAAACATGAATAATAATTGTGTTTATAAAGATAAATTTAATAAATGGAATTTTTATTAGAGATAAGTTTAAACGTTTTTTCTTTAGTATAAGAATAACATTCCTTAAACAATAATACAGTCTTTATTTACTCAAGAAAGTTTAAATGATTAATTTGAAATATGTTAAGAAATTTTATGAAACTGCAGATAAAGCAAAAAAGAAAATATTTTTTTAAAGTTGTTTTTTTTTTTTTACTTCCATCTCAATTTCAAAGACATAGCTGATGCTTTCTAAAAAAGCAATTGAAGAATAAAGAAAGAATAAAAATTACCCAAAAAGGAAGGAAAAAAAAAAAAAGCTGAAATGAGAAAAAAATTGCCCGAATTTCTAAAAATATCATGTTTAGGGGATCCAGAAAATATGCTTAAAACTTTTTATAAATGCATCAATTTTTTTAGTGCTCCTTTATCATTTTATAAATATAAAAAACTGTTTACAATTCATCTGCAAGATGTTCAATTTCTTTTTTTAATTGAAAAAATTTAAAATATGCGATGTTTTTGATTTAACATAAACAATTCTCGATATATTTTAATAAAGTCATACATAATTCATCTCAATTTAAGTATTTTTTACTGGAAGCTTGAAAAAAATTATGGGATTCTAAATTTATTATTGCACGTTTTTTGTTGTTGTTCATATTATAATATATTTTAAAAAAATATCTATCAGAATCGAAAAAATATTAATCAATTTATTGAAAGTAAATTGAAGTAAAATATCAAGAGTATTCATATTACAGATTCCATGGAATTTTCTTTATTTTCTTAGTTTGTGCTTTACATCATTTCGAAGCATGTTAAAAGTGTTTCCTCATAAAAAAAATATATGAAAAAATACGTTGAAATGGTTCTAATTCCTTCAGTAACAGCCGTGGTGAATCAGAAAATCGAGCGATGGCTGTTTGATATGAATTCTGCTTCTGTCTTGCACCAACCTCAGTGTTGGAGTGGATCATGGGTTGGAGTCCCCTTTGCCGTCGGGCTAACTGTGGGAAGTTCTCTTGGTTTTCCTCTCCACGTAAAGCAAATGATGATTATTTCCAACAAAAAGTTCGCTTACAAAAACTAGTTTTTCCTAATACTTGATCCAGGAGTTACCGTGTCTTCTGGATTGGGCTCAGAATTACAAGGCTACGGAGTTGAACATTGATGGTCGTAATCACACCATTGGGTTGGCTGTTCATTGATGGTAATGGGATTAAAATTAAAGTTAAAATTTTAAATAAAAATAAAAATAAGAATAAAAGTAAAATAAATACAATAAAAATATTTCAGTATGAGCTGCGGTGTTTTGGGGAAAAGAGCGATTACCTCCAAATGAGACGGCCCTTGATTGATTCTTAGGAATATCTGGTCGATATGCATTCCTCTCCTGTCTCGCATCGACCACAGTCTTGAGACAAAATATCCTCAATGGTAGAGGATTTAAGGGTTAAAATCGTCCTGCCATCAGGCTAAACATGTGAGACTTTCGTGATTTTCTTTTTAATGTAGCGAAACTATGGGGTAGTTCATTTAAAATGTCTTCCATTATGGCTTGTTTGTCTAAATTTTTGATCCAGGAGTATCCTTATCTTCTGTGTTTGGTTCAAAATTACAAGGCTAGTGAGTTAAACCTCGATAGCCATAAACCCGAAAATGGATCAGCTTTTTAATTTCAGTTATCAAACAAAATAAAAATCTTCAATGTATCTTTAAGTTCAACAATTGGGAAACCAGGTTTAGTTCTAACAGGCACAATTTTTTCCCCTAATTTTAGAAAACTAAGAACACATTTTTTATAAAACTGAAAGAAAAATCCCTAACTTTTCAAGAATTGTGTGTTGCCCCCCCCCCCACACGAAAAAAGATATCATAAAATGATATACTTTCATGAACAAAATGTAATATACTATAGAGACACAGCCGACTACCGCATCTTAACTTATCACAAGCAACACCTTTTCTAGTCAACAATTTATCTTGTAAACACCTAGATCTTATGGATTATCTCGGGGGTAATATTAGCTTTATAGTTTCACTAATACTTCTCTATGCTTTTGCATAGCTAACAACTCGTTGTTTCCTTCTTAACGTAACGCAATTGTGGATTAGTTCCTTCAAAATGTCTTCCACCTTAGCTTGTTTGTCCTAATGATTGATCCAGGAGTATCCTTATCTTCTGTATTAGGTTCAAAATTACAAGCATAAATTAAATCTTGATAGCCAAAATGGTAAGGCAGTTGAATGAGAATAATGAAATTAAATGAAAAAAGTCAGAAAAACTTGAAGTTCAACAATGGGGAAGGAATGAAACTAGGTCTTTTCTCGAGTTCTAATTCTGATACAAATCCAATGTTTTATCCAATATTTCAGAAAACAAATAACATATTTTAGCTAATTAAAAAAAAACTAAATTTTCATTCTCTTCCCTCCCCCCCCCCAAAAGAATAAAAATATCAATAATGATAAAATTTAATGAACGAAATGTAATAAACTAGACAAAGAGTAGACCGATGCGTCAAAATTTTTATCTTAAGCAACTCCTTTTCTTATCAACAATTTATCTTGTAAGCACCTAAATCTTAGAGATTATCTAGGGAGTTATATTTTTAGTTTCAATATAGTATTTTTATATGCCTGTGCTTTGTTAATAATTCGTTGTTTCCTTCTTAATGTAGCGCAAATGAGGGTTAGTTTTTTTTAAAAAACGTATTCCAAGATGGCTTGTTTGATCCAGGGGAATTCTTATCTTCTGAGTTGGGTTCAAAATTACAAGGCTATTGAGTTGAAATTTGATATCAGTAAGTCTCAAAAAGAGCGACCTGTTCAATGATGTTATAAAATAAAATAAAATGTTTTAGTATAACTTAAATTGCAACAATGGGGAAGAAATGAAACGCGGGTCCTTTCTCGAATTCTAATTCAGATGCAAATACAATATTTCAGAAAACTAATAATATATTTTAACATATTTTAAATCATTACAAAAAATACTTAATTTTCAAAAATTTTGTGTCTTAACTCTCTCTCCCAAGGAATAAAAATATCAAATAATGATATATCTTTATGAACGAAAATGTAATAAACTAGACATAGAGTATAGACGCATCATAATTTATCTTAAGCAACACCTTTTCTTATCAACAATTTATCTTGTAAACACCTAGATCTTAGGGATTATCTGGAGAGTAATATTAGCTTTCTAGTTTCAATAGAATACTTCTCTATGCCTGTGCATTGCTAATAATTCTGCAGTTCAGTGAATTTACCCACCCAAATTGCTCAGATCAATGTAATGGGAGTCGTCAATCAGAACAAAACCTGGCTGTGACATTTCTACTGGGAGCATTCACTGTCCTCTAATAATCCTAAAATTATGCGATTCTAAATTGGCGTAAATACATATAAACAGTCTAACTCCTTGAGGAATCGTTGAGATATTTCAGATCTTTCTGAATATGGAAATAAGATTTAAACAAAAGAGCTTAGAATTGAAATCAAGATCTTAGAACCCTTGCTATATTGTTTGGATGAATTTTAAGATCATTACTATTCTCTATTCAATAAATCAAAGCGAATTAAGATATAATATGGAACAAAAGTTTAAAGGCACAGAATTTTTTAAAATAAATTTTAAAATAATGTATCCCCTAAGTTGAGTATTGAGTTTTTCAGAGACGATCGCAGCGAAATCTCTTTCATATGTATTTCTCCAGGCGCTCTAATAATAAATGAAAATATATTTGAATTTTTTAAATATATAAAACAGTCTAATAGTTACAAAAACAAATATGTTAGATTATTCGAAATTCTTGTCATCATTATCATCATAGTTGGCCAGACAGCTCAACGTGAGTGAATGCCTTTCTCTGAAGATTTCTCCATGACGACTTCCGATTTATCTTTGATCTCCAATTCTTTTCATTAATTACGAAAAAATCAGATTTCACTGAGTCAGTCCATCTCAACCGCGGCCTTCCCCGCTTTCTTTTTACAGTGGGTCTATAAAGCAGTGTCTATTTTTATTGTGTTGTCATCACTCATTCGAATCACGTGGGCGATCCAATTCATTCTATTTATTTTTAAGTATTTAATTATATCAGGTTGTTTAGAAATATTCTACAGTTCAAAGTTAAATCTCCTTCTCCAGTTATTGTTTTCATTTACTCCACCAAGTATACTCCGCAAAATCTTTCTTTCAAATATTTCGATGCAATTTTCCTCCAGTTTTGTCATTGTTCAATGCTTCAGAAGCGTATGTCAAGACTGGCTGGACAAAAGTTTTGTATATTAAGAACTTTGTTCTTCTAGAAAGAAACCTAAATTTAATAAATCTTCTCAGTCCATAGACAGCCCTATTAGCCAGATAGAGTCGGTTTTTTATTTTAGGATTAATTCTGTTGTCAATGGTAGTAATTGATCCTAAGAAAGTAAAACTCCTCACTGTTTTAAATCTATAAGAATTTATTTCAAAATAGGGTTCTGGGACTCTGTTTCTTGAGAATAACATATATTTTGTTTTCTATCCATTTATGACTAAGCCCATTTGCCTTGCTCAACCTCAAGAGCAAATAATGCCTCTTTCAGGGCAGGAAGGGAACGAGCAATTATATCAACATCATCAGCATACGCAATTAATAGCACTGATCTAGTAAAAATATGACTACTGGTATTGATGTTTGAATCACGAATAACTATCTCAAGTGCAATATTAAAAAGAAGACAGGAGAGAGAGTCTCCTTGTTGAACACCTGTGAATGTGTCAAGATTTTCTGACAGAGACCCCTGAAACTTACTCTTACACTATGTATCCTTCAATGCAAGTCTCGTCAATTTAATGAGTTTTGAAGGTATTTTAAAAGTATTCATTGTTTCAAAAAGATAATTTCTATTGATACTATCGAAAGCAGCCTTGAAATCAATAAAAAGATGATGTGTTTCAACGTTAAATTCCATTGATTTCTCTAAAATCTGACGGAGACAAAATGTCTGATCTTTAGTTGATTTTTCAGCACGGAATCCACATTGATATTTTCCTATTTGTGAGTCAATAAATGTGCGTGTGGTAACAGCCTGAGATATAAAATTCTAGATAGAATTTTATAAGTTATACAAAGAAGACTAATGCCACGATAGTTGGCACAGGTCATAGGATCTCCTTTCTTGTGAATTGGGCATAAAATGCTAATATTCCAAATCGTTGGCATAATCTCAGAGTGCCAAATCTCAATAATAAGTTCAAATAAATTTCTCAATAAGGTAGGTTCACAATTTTTTAGTAGTTCTGCTGAAATAAGATCATGTCCCGAAGCCTTCTTATTCTTTAAGTTTTTAATTGCAGCCCTGATCTCCTCAATAGTTGGAGCCTCAACTTGGATGTCATTTATGAATTCAGGTGCAATTATTTTAACATCCTCTAAATTTTCATTAAGAAGTTCTTTAAACTGTTCATGCAATCTTTTTAAAATGTCTTGTTTACCAGTAATAATTTCACCAAATTTGTTTTTGTATAGACTAGAGGTCGGTTTAAAGTCCAATCGACTGCGGTTGATTTTCCGATAGAATGCTCTGCATTCATTAATGGATTTCAGATGTTCAACATCTTTAAACAATTCTTCATCAAAGACCCTTTTCCTTTGCCTAAAGAGTTTCTTCACCTCTTTTCTGCGTCTATGGTACTCTGCACGATTTCTTGTGTGTGCTTGTATCATATGTTTATATGCAACATTCTTTTTATCGTTAGCAATGGCACAATCAATATCATACCAATCCTTAAGCTGTTTCTTAGTTTCTTTACCAATCATGGTATTGGAAGCGTTACAGATACTGTCATTTATACATTTCCATTTATTTTCCACAGTACCATCATAATTCTTTAAATTCAACTGTTCCTTTACTTTTTCGCAATATTCAAGTCTTATCCTGTCATTTTTAAGTTTATCACAGTTATATTCCCTCAAAGCCTCAAAGTCTCTCCCTTAAACTTTTTTTGCATTTGATAATCTTGATCTGACTTTGGCAATAATCAAGAAGTGATCTGAATCCACATTAGCTTTACGATACGTTCTTACATCCATCAAGTCTGAGTAATGTCTTGCGTCAATTACTATGTGATCAGTATGTATTAAAATATAAAATCCAAAAAAACGTAGTTTGCATGTTTTTCTCATTTCTATTCAGGAATTTATCAATTATTGATTTTATAAACTAAAAGAATTTCAATGGTGAATAGTTTCTCTTAGATCAAAATCACTGCATATAAGTACACATTTGAAAATTTATTGTTTGGAAGTAAGGTGTGTTTTTTTTTTGAGGTTTCACCTTTATGAAAACAAAGGTAATGGTGTTTCGTGCTTTATTTCCTAACCATCCATTATTAGAATGCTAAATATAATATTTTTTTCTTTTTTTGACCCAAATTAATAAAAAATAAGGAAAAAAGTAGGAAAAATATGTTTAATAAAAATTTTGCATCAATGTGCTAATGCCAAAAATTTACCAAGCAGTTATTAAGAAGTACTAAATATTTTCCAACTTTCTTTTTCATGAATATTTTTCCTCAGTGGAAAAAAATATTTTGTTCATAAGTTTGAAAAACTGATTTAAACTGCTTTTGCCACGGCCAATAATTTTCTCACACATGTAAGAATATTCTGATAGGCAGCCTGGTACTGATATAATGTAGATAATTTTAGAAAGTAGGAACTTTTTATTTCTAAAACAAATGGTATCGTCAGGTTTGATTATGACAAATGTTTCTTTGAACTTATATCATAAAAAGATGGGTGAGTGTTTTAATTCTTGAAATTAATGCAGGAAAAAAAATACAAATAATCAAACAATTACATAAATATTTTTACTTTGGTCAGAAATTATGCGTCGAGTATAAAGATAAAAGCGTTTCGTTTCGAATTTGTTTAATCCCAAATCCTTGCTATTTATTTCTTATAGCTACTGCGTACAATAAAAAAAAAAATGACCAACTTTAACAACTTTTAATCTAATGATCGGATCTTCATGTTCAAAGACTCAATCTTAATAGTTTGAGGGGATGACGTCAAATATGCTAATTAATTAGAGCAGAAGATATTTTATGTTACGAAATCAGACCGAAAAATGTACTTTCTCATGCATTTTTTTTTCAACGAATCTGTATTTCTGACCCCAAAATTTAGGGGCAGTTGCAGTCTGAGAAATATCGTCGTAATAGTTTGGGCATGAGAGTGGCTCAAAGTTTGGAACCCTTAACTTTAATTTAACTTTTGGTGTATTTCCCCATATCTCCAGAATATTTTAAGTGGATTAAAATATTTTTAGTCACAATTATAGAATTCGTTTATCCAAATGTAACTCCATGAAAAATAAAATTTTAGTAAATATTTTTTATTATTTTATTAAGCAATAGTCGAAAAAATTTTGAATTTCAAATAATACAATTTTTACAACATTTTAAAGCATATAATGTTACATGACAAAATACAAAATTTGAGCGAAATCGGTCGAATAGTTCCGGAGAAATCGAATTTTAAAAAGTCGTATATTGAACTTAACTATTTTTATTCCACATTGTACTACTTATACTTTTGCAAAATGTTGTGCTTGTTCAATTTAGCAATTTTTTTTAAAATCTGTAGTTTATTTTGTGTTTACTTATTCCTTTTCGAAAAGCACGTAAATGCGTACAAATACTCTGTAGGGATGACGGAACTGCTAATTTAAAAAAGATGAGATTTGGTCTTAGTGCTTAAATAGGTGGTATACCTTTTATTATGAGGTAACACCAATTTAAAAACTCATAATAATGTTCTTCTTTTATAGGCCACTTTTTTCAGCTGGGCATTATTGAGTTTACTGATTGAACTGCCGTGAATTTTGTGAAAATTCAGAGCAGTTGAAATGTGACAAAATTTTGTTATGTGTTTTAAATGAATAAAAACTATATACTCTTTAATGATTGATCAGAGAATTAACTCCTGCCTTAAATAAATAAATTAATTAATTAACAAATTAATTAATTAACAAATTGGCCATAAAATAGAAAAAAAATTCACATAATAAAAGTTGTTTTCGATGGGAATTGCGATAATTGCTATTACGAAATGTAACTCTACGCTTTGACAACAGCAATATGTTTCCAAAAACTCTTTAAGAAATAATTGGTATTTTTTTTAAACAAATAACTAATGGGTAAAACGGGAAACATTCAAAATGAAAAATCAGTGGATAAAAAAGGATTTAATAGCCACCTAAAAGTAATTATTTGTGAAAGAAAGATAAGGCTGAGTTAGAAATTTACTGATTCCAGGTTTTACGTAAGGTTATAAATCCTTGATATTTGATTCCAAAAATTTATCACCGACAACTTGAAAAAATGGGTTTTTAAGCCAAAAGAAGTAAAAATTAATGTAACGTGTCAAGTTCAAAGCGTAAACAAGTGTTTTGAGAAAAGAAAAAAAAACAACAACATTTATTTTGAAGTGTCATAAAGTAATTTTACAGCATGTTTGAAAAAAAATCATAATACATCAGAACACTTTAAGAAAGTAAGAAACAAAAAACAATTGCTTAACTCTTAATACAAATTAGAACTTTTAAACATTTTTCTTTATCTAACGCAGTAATTTGATACAAAATTACTCCTTTAAATGAATAAAAATAAAAAAATGCATTTTTCATAGTTGCATTTTAAAATCCATAAACACGAACTTTTACAAAATATGTTCTTTTTTTTATGAGAAAAATAATAAGACTAAGAAAGCATTGCAAAAATATGACACAAAGAAGATAATGCATTGAAACTATAGCAAAAATAAGATACAAGGAAATTAAGGCTTTGGAAGTTAGCAAAAATTAGGCAAAAAGAAATTAAATTAAGATTTTAAAAGTATAACAAAAATAAAGATTTTAAGGTTTTTGAACTTTCTAACTCTAGTGTCTAGTGAAAATTTGAATTTTACGCCGCAAAAAAAAATTTTGCATATAGTTGCTACAATTTTTGATGTTGAGTTTAACTAAATACATTTTTAATCACACAGTTACACCTATCGTGTAAAAAATTATATAAAATTTACAATGAAATAATTTAAAGAATGAATTAGTGCGAATATATTACTAAAAAATTTCTTATCTTTTAAGCGAAATACTTTAGCAAAGAAGTCATAAATTGAATTGAATGCCCATAAAACTATGTGCTGAATAAATAAATAAACAAAAATATGAATAAATATATGAATAAGACTATAAAAATAAAAAAGTAAATAAAAATGTGTCTATATTCACTGTAATACACCTTAGTCTACCTCAACACAAAAAATGGCGGCATCTATACACCAACGTTTCTTGCATTTTAAGTTTTTAACTCTAACTTTTAAATCCTGTAAAATATAGCAGAAATATAATAATAAATAAAGTAAAAATATAAAATATAGTAAAGAACCGGAAAAAGTGCAATCCTGCTTTTCCTTATGCAAGAAAAGAAATCTTAAACATAGCGGAAACAAAATTGATTCCCAGATCTATGATGACTGACTTAACTTTTATATAATATGGCCATAAGCTTTGAACCCTGTACAGTTGAATACAGAAATAACTATGGCACAGCTGTAAACCGTTTTAAAAATTTGATTTATACCCAATTTGAATATCTGAAGTCAACACGCTCCCTTCTCCTGAGCTTTATTCTCTAATTTACTAAGGGCAAATAACTATCCATTCCTTACTACAGTCAAACCCCGCTTTGTGAACCTTCAAAGGACCGAAATTTTGGTTCACTATAACCGGGAGTTCAGCTACGCAGGTAATTTAACTAATGGTTCCCAAACTCCACCCTTTTATTACACATTATTCAAATAAATGACTAAAAAATATTATGTAGTAGCTAAAAATGTGTTCTTTTTCATTACTCTTCGTCTTGCGTGGAAAAAAAAATTTTTAGCTGATGAGCAATCCTCAACATCAGATATGGAAACACTTCCCGACTCTCGGATAATTTTTCCTGAATTTCTGTTATTCCGCTTTTTAAACCTGTCTAACCTGCCATTCGAGCACATAAAAGTAGTCTCATAAAATCGCTTAACAAATTCATCGACATTTGTCAGGAAACTGGAAGATTGCAGCTTCTTCGAATGGTGAACCACTTCAGTATAATGCATCTTCAACATCCTTGTGATCTGCTTTTCTCAACTTTTTTCTGCCATCTAAATTTTTTTCATGAGCAGAAATTATTTATTACCCATTTTTCCATTTGTTACTAACTGCAGATTTGGATAGTTTATATTCCCTGCAAATATCAACTTGATTGCATCCATTTTCAACTTTTCTGATTATGCCCATTTTATCATCAATGGAAAACGTTTTACGATTACTGGTCGTCATAGTTAAATTTAAGACACTTGTTTGCAGGCTTTTTTTAACTGAACTGAAAGCAAAAAGATTTGAAATGAAGGCCTTATCAACACATGTTAGTGTCCAACCCTTTGACCAATATTGAATAATTACTCATTCCCTCTGACAGAAAATGTATATTGATCCCACTGACACCTTACAGGTGCATCATCTGCCTGGGTTGGAAACATCTGCTTGGTTTGTTTAGGGATTGAAAAGTGAGATAAAAGAAGCAAACAAGAAAAAATGCTTATCGCTACATTCCCTTCTATAGATGGTTTTAAACATTGATATATGTATTTATTTTAAAGTAGAAATTTCAAAATTATTACAAAAGATGAAGAAAAAAATCAGTCGAAGACAGAAAAAAGTTCATTATATCTAACTTTCTCACTTTTTTGGTTCACTATATCCAGAAAAAATAACATTATACGTGTATAGCAAGGCAAGGGACCGAACATTTCGTTCACTCTATCCGGGAGTTCACTATAAACCGTGTTCACTATAGCGGTGTTTGACTGCATTACTATTCATAATAGTTTATCTTGAGAAATAAATATTTTATTTTACTCAAAATTTCTTTAGTACAAAATTTTGAAAAATATTAATTTTAAATGAAATATTATTTTTTATGTTATTCCTTATATTATCTTTAGAAATATTTTTTTTCACTACAAAATTTGTTTATTTTCTTCACCAAATCTTTTTTAAATAATAATTTTAGTTATTTTCAAATTAGGTAAAAAAAACAACATAAAATTGCATTATGTCTTACAAATCTAAATTTTTATTTGAATTTTTTTGCCAAAAAATTCTGCGAGAAAGACAAACTCTCATATTATGTCAATAGTGTGGAGGTAGCGGGTTTGTTACCTTGAATATATCTTTGTGCTGTTTTTCTCTAATTTGTGCTCTTTGTTCTCCAATTTCATATTTAATAAGGACTTGTTTGTCATCCTTGTAGTGCGCTAACAAGCCAGAATATGTATCTGCAACAAATAAATTGTTATAAATTAATAAATAGATAAAAATTAATAAATAAAAAAATCTCTTATTTTCTTTTATTATTATTATTATTATTATTTATGAGAAGAACCATCCCAATAGAAAACTTATAGCAAATGAACTAAATTGGAACTAAATTATGTACTGTCAATAATTTCAAAATTTTAACAGGAAACGGAGCATGAACAGTTTGTAAAATGTTTTCACCAGCTTACTTAACTTGACGTTGAGGTTTATTTTGACCTTAACTTGACGTTTAGATGATATAAGTTTTTAAGGGAATTTTAATTAAAAAAATAAGTAAGAAAATATGTTAGAAAAAGCAAGAAAGCATTTTTCAACTACGTTTTTTTTTTAAATTATTGCCATAAATGCAAATTCGCGCTTTTCTGAACATTTATTCTAGGATTTGGGTTAATATATTTAATGTTTATTGTCAATCTAACCAAAAATATGATTTGAAAATGACACAAAAATGAAATGAAATAAATTGTTTTTATTTTTCTCATAAAATAATCGAGCGTAAATAATAAAATTTCAAACATTACACCATATTCAAATAACGTAAATTCTTAAAAAAAAAAGAACATTAAAGTTTTGGTTTAATATATTCAACTTTTATTATCAATCTTTCCGAAAATCTTAATTGAAAACGACACAAAATAAAAAGAATAAAATTTTTCATATTTATCTCATAAGATCATCTCGTGAAAACAATGAAATTTCAAACATTATACCATATTCAAATAACCTTAATTCTTAAGAAGAAAGAATATTAAACTCCTAACAATTACTCAAGTTAGCGTTAATGTATTATCTCTCATCAATGTTTATTATCAATCTTTCCAAAAATATCACTTGAAAAGGACACAAAATAAAATAAAATAGATTTCTCTTATTTTTCTCATAAAATCATCTCGCGTAAATAATAAAATTTCAAACATTACACCATATTCAAATAACGTAAATTCTTTACAAGAAAGAACATTAAACTCCATATTCAACATGTATATTTCTTTCCCTAAGCAAAAACATTTAAAATAAAATACTTGGATATTAAAACTGCCATTGGTGTGGAAACATATTAGAACGATAGATGATACGATTCCACTTCGAAACGTTGGGATGTTATTAAAAGAGTTTTAATTTTCTTCAAGGAGATAAAAAGCGAGAATATAATAAGAGAATTTGAAAAAAGAGAATTAAAATAAATAAAAGAATTCTCACGGGAATTGTGAGGGGAAAAAGAAAGAAAGGAATTTGAAACGTAATATGTATAATACACTGAATTCTGCGATAAACAAAAATGGGGAAGAAAGTAGGGAAAAAGACTAATCACCAAAAGTTGTAATTTCCTTTTCAGTAAAAGATCATCCATGAATGTTTTTTAATGAATGGTTGAGAGGTTTAAAATGATTAAAAAAGAGAATATGCTTGCAATATTCTTCTAGCTGCAATTAGATAAATTACTTTTCATACCACAGTAAAAACTTTTTTTTCCTTTTTGCATTACCATCAAAAACAGTTTGCTCAATTTTATTCTTTTTACAAATGTGATTAATGTCGCATCATTTTAAAATGGCCCAAACTTCACGTTTTTGCAGTTGCACTCAAAACTTCTAGATTAGGCTCACTCTCAGTTTAAAGAAATGTTGACATATAATAAAATTTGAAATAAAAACTTGAATTTCTTTTGTTTGTTTGAATCAGATTGGAAATACCTTAGGGATTCGTGGAAAGAAGTAGATTGTTTCTTTTACTTCAAATATTTTCTTTTCATTTACGCTATTTTATTGTTTTTGGTCATGACAATTATGCGATGGAAATTATAGAAAGATTTTTATTTCTTTTTATTTTAACTCGTTACGCTTTAATTTTTTAAGATATGTACTGAATTAAATCCATGCATTTTTCTTATATTTATAATTAAATGTATCTATTGAAACTATTTCTTTTGTAGCTGGTTTTTTTAAACCAACACTCACGCTATTATAAATATTCCTCTTTATAAAGTGGTTTCTTTATTTACTATTACAAACTAAGTTCTATATGTAGGACTGTGTAATTTTTAAGAAAATTGTTTTGATTTATATCAATCACGTCGAATGTAATGTTCCATTCAGAATAAATTGATTTTTATTTTCTCTATTTTTTGAAGAAATAACATTTTTTTAATTTCCAAGAAACTAAATATTCTCGAATATATGTATTCATTACAACAAGTGCAGACCGGGAAAATTTCAAATTTATTTATGTTATAGCACATTTTGTGGCAATAATAAAGCAACTTTATGAAAAATGCTGTGGCACGTTTATGTTTAAATTAAGGAAATCGATTATGGATTTACGTACCAATTTGGTTTAAAGAAATAATAGAATCACTTTTACGGAACCAAACATTATATTTAGCATTGTTAAAATATTTTTGTAG
Source organism: Parasteatoda lunata (assembly GCA_949128135.1). Lineage (NCBI taxonomy): Eukaryota > Metazoa > Arthropoda > Arachnida > Araneae > Theridiidae > Parasteatoda > Parasteatoda lunata. The sequence continues at coordinate 27,498,985 of OX421981.1, read as the reverse complement.
ATGAAGGTGTGTTGCTTATACATATCGCTGGTTCAAAACTAAAACGACACATCTCCAATTGAGTTAACATTGCAGATGTGTCGTTTTAGTTTTGAACTTATACTTGAACTTATACTTGAGTTACCGGTCTTTATTTATTATTTTGAAAATGAAACAGTATCGGTAAAAAGTTATTTAAAAATTCATCAACATCGTTTAATTGAACTGAAAAACAATATTTTCTCGTTGTATGAGATTTTTTAAAGGATTGTGGATATTTTCACGTCGCTGATTTCAAATTTGCATTTGGTTTCTCCCCTATCTACAATTTTTTTTTGTTGATAGCATTATTAGTTTATTTTTCGTCGAATGCGTAAGTTGCGTAAATATTGTGACAAACTTCTAGGGGAGTTAAAGACTATCATCAGGATCAAAATTGCTTAGCGTTCCCTGCCCAGAAACGTCATCATACGCCACTAGGTGTGCGTCACTATTACTAACTGTTGATTCATGTGTTTCTCAACAGGTAGAATAAGGGAAGCGCCCCTAGTCACGCACGACATTTTTGAATATGGGTTCATACGCAGTTTTATTCCTGATGATGTTTCCTTACTCATGAAGAAAATTGCCGCGACATTTATGCGACCCTCTGCCGCATCAAAAGTTTTTAAACTTGTACATTTCGACAAAAAATAAACTAAAATATCCGTAGGTGGATGAAGAAAATATTTTATAAATAATTGGCTTGAATATTTGATTATTATGCAAAACATTTCGTACGTGTTTCTGAAATTCTAAAAGAAGTGGGAGACATTGGAAGTGACTATCCCTTTAAAAACAGATGCAAATTTAAATTATTCATTTCTTCTTGCATAAATATCACAAAACGTAAAAAGTGCTAGGAAAGCTATTTTTTTATTTTTAGTCTAGGAAATTAAAAATAATCCATGCTCGCATTATTACATTTAAGATCTATGGTAGCTTAGAGACGAAAATATATACTCATTTTAAACTTGTTTTAAAATGAATATATAACCCGTATACACATATTGGGCTTATATATAACCTACCCAATTGTCCAAGTTAGGTCTTAAAATGAGTTAGTGAATGAACTAGGTGTCATTTTCAGAGAGGCTTTAATCGGGATAAAATGAAAAAAAACATGTCTGACTGTTTTATTCTAGATTTACTAGAAGGTAGGCAGGCCTAATACTTATTGGCCTTATTTCTTTTACCACTGGGTAATTTGAAATAAAAATGATCGTAACTTATTTAAAGCATTATCATAGATTTCATACCATTATTCGATTTTTCTAAGGAGTTGTGAACGCTATTTGCTTCGAAACCTTAAGTATAAGCAATGATTGGGAAATGGCTATTCACAAGCAACAGTCGAAAGAACATTCTATTGTTCCTTTTGAAATATGTTTTAAATATTGCTTCGTAAATTTAATTTGCCTAAAAATTAATTGTTTCATAAAATTTGTGAAAAATGTGTTACCAATGCATGTGGAGTAAGTAATAATAACAATAAAATATATATATATATAAATAAATAAATAACCAGCGAATAAAAAAATATATAAATAAAAGCATATCCTCCTGAATATCTTATAAATAGCCCGGTAAAAAATAGTCCGGCGTGTCTCTAATTTGTTAAAAGTTATACTAAAATTCTATTGATATTAACCGATTTTTGCCTAACTTCCTGTTAAAAGGACAATTCCTTTTTTTTTTCCTTCTAAGTTTTGATTTGTTCATAGGGTTATTTTTTAAGTGTTTAAATATTAAGATTCATTTTGAAGAAACCAGATATTTCTATTTACATACTTTGCATTTGTAAAGTCAAAGTAGTAGTTGTTTCAGTTACTTATGCAACTTGTCAATATCAGCAAGCCTGCTATGGGACACCAAGCTAATTTTCAAGGCGAAGGGTGCGTTTCTTGTTTTTCAGTGGTGCCATCTATGGCCAAGACTACGACTTTCGCCTCATCCCAATTTACAGAGTTGACCTACTCATACTTCATTTATTCATCCACAGATTGCAATTTTGTTCCGAAGCAGAGAATGATCAATCTCTATTTTAGTACTCCTCCAGGTAATGATTTATGAGAGGAACTTGAATGACTTTGTGACCCCGATAAATTTAACGTGCACCAGTGACACACACGAGGATTCGCCGGCTGGAGAAATTCGGCCTGTCTATCCCGACCTGAAAGTCGTAGTTAACAGAAAGATATATCCAGTAGGGGAAAAAAACATGCGAAAACACTTTTTCTCCCACCTAAGTGTCTTTTCTATAGAAAGCACTTTTCGGAATAGGTTAAAAACTAATATTGTAATTTTCCTCTTTTCCATACTGGACAGCCCAGAATTTTCAATTTTTGACAATATATAAGGTGGTAGTGAAATAATAAAGTAAGCGATAAATAATTTTTATTACTTTGCAGGATGTGAAAATCCGTTAGCAAGATTAATGGATTTGATATATGTGTGTATTATTTATACTTTCTAGGCAAATTTTTGTCCTACCAAAAATGATTTTCCGAAGTATTGCTATAATTGGAAAGTAGAACTAAATAAATTGAAAAATCAACTATAGACAAACAAGTTTTCATTCTGTGTTAAATGTTTGGTTCATACTTCAATGTTTGTAAAAACATCAATGTTTAGTTTCATTGGTACAACATACATTTGCAGGCTTGTGTGCTCAATCAATGTTTATAAACATTTGCCATGTCTAAGGATAAATAGCGTAATAAAGAGAGAAACAGCACGAAGATGCATCCTAGGTAAAGCAGAATTCGAACCTGCTACCTTGATGCTTCACACAGAGCGTCTGTCGGGCGATACCCATTGTACCCGACAGCAGGAAAGCAACTGCTGATTAAAAATGCAAACAATGCTTTATTCTAAACAACCAACAAAGTTTGGTTATCATATAAATATGAGGAAGATTCTCACGAAACATGACAATTCGGACCAAAAAATTTCTTCAAATTTAAAGTCTTCAAAATAATCTAAATTTTTTTTTGTATACTTCTTTAGTTACATTTATTAATACCTTAGAGACAGCAGTGTAGTTTATTGACATTTTCTCGAGGAAAAAAAAATAAAATAGAAATTCACCAAATCTTGAATGCCAGGAAAATGACATATTAGCTTCTAAATTTGAAAAAACAGTCATTTTAAGCTATTAGTAAGTAACAAAACCTAGGCCTTTTTGTTAGGTAGACCATGAATTGCATAAACTAATTATTTTATCCACTGTAGAAAGAATCAAAAATGCTTTTGTTACTGATATATACACAATAAAATTGTGCGTAGTAATCTATCATCAAATAAAAAAAAAACTTTGATTACATTCTGTCATATAACAATCTTACATAAACTTCATATTAGGTTAATATTTGCTTTACATTCAAAAGTTTAAAAACATTTCTGGTAACTGTTTCAATGTCATGTCATTCATAAACCAGGAAAATGACAGCCAGGATAATGACAAATTCGCCATTTTATAGCATATAACTTTACTTTAATTTAATATTTTGGCCTAAGACGGTTATATTCTGTAAAAAACAACAGGATTTCTTAAAATAACTCAGATAAATCTATGTAGTTTATGTTTTTTATGATTTCAAGAAGCCAGGAAAGTCACAACATAAAGACCTACTCACCTTGAAAAATTTTTTGAAATAGATTTTGAACAAGAAAATTGGTTCTTGATTCATGTCACAAGACATGTTCATATAGGAGGGTACATAATCAATCTATTAACATAAGATATTGATTGCTGGCTCTATCTATTTCGGCTATAAACCACTAAATAAAAGTAGCCAGGAAAATGACTGATTTTCTTGGAACAAACAAATTATGGACAGCAAAAATTATTTTAAACGAAGTTTTTGTAAATAATACCCACTGCGTATATTATAGAAATGCTTACAACGGTTAAGATAAAAAAAATTAGATATTGAAAAATTTCTGGGAAGTTTTGAAGCTAGTTATTATTGGAAACATTGTTTGGGACATGCCAGGAAAATGACATTTTGAAGTTCAATTAAATTTTTTAACTATACAAAACAGTCATTGCTAGTGCAGAGTCATTTTATAATTTTAACAGCGATGCTATTTATTAATTTTTTAAAAAAAAGTTCTTTTAGTATAATAGTATTAGATCTTGGAGCAAGGGACAGTGAATTGTCATATTTCGTGAGAATCACCCATATATATATATATATATATATATAATTAATTATTCTTAATTAAATTTAGAAATTCAAGAAATAAATAATATAAAAATTACTATTGCTTTAAATATAAAATTAAATTCTTCCAGAAAATCCTGAATAATTTAAAATTAAAAACCATTTAAAATCACATGTGAAAACACTATAAAAATATCCTTAATTACGAATTTAATAACTGGGAAATTCTCATTAATGTGTGTATTTTTAATAATTATCTTTAAAATGAAAAGAAAAATTCTATTCAAATAGATGCAATGCTGTAAGCATCTAATTTTTCGTCATTTCTGACTTACTTATTTTTACACTATTATGAAAAAACTATTATTTAAATATCAAATTTGTTTTTGGACTTATTGGGGATTTATTTATCTTAAAGTTTCAAAACTATTTAATTTTGTTATGTAATATTTACCTCGAGGAAATAATATTGCTTCATAATCATGACAATAATATTAATTTTAGTTTCTTGAATATAAGTATTATAAAAAAAGAAAAAAATATCTGCATTGTTGACATTTACGATAAAATAAAGGATTTTAAGTTTAATGTGAATAACTAAGTAAGAAAATTATTTATCTGCTATATTTAATCAAACTAATACAATTGAAAGAATTTGAAGCAATATTTATTTATCCCCTCCAAAAAAATAAACATACTTTTCCAAAATTTGTTTTAAAATAACGGATATTCAACAAATGCAAGTAAATTCGATACAAAATGATTGAGTTAATTAGATATTAAAATTAATTAAAAAATATATTTAAAAAAATCTTTCAGATAACTAGATTGATATTTTTGCTATGCATAAATCCTATTCAGGAAAAATCATCATGGATAAAAAAAATTATAACTATCCAACAACCTCTTCTAATATTCAATTAAGGAAATAATATCCTTTAATGAAAGCTAATAATGCTCATAAAATTTTGTATTTTCTTAATTATAAACTTTGACTTATAAAGTATAATATATCATAACTTTGCTGAAATTCAGTTTTCATGCCAATCAAAAGTGGTTCTTAATTTACACTAACACTTTAAATATTCTGCAAAGCAAGGGTTTTCTGGATGGCAGCTATGTTTATTTATAAGATCTATTAATTGGGCAGCAATAGGCTTAAGTGGTGTAAAAATAAAATAAATTAAGATTATTTTAGTTGAAATTCGCTGTGATTGTGAACATCATGGGGTGACAGGACTGCGGATTTAAGAGTTTTAAAATGACTTTTTTCTCCACCATATTTAAACAGCATGTTAAATAAATAATTCCAAGAAACTGAAACGGTAAGATGTTACCTGATTAAAAACAATCGCTTCAAATATATAAAAATAGAAAATAAAAATCGACAAGTTTCAAGTGCTTCATAAATAGGCGCCCATTTTCAAGATTGACCATTCCATTCACGTCTGGCAATCCTTTTTGAAGCACTTGAAAAATATCGACAGTTCATATTTGCATATTTTTGAAGCGATTAAAGTTTTTAATCAGGCAAAAACTTAAACATGTATATAAAATTTATTAATTATCAAGAAAAGCTCGTAAAAGCGGGAAAAATTAATCAAATTAAGTTTACCTTAAGTTGTTAGCTGGGTACCACTTTAATTATTCTGGGAAACTTGGAACTTCATGTTGGCAGCCATGTTCTTCCCATTAACAATCAAGAAAGGGAATGATTTTACGACCATATTTTTCACCTTTCCAGATAAGTTCTTTACATGAATTTACCTGGTGATGGTAAGTTGATATCTGAGAAGAAAGAAAATTCTATAATTATTAATTAAAAATATAATTATTTATATTCAGGTAAATAAATTATAAATATAATTATTATAATTATAACTATAATTATTGTAATTATAAATATAATTATTATAATTATAAGTATAATTATTATAATTATAAATATAATTATTATAATTATAAATATAATTATTATAATTATAACTATAATTATTATAATTATAACTATAATTATTGTAATTATAAATATAATTATTATAATTATAAGTATAATTATTATAATTTAAATATAATTATTATAATTATAAATATAATTATTATAATTATAAATATAATTATTATAATTATAAATATAATTATTTATAAATATAATTATTTATAAATATAATTATTTATAAATATAATTATTCATAGACAGGATGTTAAATTTTTGTAAGATGTGAGTTATTACTTTTTACGGACGAGATCTTTATTTATTCATTTGGAACAAATCATTTGCTTAAATAGATTTATCAGCTCATTAAACTAAATGTACTAATAAGTTTGAAAAACTGCAAATAGCAAGCAACATACGAGATAAAGCTTTTAAATTTTTTGTTAATAAGTAAGCAAACATTTTTTTCCTAAATGTTATAAATGAGGCAATAAGTTCAAATGAAAAGTTGAAGAGAAAGTCAGATATATTTTTATATACTTTGAACAAAAGAAATGTTTTGATAAATGTCATCAAACTAGATTCAGAGGATTATGTCTGTGTTGTTCCCGTTTCCCAAATGCTGACCCCACAATCCTATCCGGCGTTTGAGTGATCTTGTATTAACTGGGAAAAAACTTCCTCACAATACTATTGAAGAAACAGCCTTTCGACTTTTTTCCCTTTTTTTCCCTTTTTTCTTCCCCAAAGATCTGACACAATACACACCAGTAGTAGCATATTGATTGGGTAGAATGGCCAATTTTAACAATTTCTTTTCACTGCAAGAGAATTAAACTGAACGCCTTTCTGCTCTAACATTCGCTCTTTCTTTTCTTTTTTTCTTCTTTTTTTTAGTTTTAATGGATGTCTGTTTTTTCCCTTCCCTCTTTTCTTTTCTTAACTTCTTCCAAGCATGCCAACTTTCAGGCTAAGAAAGAGAGCCGATCTTTAAGAAAAGAATGTTGAACGGAAGTATTGGCTTTTTAATTTTCTTTTCGGATAAGATTAACATAAAGCAAATTGGCACGCGCCTGGATATCGTCAAGATTAGAATGTAGAAGTTGAAAACATCATTTAATTGAGAATTTCGATAACTTAATGATTTTTCTACAAGATGAAAGGATGATTTTTTAAAATAATTCTGTCACGTTTTATTCATTTCTTAGAGAAAATTAGATTAATAAAATTTTTTTCGAGATGACTAGTTCAAAAAAATCATTCATTATCTAATATCATTATTCTTTTAATGTACGATTAAGTTAACCGTTAACCTTATAAAGAAACTATAACAATTTAATGGAAAAAATAATAGAACTTGTTAATCCAGAACACAAAAGATTACATTAATGTACCACCTTCCTATAAATAAATCATCGAATAATAATAATGAATTAATTAAATATTTATTGATTTCTAAAAGATAATAGGATTCATAAGTTTTCCAAGAAATGACAAGCTTATTACATAATTAATTACACAATGCAACAATTTTTGATTTGATAATATTGGTTTGTGTTTAACCCTTTAATGAGCAATTTTTTTCTAGTCAGGGTAAATTTAGAATTGAAATTGATATTTGAAAACAAGATTTGACTTATAAGAAAAAATTAATTTAAACTTTAACGCCATTTATTGATGGTAATTTTGTTTATCACCTCTTATTAGATTTTTTTAAAAAAAAATTAAAGAACTTAGACTTTTATTTATTTTTATCTATAAAATAAATTTTATAAATGTTGCAAACTTCAAAAAAGGATTCTATTTATTATACGTATAATAGAATGCGTATTAATAGAACTTATTAATCTACAACACAAAAGATTACATTGTTTTATCATCTTCATATAAAAAGTAATGAATAAGTTAGTTATTAATTGATTTCTAAACGAGAATAGAATTCATAAGTTTTCCGAGAAATGACAAACTTAATAATCATTAATTAAACTACACAAATTTTTTTTTAAAGTCCTGTTTCTGATTTGACAATATTGGTTTCTATTTAATGAGCAATTTGCTTCTGGTGAGGGTAAATCAAAACAAATTTTGAATTGAAATTGATATTTGAAAAATTCATTAATCTTATAAAATAAAATTAATTTAAATTTTAGCGCCATTTGTTTGTTGATAAGTTTGTTTATCACCTGTTATAAAGTGTTTTAAAAAATCAATGAACTTAGATTTTATTTACAAAATAAATTTTATAACTGCTACATACTGCAAAAGGGATTCCATATATTTTGCATTTTATACATTTTCGAAATCTAGCATTAGGTCACTAAACTTATACAAATATATTTCATCAGAGTTGAAGTTATTAGAAAATGAAAGCCCAAATGACAAACATTTTTATTATTTATCACAATTTGAATTTTTATTTAAGCAGTTTATGGTGTTTAATATTTCTGGCCTTGTACACTCTGAAATAAAATAATAAATAATTGGAAATGCATCAATCATCAGTCTCTTCAAGCAATGGTAAACCATCCAACTCCTTCTATAAATAGTAATTTCTTCAATCACTAAATATTCCATCACATCTATTTTAATAAAATTTTTCCGATTATTTCTCACCACAGTTTGCATTTTTTGTCAACCGAGGCATTACTGATAAGAGCGAAGTTACACATCTTAAAAGTCTGTTTAAAAAAAATTTAGAGCATTTGCTCTTAAGCAAAGTGTACATTCTTTTAATTGTCAGCAACCACTTTTTAGTTTCAATCAGTTTTAACATCCGACAGTTAACAAGTTGAATGCCACGCTAATTTTACACGGTTTGCCCGTCTGGCCAAACGGTAAATAGATACAAACTGAATTTGCAAATATTAGATAGATTTTGCTAGTTTTTTAAAGGGTTTAGCGTGACTTACCTGAAAAAAGTGGTGAGTTATATAAGCCTACAAATCATTTAGAAAAAGTTGTGTTTAAAAATCTACTGAATTGAATTTATTAAACCAAGAATCGCAATTAATAAACTACCACTTGAAAATATTTGTTCGCTGTCCGGAGCAAGTTGGCATCTCTGTGCACTGTGGGCCAGAAGACCATGATCTTTGGCCAAAAGTCAAAAATTAAATTTTCAACTAAAATATATATAGGCAGTTCTTATATAGCCCAAATTAAGTATTCCTAATCATTCCAAACATTATAATTTACTTTTTGGACCAACGAAAGTACAATGTAATGTAAAATATGTTAATTTTTTTTTTTTAAATGTAACTTTTAAATTTTTATTTCAGAAATATATACAGGAATCTCACCTCACTGTTACATTTTTATCAGAGTAATTAGTCTGAAATTATAGTACATTTTTTTCAACTTGTTGGATTAGTTAATACTCTTGACAATTTTATAGTTTATATCTTATCATTTGACATTTTACAATGTTTGAATGACTTTCGAAACTTAGTTCCAAAAAGTTCCACGAGCTAATTAGCTAAACTTTTTTTTTGCTGTCTTCTTTGATGTTTCTTCTTTCGAAAAAATCTGCCCCATTTTGCCCGTATTGCAAAGGTGGACTAAATATACCGTAAAACAATTCGCGTTATTTTGTAATATTACTTCGGAAATATAATTTGCTTTTCAATTTTAATATAAAATTATGAAAATTATTATATTTTCATTGCTATATTTAATTATTTAAACGTACTATATTATTTGTTTTTATTTTTGCTCGTCATATGTTAGCCGCCATTTTGTTAATTTGGGTATTTTTAGCGTATTTCAAAATTTCAACTATGAATTCAGTTTACTTGCACATAAAAACCCCTAAATAAAAATCTCCAAATTTTGAAACAAATTTTATCTAAATACTAATTTTGACCACGAAACCTTGGATGCTGTCCCACTGTGTATAAAAATAAAACTATTATTGTGTGTTCTATGTTGCATTAATTTCTTCAAACCATTTTAGTAACGATAATAATACAAAAAAATTAAAAGTTTACTCGAATTATGTGTTTTATAATAATCTTGGCTTCGCCGGTCACCGGTGACCCCCATGACACTATGAACAATTTTAGTGCCGGTCACAGGTGACCCCCTTGGCATTCAACGTGTTAATTCAGCCGTCCAAGGGCACTAACTCTTACGAAGGAGGGGAGTGTCCACTTAGCTGACAGGTACACCGCAGTCACCCTCAGTTCAAGTTCAACGCAAATATCCTTAACGATATAACGATAATAATACAAAAAAATTAAAAGTTTACTCGAATTATGTGTTTTATAATAATCTTGGCTTCGCCGGTCACCGGTGACCCCCATGACACTATGAACAATTTTAGTGCCGGTCACAGGTGACCCCCTTGGCATTCAACGTGTTAATTCAGCCGTCCAAGGGCACTAACTCTTACGAAGGAGGGGAGTGTCCACTTAGCTGACAGGTACACCGCGGTCACCCTCAGTTCAAGTTCAACGCAAATATCCTTAACGATATAACGATAATAATACAAAAAAATTAAAAGTTTACTCGAATTATGTGTTTTATAATAATCTTGGCTTCGCCGGTCACAGGTGACCCCCAAAACACTATGAACAATTTTAGTGCCGGTCACAGGTGACCCCCTTGGCATTCAACGTGTTAATTCAGCCGTCCAAGGGCACTAACTCTTACGAAGGAGGGGAGTGTCCACTTAGCTGACAGGTACACCGCAGTCACCCTCAGTTCAAGTTCAACGCAAATATCCTTACCAGTGTTGGTAAAACATCTTAATATTTAGAAAAATCTAATGACCGTAAGTATTAAATGAAGAAATGGTTTTTGAATCACTCTCAAATCACTGATAATATAGCCAAAAATAAAGACAATCCCTCGTTATAAATATTAAATTTTAAATATCTGGCTGCAGCTTAATCATTAAAAAGATCTTTAGAATTTAATATAACCCTGTAACTGAAATATTTTTGTGGTAAGAGAAATTAAGCTTATGAAAAGTAGAGTTGAAATATAATCTATATTCGATATAGTCGCGACAGATACTTTTGCTTTGGATTAAAAAGCTAGCCCTTGCATTGATTGTTAATAAATTAATAAAATTATTTTTATTAGTTTTTCATAAAATGTGATAAAAATTAAAAACATCGGTTTAATTTAATTATAACAGGAACAAGAACGATTAAAAAATAAATTTATGAAATTAAATATATTTTAATTGCTAGGAAATTTGTAATGCCTATAATGGTATCCCATTGCAATATTTCAACGTTAAATAAAGAGCTTACAGAAATATATCTAAACTATTAAGCTTTCTTTGTAAGAAATAAAATAGTGATAAATAGTAAGAATGTCCCTCCATGCATGTATCACAAAACAAGAGACACTAGTGCTTATTAGAGCATTCATCTTGATATAAACTAAATTGGAACAATTCGATATATAAATCAAGAGATAAAGTGACAGAGAGAATAGAGTTAACTATAAATGGTATTTGTGAACATTGCAGTTTGATTCACAGGTTCTATCGATTACGTTCTTACAATCTAAATACTTTTAATAATGACGCTTTGGGTTCAATGTTTCCGTTATATAAATGACAGAATACATTTTTTATGTTAGAGAAAATTCATTATCAGTTTTAGTGAGAGATAACAGCTAATAAGATTAGGTTTCATGTTAAGAAAGGAAAGAATAATTTTTTGCTTTATTGTTTAGCGACTGTAATTCAATCAACTATTCTTTTTCTATACTCAATTGCTTCTAATTTTAAGCTACTTACCTAAATAAGAAATGGCAACTTATTCTTGTACTAGTTTCATCTTAATTATCATCAAGTTAAAAAAAAAAAAAAATGTGATAACTGTAACGATTTAGAATAAATAGATTTATACAGTGCTTAAAACTGTGTAAGAATACAATTAGTATAATTTATACGGAGAGTTATAACAAAAAAAATAAATAACTTTGTCATCGAACAGGAAGTAAAAAGTAATACCGCTCTTGATATGTTCAGAAATATATATATATATATATATATATATATATAGAATATATATATATATAGAATATATATATATATATTCTATATATATATATATATATATATATATTAGAATATATATATAGTTAGAAATATATATATATATATATATACATATATAGGCGAAATTATTCTCATTTTTTAAGTTCCCTTCTTTGAAAGGCTAAAGACTGTATTTATCTAATTAAATGTTTAACTTGCGATGTAATATATATTGGCAAAACTTCCCAACCTCTTTAGAAAAGAATTAATTTACATAAATTATTAACAAATAAATATAACTCTACTAATAACAGCAATAGCTTAGAAATTAAACATTTTTCAAATACGGGTTTAATAACATTTCAATAGAAGTTTTGGATTTCATTAAGAACCCTAAAGAACGCCTCGAGATAAATATATGAATGTTAGAGAAAAAATATATGATTATTAATGAATCTATTTGTCCTCTCTGAACATAAATTTCAAATTTAAATCTTTTCATAATAATGAGTATGCTTATAATATTTTTAAATTTTTTTTAAAATAACGATAATAATAGGGGAAAAGGAGGAAATAACGAAAATAAAATTAAATATGGCTTAAAAGATTGTATAATTAAAAGTATAAATTGTTATGATCAACCTCACTCAATTAATTCTGTTAAAACTAAGAATTTTGGGGATTAAACTTAATTACCATAACAAACTTTTAATATTTTTGAAAAAGTAGATAAAATAAAAATTGATTCAAAACAAGATATTTCGAATTTTTTAAACATAGTTGAAGGCCTAGCTAAATATCATTTTAAAAATAATTATAAGAGTAAAAATATACAAAAACCAATCTATTCAATTTTAAATTTATTTTTCAAATAAAATTTTTAATAAACTTAACTTTAACAAAATTCCAAATAAAAACGAAAAACTTCTGCCTATTCATCTAAATTGTAAACTAACTTTTAGATACACAAAAAATTAAAGAACTTCAATTTGCAATTATAGGGATTTAGCTACAGACCTATCTTTGTAAGTGTGATGAATATTAAGGCCCTTTTTGTAATACCATCCATAATCATGCTGTTACCGGAAATTAAGATATTATTTATAATAATAAAATTAAAAAAAAATGTCTTTAGGTTCTAAATTTAGACCATCTTTTCCAACTTCTAAAAATAAGGTTATTTCTATTTTTATTAAAAATCTTGATAAGTTTCTTTAAAAATTATCTTCCAAACATAATTTCCCAATTGAAGGTTTTTATGACCGGAGAAAAAATATCATCAAGATTTTATAATAAATATAAAAAGGAACAAGTTAGTTTTTCATAAAGATTTTTACAAGCTTTTTATAAAGACTCTGTACTAAAACAAGAAATTAAAAAAAAAATCAATATAATTATTTTATTATCACTGTTGATAAAGCTTGCATTCAATTTTGCTTTTATTTGAAAATATTTTTGTAACCAGCGTCTTTCTAATGAACTTAACAGCAATATAACATACAAAAACCTCAACACCAGCAATAATATTATTATCAATAAAATTATACTGATTTTGAAAGACTCAAAATTACCAAATAATATTAAACATTTTCCTTTTCTTTTTGCTAATCCAAAATTCCATAAAACCATTAAGAAATTCAGATTTATTGTTACTGGCGTAAATAGTAACATGAAAAATAGTAACATCACTTAGAAAATATTCTTGAAAAAAAGCATACAATAAAATTAGTAAGCATGCTAAAAATAATAATCACTTAAATTGGGATATTAAAAATAGTATACTGGCTTTACATGCACTATAAACATGAATAATGTTGATTCTATATACTGTTCTGGTTTCGAAAACTTATATACTTACCTTCCAACTAATAAAATTCTTGATGACCTTCTTCAAATTCATAGCTTGTTTAATCCTAATGATATTATTGATGAAGAGAACTGGGAATTTCTAGTTCATATTAATCTCAACTACAGTTATATTCTTGGTAATGACTGTCTTTTTCAAAAATTAAAAGTATCTCCATGGGAAATAATTTTAGTACTAATGTTTGCAATATTTTTCTTTTTTTACAAGAATATAGATTCGTGAATTCATATGTTAATCTTCCCACAAATTCTTTTTTTCTCAGTTTTATTGATGATCATATGGTTGTCAATTTTGACGACCTTGATATTTTATCTAAACAAATTTATCCACGTGAATTAATTTTTAACAAAACTAATATTTAAAATAGATTTAATTAATAGCCATTTTCCTAATTCAATTCATCAATTTCAATTAAAAAAAATTTAACCACTTAGAACACTCAAATTTATATATATATATATATATATATATATATATATATATATATATATATATATATATATATATATGTTATGGCGAATGACCGAAATCGGTGGTTGTTGACTTTCACCGGTGAATGTCGACAAACACCAAATACATCGGTGAAAGATAGAATATTTCATTACATTCTTGTACATTTGGACCCTCACCGGTGTATGTCGAGACAATCACATAGTCGCTTTGGTGAATGTCCAAAATATTTGTTATATCCAATTCTATATTAATTTATTCATTGATATTATTATATTTATTTGATATATTTATATTTATTCTATATTTTAATACTTACTGACGATAGATTAGAGGAAACATCAGTGTTTGGAGTATCGGGCAAATATATACCGGGCAATGGCACTTGACCTTTAAAAAACATCAGTGTAGGGTATACCGGGCAAATGTATACCGGGCAGTGGCACTTAACCTTAAAAAAAATCAGTGTAGGGTATACCGGGCAAATGTATACCGGGCAGTGGCACTTAACCTTAAAAAATATATATTTATATATATATGCATATACTAGGGTAACCGGGAATTTTTTAATGCATAACGTTCAACACTGAAGAAATTTTTCTAATTCCTAATTCTAATTAATATGTGTTGGTAAGCGCAATATATTAATATTTTTTTCATTAATTATTATGTATTAATATTTATTTCATTTATTAACCTCGACGTTTTACTAATTTAAACAGCTATTTCAAAATACCGATAAGTAAATGGTCTCTTCATAACAAAAATTTTTATTAGAATATATTTTGTTTTAAAAGCTCCTCTTTCGTTTAATACCATGGGAAATTTTTTTTTTACTTGAAACTCAAATGTTGCAGGGTATGTTGATTGAAAAAAAAACCCTCCTCAGAGGTACCTTTCGAATATTTAAGATCAAAATAAAAATGAAAAATCATAAATTAAACGATAACATCTCAATAGAAAGAGACTCTTATTATATCCAATTATTTTAACTCATCCATGACACGAACTTTTCAAACTATATTTTCGAGACCGCAGGCAATGTTTTGAACTTCTTATTTTAAAAAGTTTTTTTAAGTGTTTCTTGTCTGAAAGAAATGAGAAAAAATGTGAAAATTAAAATTACTCATCTTTTTTTCAAATCATGAATAAATTATTTTATTTTTATTAAAAATTTCGTATTGTTATTGTTATATAACATAATTAGAAATCTATATATGATTTAATAAGCTTTCATTACTATTTATATTTCAGGATTAACCACATAAAGTACACCAAATTATGTAAGTTATAGGTTTTGATTTCAATAAATTCAGCATTATTCAAAAAATTCAACGTAACACTTATATGCTAGTTTATAAATAAAACATTTAGAGCAGAACTGTACTTTCTCAGAAAATATTTTTAATTTAATTTAGAAATTTGATATTAATTTTGTAAATAATTTTCCAAACATAATTAATTAAGAAATTGTATCTACATCAAATAAATGAAATGTGCAGAAAAAAATATGATTTTATAAAGCATTTACTCTTCAAAAAACTTTGCTTGTTTTTTTTTCTGAATTTTTATTATTATTTTTATTATTTTTTATTAATATGAAGGATGAAATCTTACCCAATTTTGCGCACCTCTTTTTTCATATCGTATGAAGTTTTAAACGGATGTTGCTTCATAATGTAAGTCTTAATAATTTTATTTCAAAGGAAACAGCTATTGGATTGTATGTTCTAACAATAATTTCTGAAACCAAAACAGACAAGTTGTTCTTTGAAATTTGAGACAATAGTTCTAATCGGACCATGACAAGAAATCGATGGTTTCACTTTGGCCGATGCTTGTCTTTAACCCCCTCTAAAAGGACATGTGTCACGAAAGCAGGCTGCAACCGATGACAGAACTATTGATTGTGACATAGATAAAAGTCGGCCAAATCCTAGGAGTCGATATAGGGGTTGAACAGAAAAGACGCAAAGGCGTCCATTTGTCTTACACGTGCTCTGTTAATGCTTAGCCATTAATAACTCAATCCAACTGTCAACTTTTTACGCTAATTTTATCTTATTGCCCTTTTTGAAAGATAACAGCCACCTGAACTGATTAGTGATATAAAGAAAATGGGGTATAAGGATTGTCGCATCGTCCAATTCATTTTCCTTAAGACCCCTAAAGGCAAATTGTTAAAAAGATGTTGAGATTTGTCTTTTAACCATGGAGATCCATATCACTGAACAAGATATATTTCAGTTCAGAACAACGAAGTTGAAACATCTTCTAATCAATTTGCTAAACTTTAATTTTATGTAGCAAGGAATGAGATTATTGAACAAAGCAATTCAGTTGGTATGAATTTTTAGAAAATGGATGGATCATAAAGTTATACACAACTATTAATAAAAATTATGTTAATTTTATATTGCAAGAAATGAGTTTTTTGAACAAAGAAAAATTCAGTTAGTGTGAAGAATTTTTAGAAAATGATGGATTAGAAATTTATGCGCAGCTATTAATAAAAATGAAATAAAATAAACTTTATTTGCGTATCATGTATAATTTCATGAATGTTGAATACCAGAGGTGGGGAATCTTTTTACCATGAAAGGCTACATTTAAATTAGGCAGTTGTAAGGGAGGTGGCATAAGTTTATTTAATTATAAAAGCATTTTTGTGAAATTATAGTTTTTTATAGCTCTATGAATTGATTGCATTATCTAGAAATATTTCAATTTATTATAACATTAAGCTTTAAATTTTTTTAATAAATAAATACTTATATTTAAATAATGTTTCAAATAAAGTTAATAAAGTAGAAGTATTTTTCAATGAATACTTCTTTTCGAGATTTACCATCTAGATGGAAATATTTATGTTCTTTATAAGTTAAATGGTATCTATTTGCATTCATCTTTTCTCAAAACAGTCAAAACTGAACATTAAACATAGCATTTTATCATTCACAGATGTAAAATAATAATAATAATAATTTCCACTTTGCATTTTCTTCAATTAATTTTCTTCTCTTATAATTTCACACGATGGAGATAAAACGAATATTAAATAACATCTTTAGGAAAGCATATACTTACTAAAAATCAATAACACCATGCAATGGTATAATATCAGAATACGTAAAGTAATAACTAGATTTTTACAATGACCGATAGCAATAAGAGACGAGACGACGAGATTTTTAGAAGAACGCACAGATAGCTACAAATCACCATCTACGCAATATACTGGGAAACACTGAAGCAAGGAATCAGAACAGCCACCGTCACAGTGATTGGTGAACCATAAAAAAAAATTCTACTGTTGGAAGTTGGCAAACAGAAAAGTTCGCCAAAATTGCAATAATTTTAGACTATGAAAGATTGCCAGAACTGTAACACAACAGCATTTTAATTCACGATGCACATAATAGATGGCAGAACGTTATTTAATTCTATTAATTCTAAAATTTTTGTAATCTATATAATTCAATATCAATTAATACGAAAGCTAGAGGCCGTATAAGAAACTCATGGTGGCCGCAAGTTCCCAACCTCTGTTCTATACCATTTAATCTCATATATACTTTATTCCTGTATTTATTTTTTATGTATAACCGAACGCCCAGTGTAGGGTTCAGGGAACTAGCCCTGCATCGGAAAGGTTCTGGGTTGGAATGCTTGGCAAGTCATGTGTGAGCAACGTTGGCCCACCTAATATGGTGACCCTGAAAGAGTGGCCAACAGATCTGCCCATCAGATACCTGTATGACGAAAGATCATTCACCAGGTGGGCATTGGAGAAAAAAAAATTCTGTGTATTTTTACTGGTAATTACATTTACTAGTAATACTTTAACTAGTAAAAGTACCAACGGTACTTTAAATTACCAGTTTTAAGCTTCAAAACACGAACATAGGTAGAAAATTGCATTAATTCATTATACTTATTTATTTATGTACTTATGGTTACAATTATATATGAAGACTTGTATGCCCAGTACAGTTATCTGAAACAAGCAACTGTTTTAAATTTGCTACAATGACATAACTCTGGCAAAATAAGTATATTTGTATAGCAGATTTGTAGGTTTTTTTTAATAAATTTAATGTAAGCTAAAATAGTAACTATCATCATGAATTTTATCTTTACATCACTATAATTAAATTAATTAAGTAAATAAAGAGTAAAAAGAACCCTAAACATAGATAGCATATAGAAACAATTCCATAATTCATAATGTCATGCAAATCTAACGTTCACACAAATCTCCATTTTAGCATAAATCAACAATTATTTTAAAAAGAATTATAAGTTCAGAAATAAGCTCGATGATTTCATTTGCATAACATTAAAGAAAATCATGACATATTTGAATTTGGTTTGGGTTTGTATATGCATTTAAGTATATTAAAATTCATATTTCGAAACCGAAATTTGAAAATTTTATTACTTAGCAATTAATAATCAAACAATAAGTAAGAGATATTCCATATAAAAATCACACTTCGGTAATTTTATCCAGTTTGTGTAACATAAAGGCAATGAATTTCAACATAAATATTTTATGTAGTCATCATTTTAATGAAGTATTTCGACCGTTAATAATTAATTCTCTATATTCAATCTTTAACATTTTCTCGAATTTTCCAAGAGAAGCTTTAAGTAAATTAAATTTATTGACATGTATTTTTAGCGACGTGTGGCAAACATTTGTTTCATTATAAATTACTATTTTCAATTATAATAGAGTATAGACTTGAAGGTATGATAGATACCTAATGAATTCAGTTAAGTAAAAACTTGCCTAATTATAATCTATTAATAAGAATGAAATTATATATATGTTAAAATACATTTTCATAAATATTTTAATAATTACAAAATATCGAAACTTGATTATTTATTCGTGGGAAGTATTTGACGCTTTAAACAAACTTACTCAGAGTAAGCGCGAGGTTTGGAAAAATGTAATAGTTGCAAACTTATAAACTATTCCTGCTTTGAGAGGATTTTTTCAAATTTATAAAATTGTAGGAAAAATCTTACCTTATCATTATATATAATTTTTTAATAAATTTGATTTACAAATTTTTTTGATACCTATATCTAAAAATATTAACTCTCTCTCTCTATTGCAGTGGAACCAGTTTGGCTACATTAATTTAACAAATGTTATAAACCACTAAAAACAGTAAAAACAATTGCCTTCAAACTGGTAGAAACCACTATTTTATAAATAACGAAGAGTTAAAGTATCTCGTATGCACTGCACTTGCCAATCCCAGCCCGAGTGAAATTTTCAATCGAAATTTGCTGTTCGGAAAGAGGTGAACAAATATTTAAGACTCTCAGTGAGGATTTCAAGTACTGATAAAATTATTCCTTTGCATCCGAATTACCTTAAAATGCTATTTAAACTAATTCGCTTTATTAGATAGAACTTAATTTGCTTGTTTATTTAATGGAACATACTTATTAGCTTGGGGCTTTCTTGGCCGAACGGTCTCACCCTGTAACTTAGAGATAGTCAGTTCAAACCCGCCAAACCTTGGATGCATTTTTGTGATTTCCTATTTGTGCAACACCTCCTAGAAGAAGGAAGGCCTCTGCACGGATCAATTTAGTAGTCCGATGTGACGACGTTAACTGCGCAGTTGATGAAAAATAAGAAAGGTGTCATTACGTTCGGGGTACTAAGCTGCGCAGTGGTTGAAAATACGAAATATGTCATTACGTTTGGACTACTAAAGGATATTTATGGGAACCCATGCTGAGGCCTACTCTTATCTAGGAGGTGTTGATTTGTGCCAGCTGTTCGTTAGAGCCGCGGTACCGCAAGGTATAGAGCGTTCATCTATAAATGAGGTGACCCCAAATCGAATCCCAGCGATAGCTGGTTAATACGAGTTCTACTCTAGGCTCGCACCGACCACAATACTGAATAAAAATGTCTTCAACGGTAGAAGGATTATGGGCATGAATCCTCTTGCCATTGGGCTAACCATGGGCAATTTTCATGGTTTTCAACTCCATGGAAAGCAATCGTGAATTAGTTCCAACAAAAGTGCTACACGAATGCTAGTTTGTCGCAATGCTTGATACAGAAAAATGTGTTCTGGGTTGGGTTTAAGGTTACAAGGCTCCGGAGTTTAACATTAAAAGTCATATACTCAGAATTGGGTTGGTTGTTCAAGGCCCGCTATAAAATAAAATTTAAAAAAAATCCATTCTTCAAGTTGACAAGAGCTTATAATAAGTTTTTGCATCGGACAAGCAAGCCTGTATATGTATGTCTAACAATAAAGTCTATTTTAATAGGCGGGTTTGAGTGCACAATACCAGGGCTAAAGAGAATAGAAGGGCTAGTTTACTCCTTTGAAGAAACTCTCGCCGCGCCAAACATTCGATTTTTGCCTGTGACGTCACGGTAGCGCAAATCTTAAACTTTTATTTCAAGAACGAAGCGTTCGGTCTAACTAGCTTTAGCTAATATTGGAGCATCCCTTTTTGTTTTGTGACATATTCCAAGGTATTCTTTGCTTCCTATAATGATTTTTCTCAGTTTTGTGAGGTGAATTACAAAAATTTAAAATTATTTATGAAATGCCAGTTTGTGTGCTTGCAACTTACAAAAATTCTGATAGAAACACAAAAGGAAAAAATATAATTTTCCACGTGTTCCCTAAAGTAAATGAACAACTATGTAAAGGATGGCTTCAACATTGCAAACGAAATGACCAGTTAATATGAAATATGAACGAATATGCAGTAAGCATTTCTTAAAACAAGATTACGAAGATGATGTGAGAAATCGTTTGCTTGGATCGCCGATTAGAATGATTTTAAAATTGCTCTAACTCTATCAAGTGCTCTCTTATTGATCCGTCAGCAGCATGGATGGAAGTGTGTCAGGAATTTGAGAACAATTTTCAAAGTGTGCATGGGACAGAAAATCAAAAAGTGTCGTCAAGGAATTTATAACTGAATTAAAAGGACGATATCCCGCAGTGAATAAAACAGCAATACGCTTATTTTGCACTTCAAAACTTTTATAAGAATTTGCCATCTAAATTGAAGCCGCCCAGCTACTTCAAAAAAAAAGGCAGACGAAAAAATTAAAAAATGAATAAGTCAAAGAAAATAAAAACTTAAATGAACAGTATAGATAATTAATAGTTAAAATTCTCCTAGTTTCAGAACGTAGTTTTTAATGAAGTTATTCTAAATATTTATTATTGTTTTAATTATAATATAATTATTTTTTTAATATTCTTTTAAATTTAAATATCTATAAACAATTGTAAAATTTCTAATATTTTTATGAACCTAAATTATTTATTTTGTTAGAATAATTAGCGTTTAAGGTTGTTGCTTCCTAATGATTAAGTATAAACAAATTGCCATTAACAGCATATTTTAAAATCAAGATTCTAAATTTAGCCTAACTTTACAAATTATTGTTATCGAACAATATGTATCTAAAAAGTGTCGATATATGCATATTTTTTTTTTAATAATAAAAGTTAAAACTGAAAATTTTAAAATAAAGTATTTATAGCGTCATTTACGACAGCTAGTAAAATATTTTTGTTAGTTTAAAATGGTATTTAATTTAATATTTTGGCCAATAAAATGTTTTAAAACTATGTTTTTGAAAGGAAATAATATGTTAATTGCATAAAGTTTGAAAGCTAATATCAAGAAAAAGTCGAACTTATTTTTACAGAGAGAATGATACAAAGTTTTCATAATACCTTTGCTTGCGATCTCCGAGATCTGTGCGCAGCATGACGTCATGAGGAGGGGAATCGTAGCTTCAGCTCTAAGAGCAGAATGAACTAGCCTTTCTATTATTTTTAGCTCTGGTTTTCTAGGACTAAAATATGAATTTAACAAGCTACGGAATGAATTAAAAATAAATTTAACAAGCTGTAATGTCTATGGTGGCATAATATTCTTAATAATCTTTAGATAATTTTTGGCTTATTTAAAAATTTTTAGGTTTTAGATATGCAAGAAAAAAATTGATTAAAAGTTTCTTATGATACTTGTGCAAGCTAAGCAAGCTAGGCATTGGCCTTTGTGAATTAAGTCACGATGGTGTACCTTTCGTTGCCGAGAGAGCACCGCAAGGGTGAAAGTTCGTATTAGCTCAGAACCTCCCGGGCAGATGACAGCGCCTCTCATTCGTGAGGCCATTTCCACTATTTCGACAAGGGTCTGAAGACCTCGGTAGACCTCTGTACCCCTGCTACTGTTTAGCGATAGATCATAGGCCTCGGTGTTCTTTAGCGGAGCTGAGGATAAAGCCCCGGCCTCGCCGGACGTAGTCCGATTCTCTAACCACTGGGCTACCATGGCCTTTTAATTTGATTGAAATAAAATAAAGTTAAGCTTATTTAGATATTTTTTAAAAAAGACAAAGTTTTGGTAATAAATTGATTCCATTCATTTCAATATGTTTTGTAGTATTTTATTCAATATTTCTTCCTGCAAAATAGTTTTTAGGAAAGCAATATTTCCAAACCTAACAACGAACAGATTTGAAAAACAACGAAGAGAGAAGTAGAGAGAATGGGGTTGAAAAAAATTATCTTCAGTCTCTTTATTCACGTAATTTGGAGATAAATATATTCCGCAGATAATTGGTTTTACCCAAACACTGGAATAAATAAAACAATGTTTTCAATTTTAATTTTCATTCTTTCCCTTCAAGCGATATATTAAACATGTATTACGTGCTTTTCTGTCAAGAATAAAGAATCTCATTGTTTGAGAGTTACTTTCAAGATTCTTTTATAAAAAAAGTGCTGTGCCTGAAATATCAGTATCATGACATAGCTTAAATTTGATAGTACATTGCCTTTGTTATCTGTATACTGTCTTTTATGATACTCTAAAAAATATAAGACATGCAATGTATCAATCCATGAAATAAAATATAATTTTTCTTTTGCTATGGAGAAATCTTGCTTGTTTTCCTATACGATATATCGTTTTAAGCTTCAGTAGCTAAAAGAGAATTTTTGGATGATAGAAAGATACAATATGATTGGAAAGAATTGGATTAAGGCAAGGAGTTTCTCACAAAAAGTTTCGAAAGGAAAACGAGTTGTCTTTCGTATTGGTATGCATGGCTTCTTAGGAAATATGAGGGATGTTATTAAATGTGTTTTTTTTATTTCTTTCATTAAATTTTTTACATAAAACAAACCACCTAAATTTGTAAATTGGTTAACAAATGCGCCAGAAATATAGTTAATTTGTTTATTTATTTATGTGCGGTTAAAGTCTCAAATTGATGCAGTTTTCATCAGGATGTTTGTGTAAATAAATGACGATATTACTTTGGTTGCTAATAAGGAAAAATACCGTTACCTTTTTTGTAGATATTTTTATTATGTCCTTTTTTTATCGCCTCAGTGGCATAACGTACTTTAATATAACCATGATTTTTTGGTGGCATTATAAACTCTATATTCAATTCACAATTTAAAAATAATTAAAATCACTAATAAATCCACAAACGTGTATTTATTTGTTTCTACAAAAATGTGAATTCACATAAGGGGATCATCGTAAGACCACAAAAATCTATAAATTCACAAAAAGGGATCAACGTAAAAATACAAAAAAAAAAAAAAAAAAAAAAAAGAATTCACAAAACAGTGGATCAATGTAAAAAAACAAAACAAAAAAAGGGAATTCACTTAAGTCAACCAATTAGCTGCCGCAGGAGAATAGTAAGAAATAAAAGATTAAAAAAACCTGTTTCTTTTGAAAAAAAAAAAAAGGTCGCTGGATATGAAGAATTAGTTACTAAAATGGCCTCATTATGTGAAGTATTATAATAATCTCACTCGTATTTTTTTTTTTTATCATTTATAAATGTTTTGACTGAGCTAATTTAATTTCACATATTTTTATATTTCATTTGAGATTTTTTCAGTTTTTTATTTGATATAATAAAAAGATTTGATCAAATATAAATTCTTCACTTATTTTAAAATGCTAAATTGTACTTTCATTCAACTCCTTGCAAATTTTAATATTCAATCGTCAAAAAAATTTATTCTCTTCTTGAAATTGGTTAAAAAAATATTGAATCCAAAGGTGTATTTCTCCAAAGTATAAAGATTTTAGTTTCTTTTTTTTAAAAATCGGTTTTCTGTTTCGTATTTTTCTATATTTTTATAACTTTTATTTAAAATGTGTATGTTATTTCGTCATCTAGTTTATTTGGAGATTTCAAATTTGTTTTTACACTTGAAAATGCATATAGTGTATACAATCATAGAGGGTGATCATAATGTAAGAAAACCCATTTCGAAACTAGGCCCTATCCCCTAAAAATCCCTTAGGAGGGAGGTGGAGTTTAGTTTCATTAGATACGTTTTTCAAAACATCAAAGAAGTTTATTTTTATTCATCTCACGAAATATCTCGATTTTAAACTATTTCACACCATTTTTATTTTGCAACAACGGCGCCACACATGTATCTGATTGCAACAACGTGCATGTGTATAAGGGGTACTTTTTTCTATAAAATCCAAATCTGCAATAAAGAAAAAAAAAAGGATTTTATTTAAGATTTTTCAGTTGTCTTTAACCCTACCCCAGGGGGTAAGATTGGGGGATAGAGATTAGTTTCATTTAATGCATGTTTGAATATATTTGATACGTGCATTTGTAGATTTTTGTCCCAATGTATATTTTTCGAGATGATTAACCATTTCTACACATTTTGAATAACATGTGTACCAAAATCAAGGTTCGAATCCCAGCGATAGCTTGTTTATCCACATTCTGCTCTCGGCTCTCACAGTTTTAAATATTGGTGTAAAATATCTTAAGTGGTAGACGGATGATATGTTAAAATCCCCTTACCGCTAGGATAACCATTGAAGATTTCAGTAGTTTTCTTCTCCATGTAACGCAAATGTGGGTTAGATCCACCAGAAAGTCCACCACGAAGTATGGTTTGCTTCATTGGTTGATACGAAAAACCCGATATCTTCAAGATTAGTTTCAACACTACACAGCTCCGGAGCTGATAATTTAAATCTAAAAATTTGGTCAGTTGTTCAACCTAGGTTTTAAAATAAAATGAAATTCCAATCGAAAATTAAAGCGTGAACTGATCTTGAAAATGTACATGACATCAAGGCTTGTAACTGCATGTATCGCTTTAATTTTTATTTCATGCAAAAATTTCAATTAACAATATTGTTAAATTTTAAAAAATAAAATAAAAAAATGGTCGCTTCTCATCATAAAATAAGAAGTTTGTCGCAAAATTAAATTCTCTAGAAAATGCTAAATAAATATTCCTTTTTCCGATTAAAATCAAACCGGTTTCACTTTCTAAACTTATTTTCAATGTAATTGCAGTTTAGTGGAGATAAAGTTCTGTTTTTTATATGCTTCTTCAAATAGCTGAAGAGTCCTCTGAAGGCATTAAGGATAAAACATTCTTTACTATTACTACGGCAACTTAAGTAAGCTATTTCCTTACTTAATGATGTGATTTCCTTTCGTATCTAAGAATCCTTTTTCTACCTTTTATAGCAAATGAAACTATTTTCTAACTGATAGCTTTAGTATTACCATTTCAGGTAAGATGAAATCAAAATTTCCAATAAATACATAATAGATGGAGTTTGGGTAATTCTCCAGGTGTTGAATTTACAGGATGATATTATTTTTCGAAGCATTTATTTGATTTTTTGGGTTCTTTCTTTATTTAAATGATTTTTTTTTTTTATAAATTTAATTCTTAAACATTGTTTTTGCATTTACGTTAGAATGATTTCTTGTTGTTAGATAATGCATCAAATTTTGACCAATTTCCATCATACACATTTTTGATCATATTTCCAATTTAAAGTGAATATTTGTACTCAACATAAGTAAAAAGTGTATATTTAATGTGTTAAATCTAAGTCTCCACCAATGCTGTAGTATTTTGTTTTATGTATAATATGAAGCTAACACTGTTCAAGTTTAATAAATAAATAAATTAAAAAAATTGAATGCTTGAATTACATTTTATCTAAAGATATGTTTCTCACGTTTGTTTCAGGGCCGTTTGTTTCATATTTTCAGGACCGTAGTAACCCAGTAATTAGAGAATTGGACTCCGGTCAGGAAGGGTAAAGATTCGATTCACGACACCACAAAGATCCACCGAGTACACGTGATATACGTGTTAGTAAAATCTGTGGAATCAGAAGGCCTGTGGTCGGTCACTGAGCAGTAAAATGGGTGCATGGATATGGAAAAAATTTCTTTCCCCTACAGATCTAAGTCTAAAATATAGAAAGGGCCTCACGAATGGTGCTGCCATCTATCCGTGGCGAACTCAGCGAAGACATACTTTCCTCGTTGCGGTGCTCTCTTGTAAAATGAAAGACGTTCTTTGCTGACTTAATTTGGAAAATGGCCCATGGCTTGTGAACTCGGGTTGACTTGGAATCATTCGAATCATCAAAAACACTTATTAACGATACTTATGGCTCAGGGGATAAAGCTATGCTTTCCATTGAGGTGAACCGGGTTCAAATCCCAGTAATGGCTGGTCGATACGAATTCCGCACCAGGCTTGTACCGACCACAGTGTTGACGTAAAATATCCTCAGTGGTCGACGGATCATGGCTTAGTGTCCCCTTCCCGTCAGTGAAAGCTTTTCGTGGTTTTCTAAGCCATGTAACACAAATGCTGGTTAGTTCCATCAAAAAGTCCTCCACGTAGGCATTTTTCTCTCAGTACTTGATTTAGGTGTTCCCTTGTTTTCTGGATTGGGTTCATAATTACTAGACTATGGAGATGAGAAATAGTAGTCATAAACCTATAAAATTGGGTCAGCTGCTCAACGACGGTTATAATATATTATTATAAAATGTACGATATTTAATAAGTGCATATGATGTTACATGTTTTGAAGAAAGAAACTTAATTCTCTGAATAAAATGCGATTTCCTTTTGATTACGGAATTGCTTTTTGCCCCATTAAATGTGTAATAAAATATAAAGATATAGTTTATATAGTTTAGCTGGGAAAGTGATGTTTTGCAATATTTCTGAAATTATTAAGGTGACACAAATTTTTTTTCTTCATAAATTTAAGAAATAAGCTCATTATTCAAAGCTATTTAAACTAATTGTAAAAATTTGTAATTGATTATATAATTAAATAGCTACTGAAAAATGTTTGTAATGTAGAAATTTTTTTGTGACTATTTTAAGCTTAACAATTTTTAAAAAAATTCAAAATTTGATAAAAATTGCTCCAATCTATTTCCAAAACTCCTCCAGCTTTCTGGTGGCTGTAAATGCGTTATAACTAAATCATATATTTTTTTTTTACATTAGATAACATCTTATTTTTTATTCCTCTAATGTTTTCTAAAACATGGAGAATGTAGTATAAAATTAAAAACAATACTGGGGTATTATTAATTTGTTTTTCCATCTAATACATTAGTGTATTAAAAGAAAAAAAATCAAGCTAATATAATTTGTGCTAGAAAAAAGTTATTAAAAAGTAATTTCACTTAATTAAATCCACTTCAATGAGTGGGTAAAGAAGCTTGTTTAAAAAGAAAAACAAAATAATAATTAAAATAAAAATTTCTAAAATTTAATAATTATTTTTTGTTTCCAAGTTTTCTTTGAAGACTGAAATGAATATCAAAAGAAAAAAGAATAGAATTTTAAGCAAAACAAACGAAAAAAAAAATTATAGGAGTGAAAATTGATAAAATAAAAATTTTAGTAACACCTTTAAAGCATAACTAGATTAAGTTCACACAAAAAGTAATGCGATGATAAGATTTCATGATTAAGTAAATTAATGCATAAATATCTTTTTTTTTCGTATTTAAAGAATTGAATGTAGAAAAAAGAGAAATGGAATAGTTAGTAAAAGAATAAAAAGATGAAGAAAACAACTATAACTATTATTTATAATGTTTTTTTTAAAGAAAAGTAAGTAGAAAGGAGAAATTAAAAAGTAAAAAACAAATTCCTTGACTAATAAAATTTAAAAAAATCTCTAATTAGTCTTTTAGAAAAGGTTTGCTTTTAAAAGCTATTTTTTAAACTATTATTTCTTTCTCTAAATATTCATTTGTCTTGGGGGTAAAAAAGATTTTAATTTCACTTTCTTTAATGAGCTAATAATAAAACATATGAAATTATCCCCCTAGAGAATGCAAAGGTTCAAAAATGTTTTTATAAATGATCTGTTAGTATTTCGTATTGTATTTAAGTACCAGCAAAATTTTATAAACTTTTGTTTACTTTTAATTGCTACACAATGCTATGCTCATTAGAAAGTGTTGTGCCTGAGCCCTTGTCAAGTTGAATAACATGTAGCATAAGTTAGAGACGGCTGCCACAAAGATAAATCTAGGGTTACGGTGGGTTTTGAACCCGATACCTCACCACACTACCGAATGTTTGGCGAACGCGGTGAGACTGCTCGGTCAGGAAGGCTCCTAACACTTTTTTGATTTTCTACTTTCCTTTGAATAGAACATGTTGATAATCAAATCTTAACCCCGTCCTGTGTAATTCATTTACGTCGCACTAGAGCTGCTCTATGGGCTATTGGGGACGGTCTGGGAAACATCCCTAAGGATGATCCGAAGACATGTCATCACAATTTTGATCCTCTGCAGAGGGGATGGCATCCCTGCGCAACACCTCCTTGAAAGAGTAGGCCTCAGCACGGGTTACCATAAATATCCTTTAGTAGTCCAAACGTAATGACATATTTCGTATTTTCAACCACTGCGCAGTTTAGTACCCCGAACGTAATGACATCTTTCTTATTTTTCATCAACTGCGCAGTTAAATTCGTCATATCGGACTACTAAATTTATCTGTGCTGAGGCCTTCCTTCTTCTAGGAGGTGTTGCCCTGCGTCGATAGCTCGACGACCTGCACGCGAAGTCGAGCACTTTACGGTAGAACAGTTTAACGAGGACCAATACCGCACACCCTCGTCAACAGCAAAAAAAAACAAAAACATATTTCTTTAAAAATATCGTAATAGATTAAAATTAATTAAAAATAAAGTTTTTAAATCATTATAGCGTGCAATTCCTGTTTCGTTAATATTAACAGTTTGTCGATGAATCGGAAACTTGTCTTTATAATGGACTTTTGTGACATGCTTTACTCCTTACATCAAATATTTATTCCATTATTATACGCGTTATTTCAACACAGTTTAGTTTCAAGTTTTATTCACTTTTTAACTTATTAGAATATTTAAAGTGTGTAATAATGCCCTTATATGCGTCACACTCTTCCTAGCTTTTAAAACTCCTTTAATTTCATAAGATTATAATTTTCAGACCTGCCAACTACTACGTTTTTTTCATAAGCTGTTACAGAGTGGTATACATTTAAAAACCAAAGTTTTCAGAAATTTTGGTAATTTTGCCAACATTTTAAAAGTATCACCACGATATATCTAGAACAAAGTGGCGTTGCGTATGAACTAATAAATTCCAAATGAGTAAAATAAATTCAAATGAGTAAAAAATAATGCACTAAAACAAAAACTTAGGTACCACTAGATTAAATTTTTACAAAAAGCGTAGAAAGTTGGCAGCCCTGTATTTTTAACCATTCTTAATCCTGTTATAATTAAATTAAATCAATTGTCTGATTTTTATCACAATTTATAGAAAGCTAATATAAATATTTTATTTTCTTAACAATCAATGTAACGTTTAACTTTTTAATTCAATACAAGTGTATAACTTATTAATTCAGTGTCGCGACGAATGAAATATTAAAATCTATTTTTTAAGCTGTTTTATTTCTGTAGACACGAAAAAAAATTTTTTGGTTGCAGGGTTGTATTAAATTCTAACGATCTTTTTAGTGATTAGGTAGTAGCCAAATTATTTTAAATTTAATAGTAAAAAAACGGGTTGGCTTTTTTTTTTGGCTATATTATCTGTCGATAACTCGCCAAATTTTGTATCACTTTCCATGCTCCTAAGGATATGTTAGAAATTATGCATTCACTTGTAAGTTGTACTTTTTGTTACTTTGTACTTTGGCGATAGCACTGGGAGTAGGATTTGAATATCCAGTGGTCTCTCAGTTTGACCGTTGAAATCTTAAAAATTTTTTGATAAAAAGTAATGCCAAAAGAAAAAAAAAACACGCTTAAGTGTTTGTCCGTCTCAGTTTTGAAAGGCGCCATTGTGGGGAACTTTTCTACAGCTAAATAAAGGAATATTTTTGATTTTGCTATTTATTTTATGAGTTAAAGACATGGTAATTTTTTTACAATCCCATTATTAACATGACTTAACAAGGTGGTAGCGTATTTAATAAAAGTAATTTATTTTATAGAAACTTTTATCTCTGATTATATTCAAAATATATTTATGTTACTAAGCAACGAGATGATTATTTAGAATAACACTTCTGCTTTTTTTCAAAATTATTTTCCATTTGCAGTTGAGATAAATGTGCTTTAATTGCTTACGCTTTGTTCTATTTAATAAAAATATTCATAAACTATTAAGAAATTAACTTTGATTTTTTTTTATGGTTCGAGTTAAGTAATGATGTGATTTCAGTATATTTTTTCATTCATAAATAAGAAAAAATTTTCTTTGTTTTTTCTTTATTTTTTTCAACGCAACATTAATTAAAAGAAAAATAACTTTTATGTATCTCAATTAATGGATATGAAACTTTTCTTAGTTTAAAAATATTTATATTAAAAAAAAAACTATAAAGCTCTTTATAAGTTTCATTATATTGGTTAACTAGTTTTTATTCGTTGAAAAAATTATTTTTTTACAGCTCCATATTAACTATATGTTTTTAAATAATCTTTTCGTAAAATTAAATCTTCTAATCGTCTAGTTTTATTCATTTTTTGCGTGTTAAAAGAATGATTAATACTCTAGATGTTCATCTTTTTCTAAAATTTCCAGTAGGAGTTGATTTGAACATTTTTTTTCTTATCCTAAATAAGTTGAGTTTCAAAACTATTCACGCTAATACTTTTTTATCTCTACGTTTTAATATTCTAATCAAACCTCTTTTTCGTGCAAAAAGCTTACAATTTTCCACTTTTATTTGGTTCTTTAGTTAAAAGACAGCTTAATAGATGTCTCCCAGACTTTAAATCAACTGAACGTTGATTTGCACGCTTTCTTCTAATTCATCAAATAGTTCTTTTAAAAAATAAATTATTCGCTTCATTCTAGTTTATTTTGATCAAACATAAATTGCTTGGTCTTACGAAGCACTTTCCTATAATTTTTAGTGTTGATAAGATTTTTGAGTTATTAAGGAATAAAAAGTTGTTTTTTTGCGTTTAAAGCTGTTAGGCTGATTAGGAGCGTGTCAAATACTTTATTAAAATTTCTGCAACAATTATTTACCTTTTTAGCATATTTTCTACATGAATCCTTAAAGAAGAGGATTTATTTTTTGATCTGTTTGCAGTTTGTTGTCATAATCTTAATTTTTTTTTTCCCGTTTATTCTTCTCTTTATTTTGATTTTTGTTTTGAATTATATTTAATGGAGTCATTTAGTAAGTTTATAAAAATAAACGTCTTCAACAATTTGTTTTTCTTTGTCATAACACATCCTGCGTTTCTCACAATTAAAACTACCTTCCTTGCAAAAAATATATTTAGTTTAAAAGAGGGAATGAATGCTTTATAAATTGCTCATTAAGGTGTTTTTTTTTAAACTTTGCACAGTTGGCATTGCTTCAGTATTTTCCCACGTAAGATTATTAGTACACTTTAATAAAATCGATGTTGAAAAAAAAATATCGATGCTTTTAAAACCTTACTATTGAACAAATTTATTGAAACTTAAATTAGTTGTTATGATGTTAAGTTCAAGCTTAACATCATAGCACTTTGTTGTTAAATCATCTTACCTCACTAATCCATGGTACAGCACCTAGCTCCGTTTTTTTTCCGACTTCATCTTTTAACGTCAATGATAGAAGCACCACGTAATTTTTTCCCCGGTCAGGCGATGTGGACTATGCCTGAGCTGGTATCCTCTTTTCAAATTTAAACAACACATTTAACATGAGGATTTTCAACTACGACGTGTTTGGACACCTTTCTGCATATAGGGTTGGTTCTTTAATTTGTTGCTAGTTTCGAACTTACTATTCTTATTAAGTTGGCTGTCTTATTGAGTAGTCCAATTGAAATACAAATAATTAACATCCTCATACAGTTTAATTTGATACCTTATTCGAGTAGCACTAAATTTGCTCGATATTATGATTATACATGCTAAATTATTATTCAACTGTTTATTTTAAAGATATTTCTAAATTGTTTATCTTAGTTTGTAAAATTTTGCTGATGGTAGCAAAGTTTACGCTTTAATATTTAACTTATAAGCTCTCTACTTTATTAATCATTTCAGGCGTATGTTAAAATTCCTTTTCAGCTTTGTTATTTCGTACTCGGCATAAAAAGTTTTCACAATTTAACATAATTCTGGAATTTTTCTTTTTTTACCTTTTGCACTCAAGAGGTGTTTTTCAGTCTTATGTTTCGTCATATCTTCCGTTTCAGCCGATTTGTTTAGAGTTGTGTCAACCCAAAACCGTTTGTACACCAAAAGAGCAAAGTTAACTGGTAGTAAAATAATTTAATGTCTAACTTCTTATTGGGAGTAGTTAAAAAATACTGACTACCAAAAGTTATTGGCAGTTATAGCATGACTGTAAGATTGATTTCTTAGGCAAGGCTCCCAATGACTCACAATATTTATCCATTGGTAGGAAACTACTCAGCAAACTATTTAAACTGTTCCAAATTTCACAAACACTTGAATTTAGATAATATACATCTAGTACTCATACTCATATGTGGTGGTTATCTTAGCATCAGCCCCGCTAGGGGCTCTAACTAATTCATCTGAGTGGGAATAAATAATAAATCGCCGAAGAGCAACTGAAAGGTGAAAGTTGGGGTTCAGTAACATTTACTGAGAGAAAATTAAAATGAAGTAGCGAGATTAAACAAACAAATTTAAGAGAGAGAAGAGATTTTTGTGGCAGACTGCCCCGCCTCCCCTGGAGGTATTATCCCCGAGCTTCTCAGGTGCACAGTAGCCACATAGCCTCAGAGAAATAGGAAAAATACATGATATATAATGCGCAAAAATATATACAAGCATTTACAACTATTTACAAAATTTACGGGACAAAACTCCATCAGATAGGAAAAGGGTGGTTGTCGGGCTATATTTTATGTTTTCTTTGATGAGCTCGAAATCAAAGTTTTTGAAGTAGTTGCACGTATGACAAGAGAGTGCATCTCTGAAGAAACTTGTACATAGTTCAGCTATGTGTTCATCTATTCTATTGATTTTTAAATCTCTTCTTAGATCTTTCATTCTTTTGGATCTGGGGGGCTCAAGTGATGTATCTGAGAAATTTATTTTGAGTTCTCTCCAGTTTCTTCTTTTGAGTAGCAGTGGTTGTGCTCCATGCAGGGGCTGCGTAGCTGATGATCGGCCGAATGCATTGGAGGTATAGCGTTCTTTTTGTTTTGAGTGCAAGTTTTGAATTATAGTTTAATATCGGTTTTAGAGCTCTAAAGGCTCCTTGCGATTTGTTAAGAATATTATCAATATGGGAATTCCAATTTAAAGTACTAGTACGAGTGACGCCTAGTATATACATCTAGCATATAGCAGACTTCTATACATAAAATAAATTTCTAAATCTTAGCGATGATTTCGAAAATTCTATTACCATTTTTTTAGAAAAACAAGAAATATATTAATAGTATAAATTTGCTACTACTTGTATAATTTTGGTGGACCTTTGGAAGCTCAGCCGTGAATGGACTCGAAATGTTTGAACAACCTAATAAATGTGTTAAACTCAAAAAAACTCTTCTTCGAAATGTTTTAGACTCAAAAATATGTATTCTTCTTCTTTGTTTTTGGAAGTGGGGTTTGCTAATTTCTTATAATATTGAAACATACATAGCTTATTAGAAATATTATTGTGTGAAAAAGCTTTTAAAAGGAACAAAAGACACAAAAATGCTTACTACGTGGTCTCTTAATGGTTCTGAACGGTAATAAACATACTTATATATCTTGTTAGTCTGTTGTTTGTTGCTTATGCCCACTTGACCAACAGAAGCATTAAATCAAGTCCATGAACTCATCCAAAAAAATCCCAAAGCCATGTACTATTGTAGCAGGGTTGGAGACCAGGTGGCTCTTCTGGCAGCCAATACTCGTTCGGATTCTTGTTAGTCTTGTCTGTCTTACTTGTATGTCTTTTCATGTCTTGTTACTCATAGTCTTGTTAGTAATGGTTTTTTTACTCTTCTTAAAAGCCACACAGATAGAATATAATGATTTTCTCACCAGTTGTTGTTCTTTCCCGTCTTGATATATACAGGGTGTAAAAAATTTAGGAAACGGTGAATTATCTCAAGAAATATACATCCGATTGAAAACTGAAACTAAACACATTTACTATTTTTTAAAAGCTATCTAATGATACCTAACTTGATCTTCACCCCAACCTCTAAGGGCGGGAAGGAGGGCAACTTTGAAATCTTAATTATGAACCCTTGTTTTATTGCAGATTCAATTTCTCCAGGAAAAAGGAGCCGTATTTGAGTTGCGTATGCATTTTGTTTCACAGTAATTAATCTCAAATACTGTAACTGTTATTAAGTACTGTAACCGATAGAAATTAAATAGGGAATAAACTGCTTAAAATGAGAATTCGAGACCCGCGATCTCAAGAAAATAAAAAAAAGGCCCAGTTGAGTTTTTCCCATCGTTTTTTCCAATGCATTTACAACTCAAATGGGGTTATTTTGCCTGTAAAATCCAAATCTGCAATAAAAAATAGGTGTTCATTTTTAAGATTGCCACCCACTTCCAGGGAGTGGGGTGAAAGATCAAATTTGGAATCATTGGATAGCATTTAAAAATATTAAATGTAATTAAATTTACTTTTTTTAACCGATTTATATTTCCCGATTTTTTGTATATTTATCCGATATTTTATATCCTGTATAAACCTTCAGTTCTGGTTAATCCTCAAACTCAATAGTTTGTACTTTTATCAAATGAATGAGCAACTAATTTTCTTCATGTTCGCATTTAATCGGCAGACTGGGCACCTGTCGAAGGAGGAAAAAAATCTAAACATGCTTTTAATCATTTTTATTTAATTTTAACAAATAAACTGGTGATGGATATTTACTCTATTTGAAAGTATCGTTGCATGCATTTAAACCACAAGGCCTCCATCCAATTACAATTCGATTCATGAAGCGTGCAGTATTTTGTATTTTCTATTCATTTCATCTGTATTCTTTATTTATTTATTATATTATCATTCAACTTTATGCCAATACAATTTTGAAAACAGCAATTTTTGAAAAGGTAGTTAATTAGCATAAAGTTGTCTTTTTTATATTTTTTGTAAGTATTAACGTTAAAATAATTTTTTAATATCATTTAAATTGGTTTTCGTCAGTTTAAGTTGTAATAATATTAGATCTAAAAAAATGAGAAACTTGTTGTCTTAAATTTTAAACTCTTAAATTTCAAACTCTTAATTTTCAGAGAATTCTAAAAATTAGCAATCTATATTTCTCCTAATCTAATGAAGCAACTCTTTTATTTTCTACCTTAATTGAACGAAATTGTACTGTCTAATTACAGGATATCATCAAAAGTTTGTAAAGTACAAAAAAATATATATCAAAAAGACATAAATTAAAAATTTATTCTAAAATTCAAGATGGTGATGCTTCTTCCCCAAAAAAGTTTGGAAATCAAAGTTTTCGTATTTGCTTCACAACTTGTAAAAAAAGTAAAGAAATCTCTTAAGAAGGTAATGATTTCTTCTTTTTTTTAAATTGGCTTCGTAAATTGCGATATAATTAATGAATTAAATCGATATTCTATCATTTTTATAAAGTTGCATTAATTGAATTTTAATTGATTTCAGTTTAATATTTAGAAGAATCTTCCAACAAAAAAAAATGCCGAATATTTCAAACAAAATAAAAAGTATTTGGTGAATCTGAAGCAATACGTTATTCTTCAAAATATAAGATTAGGTGCGCCAAGAGTAAATTTTAATTGAGATTAAGGAAGTTTATAATTAATCTTTAATTATTTTTATTGAATATCTTTTCCCACACAAACTTCTGTTACGCGATTTTCGTCTTCAATTTAATGGATATCAAAAAATTAATTAATTAGAAGCTTATCTTGAGAATTCTATTTATGTATTTAAGAATTTGATCAGAATTTCTGAATTAAAAACTACACTTTTTATTATAATAATATAAACAGAATTATTAAGCTATGTTAGAGTCGCAAGTTTTATTAGATTCGCATTGATGCAAATTAATTTCAAATTGTTTTGAAAAAGGATTTAATACTTTTATTTTATGTACCCTTTTCATTAATATTTTTTTCAAAGTAATCGAAGATTGTTTGTTAGAAAACCCAGTATGAAAGTTATTTTCTTAATTCTTCTAATTTAACGGTAATTTGTTTTAAACTACTTGATGAGGTAATTTCAATGATGGGACATGTTCCAAAAAATATTTAATTTCTATGTATTAATTTAATTTCATTCTTACTTAATTTCTAAATTAAATTGTTTATTTGTTGTTGTCACTTTATATTTACAATATCTAAATGTTTAGATGATTAGATTGAATCAACAGAGTTTCTTTTCTATCAATAAATGAATTAATGTAAGTGAGATACTTTTGATAGTTTTAATATTTTTTTTTTATTAATTACAATTGTTTATTGCTCACCAAGACAAAAGATGAGGAGAAAAGATGAAAGATGAAGAGAAAAGACAAAAGATGAGGAGAAAAGACGAAAGATGAGGAGAAAAGACGAGGAAGAAAAAAGAGATAGAAACAGTGACGGCAGAAAGTGTGACACACAAATGTTCAAATCAGAGGGATTTCCCAACGTCCTCAACAAAAGTCCCATAATATATATTCCTTTTGTAGAATGGGACGTATCAGTTATACTTGATTAAAAACATCATTATCTTCAAAAATATATAAGTAGGAAATAACAGTCGACATGTTTCAAGCACTCAAAAACAGACACCCATTTTCAAGACTTGCCAGATGCAAATAAGAAGAAATAAAAGCGATATGTTTTTGATTGTGATATGAAAAGTGATATGGTTAATTTAAAGTTTTAATTTTATTACAATAAGAGAAGCAATGCGTGCTTTCAACTTGCACGGTTGTTGAGAAAATTTTTTTCTTAGTGATAGCAACATTCAAATTTGAATGTATAGATCTTAAACTCAGAATATAAAAAAAAAAGTGTTTAACTTTTTATAAGAAAAGATAACTTAAACTCAATTCCACAGTTGGAAATAAAAACTCTTCTAGTTCAGCAGTTACGCATCTATATTCTTGCGAAAAGCTTTAAATATACATTTATTTTTTCAGCTAATTTAATCAATACTTTGTTAACATTTTTGTGAAATCTTCCCCAATGATTGCAAAAGTTAGCAGATATAATTATGTATCATATATTCCTGAGATGTTTTTAAAATGTAAAATATTCCTGAAAATTTAGTTATTTTATTGTTTAATATTGCTGTAGTAATATCTTCCTTGGCTGCTAAATTCTATGGTCGTTTGAATAAGAAAATAGTTTTTTTTTTTTTTTCAGAAAATAGTTTTTTTAGGGCAATGAAAAAATTTCGCATATTAATAATTTAAAAAAAAACATATAAATGATTATATAGAAAAATTGTTTTTTTCTAAAATTCTGATAAAGTATTAAAATTATTCTACGAATTTAAAGCTTTAGTTCATTATCACTGGAAAAATATTTTGCAATAACCTTAGATAGCGAAGGATATACATACGTATGACCCTTATCAGTTTTTAATTTTAAATAGATCAGGCAAAATTAAATTCTTGTAAAATTAAATAGCAAATTACAATCCTGTGTTAAGTATAATTGGAAAACAAGAGTTTTTTTCTTGGAAATGTAATTAATTCCATAGAAAGTCAAAGCAAAGAATGCTTTATACAGAAATATGTAAGCCTAAGAGTATTTCAATTTAAACAGAGTATTTTAAGAAAAATTACAAACTTAATTTTCTTATTAGTTTGAGTACAATATAGGTTACATTTGAAGAAACATTCAAATTTTATGTAGTTTAATAATCAAGTAGTTTCAAAGCTTTTCAAAGTATGCCAAATTAAAATTTTTGTTTAAAAAAACCAACTCTTTGTTTAACTTGTAAGCCATAATATCAATTTTTAATTTTAAGTTATTCTAGCGTGTAATTAAATTACAAAATTAATATCTTGCGTCAGGTATAATCTGAAGCGTAAGAAGCTGAAACTTTATTTTAATGACCGAAATATCAATAGTAAATCTAATTGCAATTGGTAAATTCTTTTGTTCGCATGGATTTATTAAATTTACTTTTTCGAATATTTTATTTAAAAAAAATATTTCCATAAGTAATAATTTTTTTTTTTTTGATTAAAATGGAAATTACACGCTTTTTTCCACGTTTTGGTTTCTCCTAGCTAAATTAATTTTTCTGAAATAGAGAAAAAAGAAGAAAGCAATGAAGTAAGAAAAATCAAATAATTTTTTACGACGAAAATTAATTTATTAAAAAGGTAAAACTTAGAAGTGTCTTTACGTTCCATTGAATCGAATTTTTTCAGCAGAAATCTCATTTCTCCATGCTTGAATGTAATCAAATTAAATAAAAAGAAATAACTATTTTTAAATCAATTAAAGCAGCAATTTTTAAGCTTTATAGCTCGTTCTTGCTTGTTTTTTAACATTAAGATTTAAATCTTGCCTTGAATACTTACTGAGAACAATTTAATTAAATGAATAGAAAACCTGGACATAAATTACTTAAAATAGCAAATTTCTGCTTAATTGGAAACTGCAAGATTGTTCTGAAGAGATGTTTATAAATGAATTCAGAACCAACGATAATAAAAGGAAATACCCGAATACTAATATTAAATGTCCGGCTACTAATATTCTTGAATTTTTTTTTAAGGATGGAATATTTAAAATAGCTGAAAATTTTTTTTGCACAAGATTACTGTTTAAACTGTGAACTAATGATTTAATTGAAATTAAACTAGTTATGCCAATTTTTTCTCCATTACACGTTTTTCTAATAAATGCCTTATAAATGTTTGTATGATGATGGCTGTTATCCATCAGTAGCCGCCAAAATTCGTATAGTAGAAAATATCTTAATTCATTTATTGTTCATATTGGCCGTTAATAAAAGTAAATGGATGATACATAATGAAAGTCTCCAGGAAATTAATATGAATCGTAGTAAAAATCAAATTTATTAAATAATTCGTGAAGATTATAGAGAATGACCATCAATACAAATCCTCAAAATAATTACCAAATTATCAAAAAATAAATCCCTTAAAAGGGATCAAGAAAATATAACTTCCACATTAAGAAGTTTTTGTTAGCATTCCGTTACAATTGCATTTCTAGAACCGTTAGGATGGCTGGGACAGGAGCGCCCAAAGGGCCCTCCTAGTCGCCACAAATTTTGAATTAAAAGTGAATATATTTACTCCTAACGGACATAGAAAGTATGGGTAGGAGATCCAAAATTGGCGAATTATCAAAATATTACATAGCCAAAACAAAGCCAACCAGAATATCAACACTGGATTGAAAAGAATACCTTGGCGATCACAAGTCGCCAACAAATTTATGAAATTATTACAACCTTGCAACTGAAACATTTAGCGGTTGGAAATTTAGAATAAAAAGTAATAAATAGATTTTTGTTTTCGATTAAAGGCGACAGTGAATTAGTCAGTCAGCATATTCATGAAATAAAAAAAGTATCCGTTACATTGATCTAGAAGAGAAGAAATAAATATTTTATGTTCGTGTTCGTTTTTAAAAGATTAAGTATTTGATTTATTTTAAACATATAATTCGATTAATAAAAAAAAGCTTAAGTAAAAAAATATATTTTAAAAGATAGGAAATAAATATGTAATGCCAATTGTGGCATCACAGTTTAATAAAAAACTAGGTTTTGATGTGATATACAATGAAAATTTAACAGTATTATAATTAATAATTAAATTTTTATTGCAATTATATCTCAAAAGCCAGGACATAATTTACTTAAAATAACAAATTTCTACTTAATTGAAAACTGCAAAAAGAGCTGTTTAAAAAGGAATTAAAAATATGAATATGAAGAACTGTTTAAAAATGAATTAAATATATGAATATGAAGAACTTTTTAAAAATGAATTAAATATATGAATATGAAGAACTGTTTAAAAATGAATTAAATATATGAATATGAAGAACTGTTTAAAAATGAATTTAAAATATGAATATGAAGAACTGTTTAAAAATGAATTAAATATATGAATATGAAGAATTGCTTAAAAATGAATTTAAAATATGAATATGAAGAACTGTTTAAAAATGAATTAAATATATGAATATGAAGAACTGTTTAAAAATGAATTTAAAATATGAATATGAAGAACTGTTTAAAAATGAATTAAATATATGAATATGAAGAACTGTTTAAAAATGAATTAAATATATGAATATGAATAACTATTTAAAAATGAATTAAATATATGAATATGAAGAACTGTTTAAAAATGAATTAAAAATATGAATATGAAGAACTGTTTAAAATGAATTTAAAACTAAAAATAAAAACGAAAATGTCCCCCTACTGATATTCTTAAGTTTGTTTTTCAAGGATATAATATTTAAAATAACTGTAAACTTTTTTTTTTTTTGCATAAGAAGATATTTTTTGCATAAAAAGCTACTTTTTGAACTATAATCTAATGATCAAATTTAACTCAAAGTAGTTTTTATCATACTTTTCGTTATTATACGGTTTTCTGGTAAATATCTAGTTTCTATTGTGATATGCAATGGAAATTAAACAATTTTAGTAGTAATAATGAAATATTTTTATTGCAATAATATCATAAAAACCTGGAGATAAATTACTTAAAATAGAAAATTTCGGTTAGATTGGAAACTGAAGAGAAATGTGAAGAGCTGCTTATAAATGAATTTAAAATTAACGATAATAAATATAATGGCCGACTGCTAATATTTTTAAATTTGTTTTTTAGGTATTTAATAATAGCTGATAACTATTTTTATTGCACAATAAGACAACTTTTTGAACTGTAATCTAATGATCTAATTGAATGTAAATT
The DNA here is from genome assembly GCA_949128135.1 of Parasteatoda lunata. Lineage (NCBI taxonomy): Eukaryota > Metazoa > Arthropoda > Arachnida > Araneae > Theridiidae > Parasteatoda > Parasteatoda lunata. Next base: position 27,457,271 of record OX421981.1, on the reverse strand, counting down.
AGTTCTATATTTTTTTTGCTATTATACGTTCTTCTGATAAATTTTTTTATGTGATATAAAATTAAAATTGAACAATTTTATAATTGATAATTGAGTTTTTTATTGCAATATTATCATAAAAATCTGGACATAAATTACTTAAAATAAAAAAATTCTGCTAAATTAGAAACTGCAGGATTGTTGTGAAGAGCTGTTGAGTTAAAACTTATGATTTTAACGGAAACTTTTGTTAACGGAAATTGTTTTTAACGGAATTGTACTACTAATAATCAGAAATTTGTTTTTAAGGATGGAATTTCTTATAAAGCTGATAACTCTTTATCTTGCACAAGAATCGTACTGCTTGAACTGCAAACTAATGATCTAATTGAATTTAAAGTAGTTATGTAATATTTTCTTTTATTATACTTGTTTCTGATGAAAGTCATAAATGTCTAGGTTCTGATGTGAAACGTAATGAAAATTGAACAATTTTATAATTAATAAATATATTTTCTTATTGCAGTGATATAATAAATCCTGCACATGAATTACTTATAAATAACAATTTTCTGCTTAGTTAGAAACTAATAAACTGTTATGAAGAGTTGCTTGTAAAGGAATTCAAAAATAATGATAATAGTGGAACTGCCCAGCTAATAATATTCTTGAATCTGTTTTCTAAGGATGGAATATTCAAAATAACAAATAACTTTTTTTGCAGAAGATGATTATTGCTTGCACAGTAAACTAATGAGCTACATGAGTTTAAAGTATTTTTTTTCGTAATTATACATTTTTCTGATAAATTTCGCATAAATTTCTAAGCTCTGTGAAAATTTAACAATTTTATAACTGAAATGAAATTTTTTTATTGGAATAATATCATAAAAATAACTTTTTTCTCCTTTTTTAGTTGAAACTTATTCTTTTTGGCTTTTATTATGTTTTTCCTAATAAGGATTGAAACTAACCCTTGGAATCAGCTTAAAGCCCCTTATGTCTAACTTGATGCAATTTACATAATACTAATACTTACATGTATGTGTTAAATTAAACCAATGGAACAATTCCAATCAGTAATGTGTAAATTCATTACCTCAATTACAAAAAGTGAATACATCAATAATGTTATAACTGTTGATCTAAAGATATAATTTTTACGTACTCTGATAAAATTGTAATGATTCGAAGGTATTAATACTTAATAAGCTAAATAATTTGTGAAAAAGATGATCCGAAATTAATTTTAAATTTTTAATTAATTACGAAATTAATTAAAAGTTTTTGGAAACGCTAATGGTAATGCTAATTTTACATTTTGTGTATTTCGTTATATCTCGTTATCAATTTGAGTCAATAAAAAAAAATAATAAAAAAAAAAATAAAAAATTATTAAAAAAAAAAATCTTGTTCTTTTTTTCTCTTTTAAGACAATTACACATATAATAAATATATTTTTAATAACGGCATATTTTTAATTACTATATTTAAAAAGGGCTTAAAATATTTTGTATTATAAGATTTTTTTTACATGATTCTATTTGTGTAATTTTAAACGTTCTTGAGAAATAAAGATTTTAAGTTCTGAATTTTCTAAGATTATATTGGTACCAGGATTCTAGGATTATATTCCAGGATATATTCCAGGATTATATTCCAGGATATTTTCTAAGATTATATTGGTTTGGTGTCATTGCCAGATTCTGTTTCATCTAATCCGTTCAAATCTAGAATTTTCCCATTCTAAACATTCAATTCGGGTGTAAGTATTTTAAATCTGAAACTAATTTTGATCCAAAACAGTAATTTTTTTCTTCAAATGTATATATAAACTAAATATATATATATAAACTGAAACGCATTATCACCATTTTCCTACCACGTCCTACGTACTAGAGAAGTGGGAATGTTTGACAGTATTTCCACTAATAACACTAAAGAATTTCGTAAAAATCATGGTTCGGACTATATTATTAAATTGCAGGGAAACTGCGGATTGTGGAAAGAAGCCGATTGCAGATTTGAATAATTGCAGATTGATGCTAAAATATGTGCAAAGATCTGGTAAAAATCTCGTGTAATAGAAAACAAAAGAAAGTTTGTTTTCAGTGTAATTATGATTGTAAAATGAAATATAGAAAATAACTTTTTGAAACAACCTGCTTTTCAGATTAAAAAAAAAGACATAGAAACTTCAAAATACATAAATTATACATATATTGAAAACAAAATACATGGAGACAAATAAAGTTTTAACTTGTCACCTAAACAGAGGATGTGAAAGATGATACATCGTCCCATTTGATTTTATTTCAAACTCTTTATCTCTTTCTGTATCACGAATATTTAATTCTTGTAACACTTTAAAAACTTGTAACTAGTATTATAAATATTCAAAGAAGTATTAATGTTTTTATTCATGACATTAAAATTTTATTTTGTAAAGTAATTTCATTAAATACTTTTTTTTTAGATAATGTAGATGTGATAAGAATTCTTTTAAAATATTATGTGAAAATTAATATTTTAGAAAATTCATTTTTATAAAAACTTGTATTACAGTATATTGTTTTTGGTCTCTAAAGAATGTAGTTTGTTGTGTGTATATTATTTTTTAAATAATTAATAGATACCCAGCAGTAAGTTTGTTAGTCATTATTTTATTACTGAGTCATTATTTCTATGCAGTTAATTATTATTTTTTTAAATTTAACATAATCAGAATAAAAAATCTGATCTGTCATTTGAAAAAGAAGTTATAAATAAAGGGCTTACAGGTGACACAAGAGTCAAAATTTCTAAAAAAAAAAAAAAAGTAGAAAATATTGTTAGCAAATTTTTGATTTTATATGCAGTAAATAAGTTTTTATAGTGTTTAGTGAGGCTTGTTAAACAAATAAAAAAGTAAAAGCCAAATAAATAATGAGAAAGCTTAAGTTGATTGTGAGCAATTATTTATTTTTAATTATTTATCAAAAAATTATCTAAAGATAATCATTAAAGAAATTTTAACAAAAATTCCAGGGCTTAATTAAAATGTAAGAGACGTATCAAAGAAAATATAAAAAATGCTAATTGTTTCAAACAAAAATATAATGTTGATTAAAAAATTTTTTAAATATGAAATTAAAAAAATTTCACCCTTATGCAGAGCTAAAACAAAAACAGTGTTAAATAGGGATTTTACTAAGGAAATTTAACAAAAAATTAACAATATCATCTAAGTATAAGAAAGCACTTATTTTTGAGGATATATTTGTGTGCGATAAAAGAGATAACTTTTTTTATAATCTGTCTGCTTTTAAATTTTTAATAACCTACTAAGTCTCTTTTTTAATTAAAAATCCTTTTTAATAATTTTCTCTTATATTTATTTATTTTTCTGCTTTCTTATATATTAAAGCGTATTTAGAGTTAGCCAAATTCCGGTTAAATTTAGAGTTTGTTTTTCTACCATTTTACAAGCCTCTTGCACAAAATTGAGCAGTTGGTATACCTGGAAATTCCTACCTGCCAACTTTTTTTTACAACTGGTCAATTATAAGTAGTGGTAACCAATTTATAATTTTAAGAAAAGCATATTTTTATTTTGCTGGAACTTAAATATATAATCTTAAAATAGTATGCATTTATGTCTTTGTTATTTTCATTTAATCAATCATCACAGCACATTTTCATTGTGCTGAAGAATAAATAGTGGTAGGCAATAAGATATAAATATTTTAATCTGCTACAGATTAAATATACCAATTTAAAAATAGATGACATGATCGCACGATCTTTAGTCCATGCAGACTATTTAAAAAGAGAACCAGTTGTGGGCATGAACCCAAAACCTTTTATAAAAGTATTGTTTATTGAAATTACATACATTTGCTGACTTGTGTGCATAGGCTTATAAGTCATTGTCAAGTAGAAAATACAGATAGAACAATTCAGAGAAAGACATCACAAAGAATACATCCAGGGTTACGGCGGGATTCGAACCCGCTACCTCCACGCTTAACAGAGCGTTTTGACCGGCGATATCACTCGGCCAGGGAGGCCCCTTTTTTATAAAAGTAATTGACAGAAATTTATCATATATATTTAAGAATTGAATCTGTAGTGGTTGACAAGTGAATAAGGCAAAACAATAATATTCATAAATAAAACAAATTTTTAGTCATATATTTGCTACCACTTTCTTTTTTTAACTAGATTTTGTATTAAATGACTCGTTCGGAAAGTGGATATCCTTGATAGTGGTCTGATCGGACTACCTATAAACAACCGTGTGGAAGCTTTCAGTTATAGGAGGCGTTGACTGTGTAGGGGTAAGGGAACTGGTCTTGCATTAGAAAAGTTTTGGGTTCGTATCCCGGGTAAGGCATGGATGTTCTTTCATTCTTTGTACTATCTATCCTTACTATGAGAGCAACATTGACCCACCTAATATGGTGCCCCTGAAAGAGTGGCTAACAAATCTACCCTTCAGATGCCTGTGAAACGAAAGGTCATTCCCAAGGTGGGTATTGGAAAAAAAATATCTCTGTTGTTTTCATTTATATGCAGTGCAGGAGAATAAATAGTGGTAACCAATTTACACTTATAAAATAATAAATTTTGCTAGAGCTTAAATTTAGCACCCTAAAATATTATTAATTTATGTACCTGTTGTTTTCATTAATATGTCTATGTGATGTTGGAGAAAATCATTTTAAATTAAATTTATAATTGGAAAACACTTATTAGAAAAGTATAAATAACTCATTACCTTTTTACTTAGAACAGAATTAAATTAGAAGAAATCAATCTTCTAGAAAATAATTCAGAAATGTGCTAGACAATGACAATTATTTAACATCAACTTTATAAAAATATTTTTAAATGAGGTAACTGAGTGATTACCACATTTACGTGTATTTACCTAATGTATGAATGCTCTTTATAGGAAAATATATTGTATTTTCATCATTCAGAATATCAATTACATCAATTGCAAATATTTATCATTAACATCATAAAAATATTTTTAAATGGCATAAATGAAAAATTACAGCATTTAGATGTGTTTTCTGAATGTATAAATATTCTTTATTTGAAAATGTGTTGTGTTTTTGTATCATTCAGAGTATCAATTACATCAATTGCAAATAATTATCAATCAAAAAATATAACGTAAGTATAACATCAGTATAATATCATAAAAATATTTTTAAATGATGTCATTGATTTATTACAGATTTTAGGTGTATTTACTGAATGTATAAATACTCTTTATATGAAAATGTGTTGTTTTTTCGTCATTCAGAGTGTCAATTTCATCAATTACAAATAATTATCAATGCAGCACAAAAACACTCTTGAATGATATAATTGATTGATTGCCCGTTTTAGGTGTATTTATTGAATGTATTGGATTTTCTTTATATGAAAATGTGTTTATTCAGAGTATCAATAATTCCAATTACAAATAATTATCATTAACATCACAACAATGCTTTTAAATAATGTAATTTATTGTTTACCATATTTACTGAATGTATCAATACTCTTTCCTTGAAAATGTGTTGTATTTTTTTTTCTTTACAAATGGGGTCCTTTTGGAATCAGGTGATGATTTTAAAATTACACGTGCAATGTTTTGCAGATTTTTCTTCTCTTCAATATACGTAAAATGTTGCACATCCCTTTGCATTCCACCATTTTTACCTACACAGGAAATTCCTAGTGTAATTTTAGCATTTATATTGTACGTTTAAAATTGCGGTTGCCATTATCTCTTAGGATTAAGAGGAAAAATATATTATTAAAACTAAAAACAGTAACATAGTTGCTTTGTGCTTAGAGAACTAATATATTCGTGACTACCACAAAAATAACTTTCATGAACATATGCAGAAACAAAATATATGGGGGCCATCCTTGTAGAGCAATCTTAAAACTCGATTAAACACCAATGTCAGAAGGTATTAAGACTAAATTGAATAGTCTATCCTCTTGTTTATATTTTTGAAAGGTTTTCAGATTTTCTGAGCCGTGGTTTAATTTTACTACCTTGGTTTCTGCTTTTTCTTTTGGTGAATCAAAACTATTCTTGTATAGAAAATAATCAGTGAAGATAAATTTGATTTTGTTTTCAAAAATCTCAATATTTAAGAAATTATATGCTAGGATTCAAATAAAAAAAAATAAGGAAGTATTTTTTTCTTTCTAAAAAATAAATAAATAAAATGATTATGAATTTTCCGAGTCAACTGTATTTAATGAATACTTAATTATATATTTTAACTATTAATTTTTTTTATGCACTGTGACTATGAATGTTAAATAATTCCCCAGAGTCGGTGGTTTTAATAGGTTTATGCATTGTATCCTGAATACAATAAAAAAAAAAAAAATCTGTTGATCTAGCTGCAGAGGGTCGAGGGTTAAAAAGAACAATTTTAAATCAACTTCAATAGGATGCGGAAGAAATAGAAATTTCAGAAAGCTAATAGTCAGAAGTTAAAAAATGAGTTATCACAACTCCATTCAATAGTGTATTAAATATCTGCAATAAGCTGATCATCGTTCTCAAATAATAAAAAAAAATAGTAGGGGAATTTCTATGCAGCTATTTGAAAACATGATTGACTTATCATGTATTGATTTTAAACTATTTTTTTAATGGATCTTAAATATTTTCACATTGTTGATTTCAAATCTGCAATCGGTTTCTCTCTTCAAACTTTTAATTCGTATTTTAAGTGACATATTTAGTCTATTTTTTGCCGAAATGTGCAAGTTTAAAATAAGTATCTACAACATGGGGATGCATAAATATTGCGAATAACTACTAGAGGGGTTAGGGAACATCATCAGGATTAAAATTGCATAGGGACCCATGCCTGAAAATGTCGGCATATGCCACTAGAGGCACTTCCCCTATTATCAATCGTTTCTTCTTGTGTTTCTGAACAACAACAAGTACTAGTTTAATTTTCATGACACGCCCCTCCTGGAAGTTCGTCAAAACATTTAGCGACTTCTCGTTATATACAATGCTTTTTTAACTTTTACACTTCAACAAAAATTAGATTGAAAATGTGACTTTGAAATCACCACACCCAAATTAGGTAAGATGAAAGGTGTAAAAATGCAACAAAACAATTGCTTCCTAATGTAATTCATATTTATTTAAGAAATGTGAAATACGCACATGCATAACTAACCCGATGACTGCCTATATTATTAAAATAATCTTATTACTAAAATTATAAACTAAAATAGTTGCCGTAACTAAACTTTAATTTTATCTGAATAGATTAACACTCTTCAATGACATAGTATCTTGATATAGTAACTTCCTGTTACAGTATAACCACCTGCACTCGGCTGACAATAAACGTGCTAATAGAGCCCCAAATAAATCACAATTTAAACACGAAATAACTTTTTTTGCTTCAATATAAAACTTTAATTTATTTAGTTTCGGTAGAATACTATTTTCCAAAACAAGTGAGAAACTTTTCGAGTTTGAAGAACTTGTATTCATTATTTATTAAGCACCTTATGACATTCACACTAAAATATTCCGTCAAATAGAATTTAATTCCAATCATTCATCTCTGAACAAGACTAATAATTTTATATTAACAATCACAAATCTAATCTGCTCTTGAATACTAAATGCATTTCAACGAGTATGTGTCACTCAAATCGCATAACATGTCGGACCGTTTGAAAGGATGATTAAAATGCATAATGGACATTGAACATTGTGTAATATAAGAGAAAATGCATGCTGCTTTAAAGTATGAACTTTGAAACTGGAGCAAAGCTTAACTTATGTATACTTTTAACATCAAATGATTTTAGAATAGTTAATTGTAGAGTTACAGTTGATGTTAAAACTGATAAGTTTATCATAAAATGAAATGGAAATTAAAAAGGAAAAATCTATATTTGAAATGAATCTCGACGGTTATATGTCACTCAAATCAGGTAATATGTCGAATTACTAAAAAATCTGATAAAAATACATAATGGATATTGAATGTTGTATAATATAAGAGAAAATACATACTGCTTTAAAGTATGAACGTTGGAACCAGAGCGAAGCTTAACTTATACATAACTTTAACTTCAAATGATTTTAGAATAGTTAATTGTAGAGTTACAGTTGATGTTACAGTTAATGTTAAAACAGATAAGTTTATCATAAAACGAAATGGAAATTAAAAAGAAAAATCTATAGTTGAATGCATTCCAATGGTTATACGTCACTCAAATCAGGTAACACGCGGAATCACTGAAAAATGCGATAAAAATACAAAATGGACTATAAGCTTTGTGCAATATAAGAGAAAATGCGAACTTTATTAAAGTACATACCTTGGAAATGGAGCAAAAATTAATTGATGTATAACTTTAACCTCAAATGATTTTAGAATAATTGATTGTAGTAATAATAATTAATGTTAAAATTTATAAAAATTAACATAAAGCGAAATGGGATTTTAAAAAAAAAATCAATAGCATTCCAATGGTTATATATCAATCAAATCAGATAATATGTCAAATCACTGCAAAATTAGTTATTAGATAATTGAAGCTGTTAGCAGAAATAGCCATCAGGATTTAAAAAGAAAAAAAAATCATCAAGTTTTTATTTAGCCTTATCTCACAGACAAAAAATATTGACGCTAAATTAACTAACGCTACTGTGTCTTGTAGGTAAATCCATCAATTAACACATGAAAAATAATACTACAAGAGTAACTAAATCAGGCAACTTAAATCTACAACTTAAATCTACGAGAGTAACTAAATGAAAATATTTTTGGCAAGAATTTTAGTGGTTATAAAGTAAAATTATGATAGAAAGAAAAACACAACGGCATAATGATATACCGGGTAACTAAAATTCGAAAGCCTGTTGGACATTAACCTAGAACGACGGATAAACTCTCTGATTTAACTAATTTAATTATTGTTTGGTACGTGAAAAGTAGAGCTAACATTTAGGGGTTCAAAAGTTTGGAACACTGTCCTGACCAAACTATTGGGATCATATTTCTCAGATTGCGTCTACCCATCACCTCCTACATCAGAAAGCCTCCACACGGTTTCGTATAAGTAGTCTGCGCAGATAATTTAAAAAGCGAACCACTTGTGCGCATGAACCCAAATTCTATTTCAAAAGTACTTGAGAGAAATTTATCATATATATTTGAGAATTGAATCTGTAGTGGTTGACAAGTAAATAAAACAAACCAATTATATTCATAAATTAAACAAATTTTTAGATATATATTTGCTACCACTTTCTAATTTTTAATAGATTTCATATTAAATCGTTTTTTCACTATTTGGTTTACCTTCAGAGTGGTCTGATCGGACTACCTACAAAAAACCGTGTGGGGGCTTTTAGTTATAGGAGGCGTTGGTCTACCCCATATACATTGGGGGTTAGAAATCCGAATCTATTGAAAAAAAAAGTATGTTTATTCAGAGAAAGTATGTTTTTGCGACTGATTTCGTAACTTAAAATATCGTCTGCACTAATTAATTTGCATATTTCAGGTTACCCTGTCGAACCATTTCAATTGAATCCTAGAACGTTAAGATTCGACTAATAGATTAAAAGTTATTAAGGGTAGTTCATTTTTTTAATCTGCGCATTGTACATCTGAAATTGCCTTGTTTTTAACTTTAAAACTTGACTCTCATTTCCTTTGAAACTAACTATAAATTTTTGCTTCTTAATTCGTGACACTATTTTAATCTAAATCAGATATCAAATAGATAAAGCTGAGTAACATAAAGCCTTTTATTTGAAATTTATGCTTCTAGATTACAATGGATTGACAGTGAAGTTTAACTGCTTTACATAAGATATAAAAATGATTTCAAAGAAGCAATATCTAGCGCAAAATAAATTGTGTTGCTAATGCGTAAACCAATAAGTATTATTCATTGAAATAGATTTCTATCCCTACTAAAAATGTTCTCCAAATAACGGAAGCAAACATTTCCCTTTTGAACGTTTATCAGTGTCGTTCAGTTACAGCTTTTGTGAACAAATTCTAAAGACTGAAGCATATTTGTATCCGTTTCAGAGGTTTGAGGATGACATCGTTTAATGTATTCTTCTCTCTGCATTACTGTTATCATCCGATTATCTACTCCGCATTATTCTTTGAATTTGGAATGCTTTTCACTAAATAGTATTGCGTATTATTTTGAGTTATCTTTAATAATAGGAGTGGTTTAGGAAAATTTTCGATTTAGGCGATTAATATTGTCTGTTTAAAATGCGCATTGAATTAGAATGTTGCTTATGATTTATAGTTATGAGTGAAGTAAACACAATTGCAATAGTTCATACACGAGGTATATGTAAATATAATTGTTTGCAAATTGAAATTGTCGTCATGATTTATAGCAGGGGTTACCAACTGGCGGACCGCGGGCCGCATCCGGCCATCGAAGCCTTTTTTTGCGGCCCGCGAACTAAAATATATTAGTTTTCATTTTTTTCGCGGACAATTTTCATAAAAATACTTTTCTCGTTTAAAAAAAAAAGAGAAAAAAATATTTTTTCATTTCTGTGAAATTTAACATATCAACGGTGCAAAAATATTTATTTCTCAAGTTTTACATCCAAGAAATATATATTAAATACAAAAATGACCGTGTATGTTTTTTTTTTTTTTTTTTTTTTTTTTTTGTATTTTGTGAATATAATTTAGCATGTGCTTATCAGAAATTTTCTCGAAGAAATTCTCCGATTTAACTTTTTGAAACCGCTCATTTTAGACGAAATTATTTACATATGTAAATTTTAAAGCTCATAAAAGAGGGAACGAATATCATATCTTATCTAATTTCCCTGAATTGAATATCGCAGAAGCGGAAAAGAAGAAAAAAAAATAATTTCAGATGCTCGATAATTTCTTTATTGTTGCTATAATTTCTGATAAGTCGAGAAAAAATGTTAATTTATCACAGAATTAAATTTAAAAGAAAAAAAAAATCTTGTCACTAAGTTTCTGATTAAGAGAAGATTTGAAATGATACGTAACAAGCATTTCTTGTAATGCTTCTTATTTTGTTTTTTAATATTAAAACAACTTTGATAAAAATCTGACAGCAATAATTAATGTTCTTTCTAACATAAAAGAGTCCTATATAAATTTTGATAAAGTTTTGGCCCGCCATTTGACTGGTGTTTTTAAATGCAGCCCCTGGCCTCATGTAAGTTGGATTTATAGTTATGAGTGAATCGCCATAGTTCATACACGAGGTATATGTAAATATAATTGTTTGTAAATTGTAATATGTAATTGAAGCAAACGGTAGTTGTAATGATGTATTTTCGAGTTAAATAAACACAATTGAAGTAGTTCATGCAATAGGTATATGTAAGTCTGTTTGTAAATTGTAATGGTAGCCAATTTTTATTGTTGTAACGATTTGTAGTTAAGAGTGATGTAAACAGAAATGCAATAGTTCATACACGAGTTATATGTAAATATAATTGTTTTTAAATTGTAATTGTTGTAATGATTTATAGTTATGAATGAAGAAAACTTAATCGCCATAGTTCATACACGAGGTATATGTAAATGTAATTGTTTGTAAATTATGCTATATAATTGAAGCAAATAGTAGTTGTTGTAATGATGTATGAAATAATGATGAGTGAAATAAGCACAAGCGCAATAGCTCATGCACGAGGTATATGTAAGTGTGTTTGTAAATTGTAATAGTAACCAATTTTTATTGTTGTAACGATTTGTAGTTATGAGTGATGTAAACACAATTGCAATAGTTCATACACGAGGTATATGTAAATATAATTGTTTTTAAATTGTAATTGTAGTAATGATTTATAGTTATGAAAGAAGTAAACACAATCGCCATAGTTCATACACGAGGTATATGTAAATGTAATTGTTTGTAAATTGTACTATGTATTTGAAGCAAATAGTAGCTGTTGTAATGATTTATGAAATAATGATGAGTGAAATAAACACAAGCGCAATAGCTCATTCACGAGGTATATGTAAGTGTGTTTGTAAATTATAATTGTAATGATTTATAGTTATGAGTTATGTACACAAAATCGCAATAGTTCATACACGACGTGAATCAAATAGTAGATGTTGAAATGATGTATGTTATAATTATGCGTGAACTAAACACAATTGCAATAGTTCATGCACTAGGTATATGCAAGTGTATTTATAAATTGTAATTGATGTAATGATTTATAGTTATGAGTCATGTAAACACAATCGCAATAATTCACAACCGAAGTCTATGTAAATGTAATTGTGTAATTAAAAATCTTATTTTATTTATACAAGGCGTTACTAACTTTATTTTCCAAGCGATACTGATTTTATTGCTTAAATTTTTTTTAAAAATTGCATTGTGGTTAAAATATAAATTGCATGAAGGATAATGATAAAATATTTCATTAGATATTATACGATTTTTTTTTCACATATTCGCATAAATTGACAATCTACATTAGTTTTATTGCTATTAAAACTAGAATTACATAAATTAAAGCAAATGTTTAGCTTCAGAGTTTTAAGATTTCGAACATTTTAAAAATTACACAACAGTACTAGCATTCCATAATAACTGAATTTTAATTTTGCTTGTTGCCTTTTAAATTTCATATGACCATTGCCGCAGATGGGAATCCATTTTTTTTTATATATTTCTTTCCGACTATCAAATTACAAGGAATAATGTATTTTTGTATTTTTAATTAAAAAAAAAAAAAAAAAAAAAAAAAAAAAAAAAAAAAACAGGTTAAGAGTTGCTAAAAATATAGTAGATTATCGGAATTGTATTTATACTAAATTGTATAATCCAAAAAATGTAAATTCTTTTTCCTTCATACTCTAAAATTTGTTAATAATTGATTTTGTAATTAAAGAAACTTGCTGAAGAAATAATTGCAAATATGTGCAACTATGAAAAAATAAGCTTTTGAACGTGATTCGTCTTTGAAAGATTTTACCTCTAAATCATAAAAAAAAACACCGACCTTTGTTTTCAAATTTAAATTAATTTATTGCTAAATGTAATATTTTTTTAAATAACTGAACAAATTAAAGAAAAAAAGTATGAAAAATATGTCGTATAAAAATCCTGCTTCAAAGGGTTAATAAACAAAACAAAGTTATAATTTAATATTTGTTATAGCAGTTACTACGTTAAAATAGTCATAAAAAGTTTATTTACTTATTATTGTTTTTGTATTTTTCGTATAATTATTTTCTTTACTTTCATTCGTCCATTTATTTGGTCTACATTTTTGTCTATTTATACAACTATTTTTATAAATTTTAATTTGCTTATTTACTAAATTTTTTCTTTAATTTATATGCATGTTTTTCCTTTTTTGATATTTTTAAAATAATTAATTTTTAATTAAAACATCAAATGCTTTTCTTCGTTTTAATTTGCTCGTTATTTAGACTTTTTTAAATCTATTTAGGCTTTTAAATCTTTGCTAGTTTTTTTATTAATCTTCTTTATTGAGCTTTTTTTTATTTGTGTATATTAATCTTTGCATGTATACATTTTAAAAAACTAAAATTTAGTTACAACTTCAATTACTTAAATATTTAAACACACACACACACACACACACACACACACACACACACACACACACACACACACACACACATATATATATATATATATATATATATATCTATCTATCTATATATATATATATATATATATATATATATATATATATATATATATATATATATATACATATATATATATACATATATATATATATATATACATATATATATATATATACATATATATATATATATATATATATATATATATATATATATATATATATATATATATATATATATATATATATATATATATATATATATATATATATATATATATATATATTTATATATATATACATTTATATATATATAATACTTATTTCCTAAATACTGAAGAAAAGCTATTTTTGTTTATCAAAGAACAATTAACAGATCTTCTGATACAGTTTACATGCTACTTCTTGAATATTTAATATCTTAAACTAAAGATAAAGCACTTAAACATTTTTTTAAACCTCTTAATTCTTTCCTTTATTCTTCAACGTTTGCGAACATCAAAAGTGGATTCTACATTTTTAATTTAGCTCTTCTACATAAATAATGGGCATTAAGGACGCATTAAGACCAAGTTTGAGTTTTTATATTAAAATTGGACTTGTTTTTAGTAAATTAATTTACTTCCTTTCGATTCAGTTCCTTAAAATACAAAGTATGAATACATTTGTCTAGGTGATAATTATTAAACCAGTTTAATTATCTATACATAAATAAAAAAATTTTTATCTTAATGTTTTATGATTTTATTTGAGGCTTGATAAAGCAAAATTTGTGGTACTCAAAATGTGAAGTAATGTTGCTAAATTACATATCTTACAAATTTTAAGCTTCAAAGTTAAAACTAACAAAATTTTGTTTAAATTGTCTGATATATATATATGTTATATAATTATATCTTTCCATTATATTGTGTTATGGCGTTTTAATATTTTTTTAAATAAAAATGATTTATTAAATAATTTTAAAAATCTTTTATTTGAATAATTTTTCTTCTTCTCATTTCATTAATCTTTATTACATTATTTCCCATGTTTTCTGGATGCGTTTAACCTATTTTATGTCTTTTATATACTTTAAGTTTGTGAGCAGTAAATAAACTAGCGATTTCTGTCATCTCGTGACAACTGGTGAAAAGCCGAATTTCATCTTTTCTTTTCATTATTTAAATATTTATGAGCGCCATTCTCAATTGCTTGCTTTTATAAAGAATATAAATACGTCAAAAATTACCTTTCTTGTGTTGTTTGGAATTGTTTGCTTTTATGTGTTTTTTTCATATTACGAAACTATTCAGAAAATTTATTTCTGGCACCCATACATAAAGACGAAGATAGAATAATGTTCTGAATCTGTTTCTTCTTGAAAAAGCTTCAGAACATTCTAAATACTTCTTGAAACTTCTTCATACTTCTTGACTGAAACTCTTATTCTAAAGCATGGTAAACTTAATTTCGGCACCTACTGCACTACTTTAAGTGACTGCCTTATTTCTGTGCTGTTGTAGTTTTATTGGTTAACCCAAATATTCTGACAGCCCAACAACTCTAGTTGTCACCTATCGAAGTTCCCCATGGATTGTCATTTTATGCTTATTTTTAACAGTCAACCCAATTCTGAGCTTACGCCGAGAAAGTTCAACTCCGTAGCCTTGAAAATTTTAACCCAACCCAGAAAACAAGGGAACTTCTGGATCATCAATTTGGATAAACTAGCTTTCACGGAGGAATTTTTGACGGAATTAACAAGCATTAACATCATT
The DNA here is from genome assembly GCA_949128135.1 of Parasteatoda lunata. Taxonomy (NCBI): domain Eukaryota; kingdom Metazoa; phylum Arthropoda; class Arachnida; order Araneae; family Theridiidae; genus Parasteatoda; species Parasteatoda lunata. The sequence goes on along the minus strand of OX421981.1, from coordinate 27,441,878 downwards.
GCTCGAAAAGAAAAACCATGGACCTCTCCCATGGTTAGTTATCCTCCATGATCCGTCCACTGAGAATATATATATATATATATATATATATATATATATATATATATATATATATATATATATATACATATATATATAGCCTTACTGTCCAAATACAAGAAAATGACACTCAAAGACGAATAGACAACTAGCCTTGGCAGGTTAAACTTTAATTGTCTTTTCAAGAAGCTCTACCAACTGTTAATTACTAATTTATTTTGATTTCCTTATTTATCACAAATATCCCAACACGAGCCGCGATGGCTCAGGGGATAGAGCGTTCGCCTTCCAATGAGGCGAACCGGGTTCGAATCCCAGTCGATACGAATTCCGCATCCGGCTTGCACTGACCACAGTGCTGACGTGAAATATCCTCAGTGGTAGACGGATCATGGGTTAGAGTCCCCTTGCCGTCAGGCTAACCGTGGGAGGTTCTCGTGGTCTTCCTCTCCATGTAACGCAAATGCGGGTTAGCTCCATCAAAAAGTCCTCCACGAAGGCAAATTTCTCCCAATACTCGATCCAGGAGTTCCCTTGTCTTCTGGATTGGGTTCAAAATTACAAGGCTACGGAGTTGAACATTAGTAGCCGTAAACCCATTAAGTTGGGTCGGCTGTTCAACGACGGTTATAAAATAAAATAAAATATCCCATCACGTATTAGGTCTTCACTAAAATTCGTCACCACCTTCTTAAAGGGGGACCCCACCCTGAATATTTCAAAAATTCGAAGAAAATTTTATTGCATTTTTTGAATCTTTGTTCCCTTCCTAATGTCTGTCTAAAACGATTTCTCGGTACCTAACTTCGTTTGGAAGTTATTCCGGAAAATAGAGAGTCGTTGCTAAGCAGGTAGAAAGGCCCGTTCCTCTGGATTAGGAGGGGTGACATTCTTTTTGTGTCTCATCCATTTTGTTGACTGTATATAGAAACTTACTGTAGGCATTTCATTTATCGACCATTAAATATATTAAGTTAACCCTTTGGCTGCTTTTTCCACCATTTCCACGGGCTACTCAAATGTAGCAAAATTTGCTCATCCCTCGATTTTCGCGGGCATGTGTTTTTCTTCCTTTATTTTACTATTTTTTTACGGTTTGACCAGTGAAATAAAGTATATACATTAGCAGACGTTTGACCAACGGATAGTCGTTTACTAAATTGAGACATTTGGAGGTGCTTGGTATTTATCGTTTCAACTTCACTAAGTTTGCCGCCATTTTCCAATCAGAAAGGGCTCTTAGAAAACGTTCAGCGATCAACAGAGCATATATTCCTGATGATTTATCTGATTCTGTAATTGACTTTAGTTTTGATCGATACTGATATAGAATTTTTGGACTGCTGAAGGTTTTTTTTCTAAGTGCATTATGTTTTTTTAAGTTTCATGCATTTTACTTTTTATATTATGTAATAAACAGAAAGTAACTGTAATTAAATTGAAATTTATGGAATTTTTTTTTCGTGTTTAAGATCTAAAATTGGTTTTTCTGTCCGCTGAGTTTTTCATGACAAAAAATAAATCTTTATAAAAAATATTTTCTAGAAGGAAAAAAGGCATATTTCAATTCTGCAATATATGTAAATTTTAAATATGAAAAAAATTGAGTTTTAGAAGCGATTTTGGTCTACAAATTGAGCAGTTAGAGGGTTAAATGTTTTCCCTTCCCATTAGTCAAAAATTTAAACGCGTTTATCTGAAAACGCAGTTTTTCGACCAGGCCTAACGTTTTTCTCATGATCTATACAACGAAATAAGCTGTTCTTTATTTTAAATTACGTAAAAATATATTCTTTAGAAAGTAGCATAACATTTTTTTGGATATTTTCATATTTCGATTTTATATTAGTATTTTAATGAATATTTTTTTAATGAAAAACTTTACTTTTTTTTTTAAATTGCCGCCATTTTGGTAACTTTGCGAATATCAGAAAACCGCTATGCTACTTTTTAAATAATGTGTTTATGTTTCAGAAAATCTAAACAAAATCGTTTTCCTATGTTTCAGGACTTCTAAATCCATGAGGCCAGTGAGGTGCTACTTTTTGATGACCAGCCGCACACGTAGCTGCCACTGACTTATTTTTTATTATTTTGTAAAAATTTTTTTTTTAAAATAAACTTAAATAGTAGCTAAATAACATTAAAAAAAACGAAGAGTCTCACATTGTCTCAAATTACTTTAAAAAAAAAATAAAGAAAAGCGTTAATATTTTACCATCTCAGGGTGGGATCCCCCCTCAAAGCTTAAAAGCTTGAGCTTTAGTTATCAAAGTTGTTTTTAGGTATTATAAAATCGCAATGAGCTACAATAAGAACATATTTCTATTTAATCCTAATATTGAAAATTACTTATTCAGAATAATTTTTTACATTCAAGAAGGAAATAAAGCATAAATATTTAAAAAAGTACTATTAAAAATTATGTATTTAATATTTCCTGAAAGCAACCATACATTTTATATTTAATTAATTACAAATATACTATTATTATTATTTATATTTATTGTTATAAAAAAATATACAAGTTAAACTACATTAAAATAATTTAAAACAAAGCTCTTTTTAGTTAAAATGAAATTAAATTTGTTGGATTGTAGAAATTGTTTTTTTTTACATATAAAACAACTAAACGTATCAGAAATAATTTAGGAGGAATGGAATTTCTGCGAACAGAAAGAAAATTTATTATCACAATTCATTAAATTTCAAGGAAAAACATTTTTTACATTTGCAAAATTATGTTTTTTGAATGCATTCGTAAATTAATTATTTTACAGACAGCTTTGAAATTGTTGTTAATGCAATCTTCTATTTAAAGGAAGATTACGTAAAACAAAGCCTGTATCGTTTTCTTAGTGTTTAATAATTGAATTAAGTAAGATTTGAGTTATCACACCAAAAGTATTTAATCTTATTATTTTTATAAGTAAATAACAATAAGTTTTAATGCAATATTAATTCTAAAATTTAAAAAAAAAAAATAATAATTTACTCTCGTTTTTTGAATTTTCATTTTTTATAGTTTATTATCATTCCTTTTAACATTGGATTTAAAGAATTAATAGAAATATTTACATCGTATAGGAGTTTTAAACTACATTACGCATTTGTTTATTATTTTTTCTTGACCGTATGAATTCGAGTACACTTTAACATATTTTTGCACGAAAAGTTTTGTGCATATTTTCATGTAAAAATAATTGAGATTTTCTTTAATTTGTTTGAATTTTTTCCTGAAGAAACTAATCTATTTCGTGTAATTTTTACCAAAATTTATTAATAATATTTTTGTTTTGTTTTTTGTCATTATACTAACTATGTGATTGAAATATTTTTAAGTCTGGCGTCTAACTTTATATAATATCAGTGCAACTTTTTTATATCCGATATGAAACGTCAACCCTTATGAAAATTAAAGTTATTTTTGAGGTTTATATGATGTTGTTTTGAGGTGTCAAGTTTGAGGTATATTCGAAGTTGGTTTCATAAACAACTTTAAGAGATAAACCTCCCAAGGTGTATGGAATTGTTTTATTCCCACTTGAGATTGTTTTGAGGCTGATGAAAAGTTATCAGCTTATGGAGGTTGTTTTTGAGGTGCACGGATTATTTTTCTACACTTCGATCAAATACGTAGGTGTGACTAATTTCACTCGATCTACACTGATATTATTTCTGAGTTATATATGAGGTTAATTTTGTGAGGTGTAAATGAGGTTGAAATTGAGGTTTATAATGAGGTTGTTTTTGGTGGAAAACAAAACCTCATTCTCCAACTCAGGTGTATTTTTTACATCTGTCAACCTCAATAACACATTTTTTTAAAAGAGAGCCACGGCTTGGAAATTCTTTTAAAGTCATTGCTAAATTTTAAAAAATATACATACTATGAAGTATTTAGATCTGCTAATAATATTTTCATTTCGTTCATTGCGGTGTGAAAACTTCAAGAATGATATTATAAAAATAAGTGGAAGCTAAATTAATGAAATTTTAATTACTTTTGAGAAAATTTTGTCACGACGTTTTAATTTTTTCCAAATTTGAGTTTAGATGTATCCTAATGGATTCCTTGAAAAAATCTGAAGAGGATAAATAACACATTGTAAGCAGGTCACGTAAAAATACGTTTTTGAAATTTCTGAAATCCTTGCAAAAGTTCAAAAAGTGGTAGCAAAACTACTTCATTTCTGTGAAACCACAAACACAAATAATTCAATATATATGTAATCAGTACTACAACCGATCGTCGTAATTTTTTTTAAATTGAAGTTGTAGTTGTTGAGAAAAATTTCCTCCAAGTTTTATGAAATTTTGCTTACCACTTTTTAAAAATTTGAATCTCTAACAGCTAAGATCAGTTTTTTTTGTGGAAAATTTGATCACGTTTGATGTTCTAAATACTGTTTTTTATATCTTTTTTTCATGGATACACAAAATTATTTTTTCCACCACTACGAAGAGTTGCGTTTCTAAAAAAGATACAGATGAGTTAAACGGGTTGGTCACCTTAAAAAAATGTAGAAATAAGCTTGATAATTCGTATTGGTTGTACCACCACTACTTATTCTTTTTGTAATATGCATGCTCATAAAATGAAAATATGTATTCGTATTGGGAATATGTGTATATTCATTTTATGAAAGGTTTTCAATGGTCTGAGGAGCTTTAATATGGTTACAATGAAAAGACGAAGTTCAATCATACAGCATACATTTGTTACCACCACTGTATGCTGACCTACCAGACCTCTAAATTTTACAGAGTTATCGGAAAAAAAAGAGAATTGTTGCAAGCTTTAAAGTAAACTTACTACCTCTAACAAAAGATGTAAGACTAGTTATAACCATTGCGTAAATATGTACAAATATCGTGAAGTATTTTTCCATTTTTTCTATAAATTTTCTGAATTTTTAAGTTTTCTGTAAACCCTGCAAAATACCATCTAAAACTAGTATGTAGGCTTAGATTATTTTTAATTTAGAAATGTGCAATAACTATGATTAAGTAAGAGATAAAACATTAATGCCAGGGTAGCCACAGGAGACTAATAAGGCAAAATGGGCTGAATAATAAAATTCAAAATGCTATTAAAAGAAATTAAATTTAAGAAGCTTTTTATAGCATTTTTTTTCTGTTTACTATTGAAAATGAATGCAAGGAATACTTTTGTTTCAAATCGGAATATTTTGAAATGTAAGTAATAGCGGTAGCTAAGATTGTATAATTAAATAGATAATAAATAAATAAAAGTGAATTAAGTTTCTACAACGTTTTACTTTATAATAACCTGTTGCATCCCCGTAATACGCATAAACAAAAATCAATTTTTTAAGTCTAAAATGCTCAAAGAAATCAGGTAATAAAAGAGTGTGCTTGTGAACGATTATTTTTAAATTAACACTTCAAAAATAAATAATTAGAGCATTTATTATAAACCAAAAGCAAATTTTGCACAAGCCTTTATCTTTTATAAAAAATTTTAAATGGAAAAAAATGTTCTTAAATGAGGACGAAAAATTCTAAGAGAGGATTCTCAGAATCAAGTGTTTGTTATCATGGCTTACATTTTTTCGTTCTAAAATCTATTCATTAAAGTTCGTAAACTTCACAAAGGTGGGAAAAAAGCACTCAAAAACTGCACAAAATAAACTTGATGATCGTTTTTATTGAAAAACTTCGTTTTAAGCACTTCTCATCTTTTCTAATCTGTTTCAGAAAGTGGAATATTGTTTTGCCGGATTAGGACATTAGTCGTCAACAGCTGTTCTTTATTGTCTAGGTAATTAATTTTCCCTTACATCTCATAGTAATTGTCAAGATTAGCTGCCAGATAGCATCCAGAATAGGCTAAGCAAAAACATCTCCTTTGTCTCTAAGCGAGGAAAACTTGACGAACTGAAATAAAAATTTGGAAATCGCTTTTCAAGAGAATTTTAGCGGAATAAGCCTAGTTCAAGCTCTCGCATTTTTCTTGACTTTCCTTCCTTAATTAAATGTGTTTTCCTCTCCAGTGAAAACTTATGTTTCTGATCGCAAAACCCCTCATGAGAACAATGCTTTTAGCTCAGATGAATCTACGGCAAAATATTTCACCAAGATCCCTTGGATGGTGAAGTTCTCAATCTTAGTCGAGTAGGTATTGTTTGCAATAGTTCGACCATCGGAGTGATTAATTCATATACACTCCGGGGTTCAAAGAGAGTGTTTTGTGGTTTGAAGGTGAATCGTCTCATTTGCATCTTGCGAATGAAAATATTCTCTAGTTTTTATCCTTGTAACAGGAAAAAGAAATCTTTTTCACTGAGATTGAAAGATAAAATAAAAAAAATGAACTGTATTGTGTATTATCTCATTACTACCTAGTCCTGTTTCATTTATTATAATTTATTCCAAAGTGATGTTTTGCTTTTTAAAAGTTTCGAAATGATAAAAGTAATCTCGAAGGTTTGGTTTCTAGGGACTCTGAACGCACTTTATTAAAGTATCTCTTTCTTTGCATTTATTTTTATATTCATTCAATTTAGTAAGAATTGTTATGTTTCGAGCAATTATTTTGAACGGTTTTGCATCGCCGAGGAGTTGTGAATTAAAGAACTTTTAGAAACTATTTATTAAAATAGTTTTGCTTCAGTTGTTTTTATGTAACGAAATATATCTTTTGAAATTGTAACACTCATGTGTGTTGTATCGTATTAAAATTATGTTTTCTATAATTTTGTTTGGAGAGTTTTAGGTGATGAAATCAGTTTTTATTTTTTTACAAAGATTCGGTTACGTATAAAAGAGTCTATGTTGTTTTTTATAATAATTATAATATTTCAAAATAATAAGTGTCTATATTTTTTCACAATCTTTTTCTTCATAAATGCATATATAAGAATAATTAAACTTTAACGCATTATTCATAGAAAAAGAATTTCAACTATTTTGCTATGTTAGTAATTGATTTTTATCAATCTGACTTTCTAAATTAACACACTTAATTAGTAAAGAATAAGATAAGAGGCTTTTACTGAAAATAAATAATGAAAATAAATATAAAATAAATTTATCGCTTTAAATTTTATGTAAAAAAAAAAATAGGTACATTATTTGCTCCTCCCTAAAGCTGCACAATGAACTATTGACCCTGCTCGGGGAATCGTCCCCGAGGATGATCCGACACATGCCCTCACAATTTTGATTCTCAGAGGAAATTTCTTCCCCTTTATCCTTTGGTAGCCCGATGACCTGCATGTGAAGTCGAACAATTTTCTGTAGAACAGATTTATGAGAGCCAATACCGCGCACCCTAAGTCCCTACGCAAGCTGAACAAAGTGAAAGAAATCCGCCGTAGCCAGTGATACTTGGCGTCGTTGTTTTACTGAAAACCGTGTCTTTATGACCCCAAGACTGTGGGATTCGATTTACTGTGGATCACATCCCGCATTAAGTCTACTATAAGACTTCAATAAAAAAAGTAAAAAGCGATATTATTTTTCAGTGTCCATAATAATTATTCTGCTATACTTTTAAGTACTAGCAGAATTAAAACAGCAGGTTTTATTAAAATCTCTAAAGTGAAAACATCATACCTGCCAAATTCTGGTCGTCCCAGAAATGCTCTTTTCAAAGCGGTAATATAAAAATTCATATCGATGCGAAAATATTATAATTTGCCGTTGTTTAAACAATCTATTATCGGGCACTCATATATACGTTAAAATTATTAATCTATGGGGGTATTGAAACTATTCTAAATTAAATTTATAAATACAAGAATGAGATTGAAAAGCAAATGTTTCTCTATATTTTTTAATGCCAGTATAAAATCTTCTGAAAACCCGGAATGATTGGCAGCTATGTAGTATGATTACTGGTTGAAGTTAATAACGTATTTAAAACATGGCTTCTGCAAGTTTGATTAAAAGACAAGAAATTATTGAAATGAGAGTTAAATAAAATTTCAATTTCGCACAATTTAAATAAAAATAATTTTAACACGAAACAAATTATCATTTACAATATTTGTGAATTTTTAATCCTGATTTTTCCCTACGTTGCATAGATCAATCAATTATTACAGAATTAAAATTGTTTTCCGATAAGATTTAGAAATTCATCTATGATTATTTTATAAGTTAAAACCAATTCAATCGCATATTCAATTTCAATTCAATCAATACTGAATCTCATTTTCAGAAAACTGTAAAAGACTTATGTTTTTGAGATCATCGGTGGCAATTATGTTAAATTCAAATGAAACAAAATTAATAGATAAGAATTTGTAACTTCATTCACGTCAAATCAATTTTGTTTTGTTGAAACCTAACCCTATATGGTGGTTACGGACGTAGTATGTCCGATTTCCACCTGTAATGTTTTCAATATTTTTAAATCCAGTTTTCAATGTTATTAATTAGGTAGTCAGTGAAGAGTAATCACATCAAAGTAAAGACTCTCACCTCTTTTTAGAAGCAAGCTGCTCAGAATACATAAGTAAATAAATGTACGCATCAGACCGCTTCTCTCCCCAAATAGATTGTCCCAGCGACGTCGTAAAAAAAGTCAAAAAGTTCGCAGCAGTCACAAGTGGGACAGTTTTAAACTATCCTAAGGAGACCATAAGATGACTGATGTTACTCTGTATTGGGTAATCACATAAAAGTCTCCATGGCCATTTATTGTGAATTTTTTTACTTGGTTCCACTTTACTGGGACTAAACTCCCAGAGAAATTTCGTTGCAACTTTGATCCCTTGTAAGTCACGAGAACCATTTCATGACTTTTCTTTCTGAAGTAATAAGGATATTTTTGTGACTTGTCCCTCTAAATGAAAACTTGGTCATTTTAACAAACACTGAATTTTATTTTTGCCTCTTAGGTTCTAATAAGAGAAAGAGTAAATGCATATTCAAGATGTATTTGTATTTTCCTACCATCGACCAACCCCTATCAGCTCATTGGATAGTTTATTGCATGTCATACGTTGAACTTACAAATAGCTAGCGTGTCTAGTCAATAACAATTGTGAAGCTGGAACTTTTCATGAAAGGTAATGGATCACTCGAAAGAAATATGTGATGAAGAGCCAGGAAAGTGTTCTCTGTCAATCTCTTGATATTCCCGCATATCTACGAACCCTTAATTTCATTTCAAAACTTAGCACAACCCCTAGCAAATGTAAGAAGAAACTAGTATTCTTGTCAAACTGCTTTTCCTGTTATGGAATAAAACAAGTTAATTTTTGTAGGTATGATTGTTCGATTTTCTAATCTTTTGTTATCTTTCTTCAATTGTTATTTTTTTTCCATTCTAATTTTTTTAGACTAATACGCCAATTTTTTTTAATGAAATGGCTGATAAACTAGTTTAAGAAACTTTAGGGTATTTGTTAGTTATACGAACTGTATGTTGGTGACAGTTTTTCAGATTCACCAACCAAGACGAGCATTAGTTTCGATCACTGATTGGATATAAATATCACGAAGTATTTTTTAAAGACAAGATATGAATTAAATTGAACAAAAGTATATTTAACATTGGTCGATATTTTCGTTGGAACAAAGTAAAATTCCTCACTACTCACAGTATCGTATTCAATAATTATATAATATTTAAGATATTTTTGACTTAACTTTTCTAACAATCGATAATTATAGTTCCAAATAATGGTAATGACGTTTTCGTATTCAATGTCATTGTTGATATCTTAGTATTTCATGCATTTATGTTTATCAAGATGTACTTTTAAAAAATCGGTATTTAATAGTTTTTTCTTATTTAACTAATTTAATTTACATTTGTCACGATTTCCGTAGTTTGGATAGCGCATAATACTCTAATGCATTAAAGTAAGAATCCACTTTAAATTAACTGCAGAATTTAATAGCAAAAAAGCAAGATGCGCCGAACAAAGTTTATTAAAATGTGCTGCAAAGCATGAACATTTAATGCAAAATTAGCTTTAAACTTTCTGGAAGGCTGCATTTAAAGAGTAGTCTAATCGTTGATTTTTATTTACTATTCAAGTGTATCAAGGGGTCGTTCAAATAATACACAAGTAAAACGAAGAGGTGTTTGAAATTCTTTTGCAGAAAAGTGTGAGGAGTATGAGTAACGCTTACGTGAGTCATCAAAACCACATTTTCAAAACTTCTTGAAGTTTAACTGTAATTTTTTTTTATACATTATTTCAAATTTAAAAAAGCTAAGAAAAAGAATTTGATTAAACTTCTAGTTTTCAGAAGGTCGAAACTCAACCACTGAAATTTAACACAAGATTTCTAAATATTGAACTGGAAACATTATAAAATGGAACACTTTTGTTTTGCTATCTTGCATCGTTTATTTTAATTTGAGGCTGATCTTCACAGAAGTATTTTAGTTTCAAGTTAACGAAAAAAAAAGTTTTACTTTCCTACATAAGGGATGGAAGTGCAATTCTTATTTCGCTAACAAGAGGGGGGAGTGCAAAATGTCCCAAAACTCGCTTATATAATATTTGAGCAGTCTTTAAAAATCAAAATCCACTATATAGAAGTAGTATAGTGAAATAACACTAAAAGCAATTTCAAAATTACTAGTTTATTCCAAGATATTTACAGAAGTTTGACAATTAATAAAACAATGCATTTGAACAAGAGATGGTTTAAATATTTACTTAACAAATTATTACAACATACAATCCAGAAAATAACAAATTCTATTACAGATTATATCATTCGCAAATGTCCAGGTGCATATCTTGACAACCATCTCAAAAAGCAGTTAAACACAAGTTAATTACTATTATGAATATTCTTTAAAATTTTATGAGTTCAATTGTTTGAAAAAGCTTTATTTACATGACTTATTTAAAAAACAACTTGCTTTTAGACAGCAGTGTGAAGGTCTTGCATTTGGGCTCTTACATTAGCGAACGTATACTTAGTTTATTTCAAACTTTACAATACAATAAATGATGCATACAAGTATAAAAACAAAGAAAGAGAGTTTGAGTAAATGAATATATATTTTCACAACAAATGAATCAACTATATAGCTTTGAAGCAATTTTACAGGTTATAGAAACTAAATTTTAATTATAGAAATTTAAACATTTTAAAATGACTTCAATTCTAGACAAATTTCAAATAAAGCTTAATTTTTACACCTAACATTACTGTGTCTTAAAATAACTTTAATAAATTGTTAAATCCAAAGCATTTAACAGGGTCTGACACTAAAATTTGCCACTTTTTGTAGATGATTTGGGATTTTTATTTAGTTTTAAAGTTTTTTTATTCTGAAGTTAAAATTTTTGAACTAGAAATCCAAAATCGATAATTTTAACTTTTTTAAACGAAATCTATTAAATTTAGCGTTAAAGCATAGAATTTAAGAAATATTTGCAACTGTAGCAATATTTTATATTAAATATGAAAGCAATATTTAAACTGAAAACTGCTAATATTAGCATGCTGCCTACGGTAACTAATGATACTGATATTAACCACAAGCTTTCTACTGATTTCGAGGATATATTGCTCTACTACAGAAGCTTGCATGAATGAATCGAGAAGCTCCGAAACGGCTGAAAGTGTGTGAAACAGTAAAAGGAAGCAGAACAGCCGTCTATCACTCCCTGTTCTTGCCTCACATTCTCCCGGCAATGACGAAACTTCCGGTTCATGCTTGCAAGCTTCTATAGCAGATAGATGACCTCGTACCACGTCGTCTTCCGTAAATTTCAGTGTATTGTAAAATTCCGTAAAAATCTAGATTTCTAAAAAACTTTTTAAAATGCTTTGAGTAATAACACAAATTTTACAATAAATTAAAGCTGTTTATTTTAAAACCGTTTATTTCAAATTAATCTGCACATTCTTTTATTGGGTATAATCAATAGCTTTTTATGTAAAAGTCTATCATATCTGAACTTTATATATTTCCTAAATTGCTTTCTTATATCTGCCATTAAAATAAGTTTAAGCAAAACAAATTTATCCACAGTCTTCTTCTTCTTCTTCTTCTTTTTTTTTTTTTTTTTTTAATTTATAATTTAAGATTTCCTCGGAAGTGTTTTTGTATTATTGTTAAATAGCATTTAAGGAAATTACTGAAGGTTTCGCCAGAATTTTTTCCTCCAATGACAGACTTACGCATTTTCAAAGTAAATTATTTAGATTTAAAAGGTAGCTAAACTCAAACTTATAAGTATATATACTATTAAAATACACATTAAGGAATTTAGTATAATCGAAGTATAATTATGGAAAATAAAATTTATCTATCACTGGAACGGTCATCTAATAAGAAGGTTTCTACCCCCATTGAATAGAGCTTTCTCCATAACTGTCGATAAACTTAAATATATAGCATGCTATTTAAAATATAAACATTTAGTGGCCTTTCTAAAAAAAAATTATGAGATCAGTTGTGTACAGAATGTAAATACCTCACACGCTCTTATCCGTAATTCTCATCCTATCAGTGTACATTAAATTTCTAACAAATTCATACAAAGTATCTAAATATGTTTACTCTGGAGTAAAGCACAGTAAATACAATATTATATTAAGATCTTGACTTCTTAAAACTTAAATTTCATTGCATTATGTTTAAAATATCGATCGAAAAAACTAAGATTTTTGCGTTTGAGAGAGATAAAGATTTAATTAGAGATTTTGACCCAAGGGACTTACATAGGACCCAAATATCTAGTTGTATTATCTAGGTTGATTCATAGCTCAAAATATAAGATTAATCCGGTAGTACAGTTTTAGATAGGATCTATGAAAATATTTGTAATGATCTCATGGCTATTTTAAGCGCTTTGGTCCTATAACGGCCCAAAGTTTATTGGTAGCATGATTTAATGGATACTTTCTAGAAAACAGATAACGTTACATTTACTCCCCGTTATGCTTTAATATTTTTGTAATCTAATTTCATTATTTCTACAGATTATACTGCACACAGGTTATTTTAATAAAATTAACATCCGAATTTAAGAAATCCGCCTCTTCACGGATTAAAATTTCAAATTTATTCAGGTCGTCGGGCTACCAAAACAGAGGCTACCAAAGCAATCCCTTCTTCAGAGGATTAAAATTGTGATTGCATGCCTTCGGATCATCCTCCGGAGTGTTTTCCAGACCATCGCCAATAGCCCATTGCGAGCCGCGATGGTTGAGGAGATGGAGCGTTCGCTTTCCAAGCAGGTGGAACGGATTATTGCCAATGTATTTATTTCTGCTAAACAGAAAATGACACCAATACAAAAGTTAAGAAGACTAATAGTTCAAAAGGTATGTAGATTTATATATATATATATATATATATATATATATATATATATATATATATATATATATATATATATATATATATATATATATATAATTTTTTGCCTCCGATTAAGGGTTTATTACTTAAATTTTTCCAAATAATTTTTATTAAAGTGTTTTTTTTTTCATAGATGGCAGCACTAACATGCAATTTGCTTCATATTTTTTCTACCAAATATATAATTTTAAATATTATTTTATACGATTTATGCTATAAGCACTGTTTTATATATTTTTTCTTCTTAACGAATTTAATTAAATGCAGATATACTGCTAAATTAGTATATCTATTTTTAAGGCATGTTTCAATTACATCACGCGGGTAGGTTAGTTTTTTGCTTTCGATAATCTCAAACTCATTTTCAATAGCATTTTTATTTTTTAGCATCGTAAAAGAATGCGTCCTGAAGAGAACTTTTACGTTTTCCCATTAAAAATTTGTTCTATTTTATTTTATTTTATAATTTTTCTCTTTGTTATACATATATAACCCTTGGATCCCAGTAGATTTCTTAAACTTCAGATCTTGGCCTTCCAGGAAAATTGTGCAATATCTATCATATTGTTATATGGATTTGCACGCAGTTCGAAAAAGTGAAAAAAATCGGAGGAAAAATTATAATTTTTTTTAGTTTTATTTTTAACTAGAAGGTTATTTTTTTTATTCTCCCAAAAGAACTCATAGGAACCCTGGTAGATATCAAAAAAACTATATCTTTGCGATTCAGAAAAATTTTTCAATATCTATCTGGATTTGCGTGCAGTTGGAAAAATTTAAAAATTTGTAAGCAAGATTATTATTTTTAAAAATTTTATTTGTGACTAAAAAGTTTTTTTGTTCACTCGAAATAAATATATCTAGACCAAAAGGCTGTGATTAAATTATTTTAAAGATTTAATTGTTCAATAGCAAGAAATTTCCATCTATTCACGTCGTTTAGTGCACAGTGAAAATTGTTATTGTGTCAGTTTACCTATCCTCAAAGCAGGGTAAATACACCTGGTTCAGCAATCACTTAAATGCTATATAGTTACACCCCATGATAAAGTAAATCTAAATATGTGATTGAGTAATTGAGTTATTGTGGCGATTATAAATATTTCATGTTTTCATAATGTATCTCATGTAAAATCATGAAATACACATTATGACTAAAAATAATAGATCACTATAGTTTCATGGGACTATGGTTGCCCTAACAAAATTGATGCTTGTTTTTACTTCTTTCCATGTTGTTACGAATATTGCACTGTTATGCAATATATTTTATAAAACGTTTGTGATTTTAATTTAAATCAAATTAATTGCACATTGTTTTAATTTTATTTACATTCTCCTGATTTTTCCAGCTTATATCGAAATATTCATATTTATTTCAAATAACATTTCAAATCTTATAAAAAAATACTTCCAATATCATTTTATGATATAAGTTAAAATATTTACATTTTTAAGATGAATACACAAAGTATAATTCGGTTTCTATGTAAGAGTTTAATGATTCACTGAATATAAAATGAAATTGAACTTTTTCTAAGGAGTAGAAAATTTATTTGATCACATCTATATCAATAAAAAATCCATTTTCTTAGCCGTCGCAGAAATATGAAAGTTCCAGCTTTAATCATTTAAATTTGACAAAACTAATATTTTAAGAACACGGGGTATTTAAAAAAAATTACGATCCATAAAATTTCCAAAGAAAGCTAATAAAATGATGCATAAAATTCTTACTCTTAACAGAAATGATTTTCTAATATAGAAAAATAACGACATTAGTAGTATCAAATACTGATAAGAAATTCTTCTGCAAATCAGACTTCCAGGGACTGGGCTGTCTTGAGTGAGGAAAATCCCGGAAAATTTTTATTTTTACTACTTACTTTTAATCGAGTCATAAAGTTGCATTTGTATTTTACGCATTTTTTTTTTAGTAATTTAAAAAAGAAGGGAAAAAGCGTTTCGAGTCTTGAAAGTCGTAAAAATGAATTTTGCTTTAAATAAATCAAAAAAATGTAATCCTGGAAGTTATTTTATTTCTAAAAAGCTAAGTTATTTACAAAATCTAACTGTAATTGAGACAGTGATTTATACTCTATAGATATATTTTTTTCACAATGCAAAAGAAAAAAAAAATAAATGTTAGTGCTTTTAAGATAAATATTGTTCTTATCTAAGCAGTTTCTTCATGTACGCAGAGCAGTTACGAAATATCGTTGTTATTTAATAAAATTTTCCGAGAGAAGTACAGTTTAACCTGTTCAGACAAGTAAATGGAGTTTTTAAATTATTTTGAATATACTTATTTCTTCTTTAGTTTCGCAGGACTATTTATCCTAATGTATGCCGGATATTGAAATCTGTTTCATAAACGACTATAATTGTTTTTCTAACGTCCTGACTAATCATTAGATACAAATAAATCAGGTGGACATAATTACCAATTTTTTTGACAACTTCATTAACCCCTTGCCTGTGAGGCCCGAAATAAATTCGGGAAACGCAAATGCACCAATTTTGGAATGGTCGACCTGAGTCATCACCTCCTACATCAAAAACCCTCCATACGCTCTTTTATAAGTAGTCCGCGCAGACTATTGAAAAAGTGAACCAGTTGTGCGCATGAACCCAAAACCTTTTATAAAAGTAATTGAGAGAAATTTATCACATATATTTGAGTTATATGTAATGGTTGACAAGTGAATAAGGCAAACTAATAATATTCATAAATAAAACGAATTTTTAGTCATATATTTGCTACCACTTTCTTATTTTAACTAGATTTTATATTAAATGACTCGTTCGGAAAGTGGATATCTCTTACAGTGGTCTGATCGGACTACCCTACACATGGGTGAAAGCCCTTATATAGCAAGACGGAAAAGAGAAAAACCTGGTACGTATGACATTTCATTCCAGCATTTTTTTCGAAAAAAATAAAATATCTGTAACTATCAAGATTTCTTTTAAAATTTTAGCATATATATAAAACTGCTTCTTTTCGAAGATAAAGTAGATATCGTTGAATAATTTAAAAAAAGAATGGGTCAGCTCCTCCCCAAAACTAGCTATAACTGAAAAGATTTCACTACCAGCCTTTCCTATTTTCCGTCTCGCTTTCACCCCTGACCCTACAAAAAACCGTGTGGAGGCTTTCAGTTATAGAAGGCGTTGCCTGAGTTAGGCAATAGGTACTCTAAAAATTCGGTCTTGTTAATTGTTACAGAATTGGTGCTCTAATTCTGTGAAGCCCGAACTCAGTTCGTCCAATGCATGATATGTAATTTACAATATTTCCAATAAATGGTAAATTTTAGTAGTTTTACAATAATCGTGGATATAATCCTACTGATCTAATTTTATTGAAATTTGTAGCTCATTCTTAAATTGTATTTGGACTTGCTAGAAAATACATACTTTCATCTTATACTCCGAAATCAATAATTTCTTTTGTAGCGAAATTCCTGTGAACAAGAAACAATTTCCTTCACTGACTAAAGAAAAGCCATGGCTAAAACAGACAAATTATATTTTGTATATTACGCTTATTTATTATATATAGTTATAATTAGATTTATTTTAGTTATATTTATGATTATATGTTAGAAATATGACTTAGTAGACGTAATCAATAGTAAAATTTCTCGCTTGATAATTGTTGAAATATTGGTAAAGTTTCAATTAAGTTGATGCTTCATTAAGGAATTTTGCTACTTTAACAGTTTCTTACTAATTTCTAATCTAATATAACACTTTAACAAAAACTTTCATTTATTGACTCAGGAGTTGCATCGTTGTATTTTTAAACCACCTACATTCGAACAATGTTGCGAGAAGAGATTCACCGGAAGCAGCTTTTTAAAATATGGGGAACGTTGCTCAAATAGCAGAGAAAAGCGTGGCATGAATTGGAAGTTCCAAAGTCCTGGGAGAGGGAGGGGCACGAAGAGGGAGTGGTAAACGACCGTTCTGCTTTCTCTTTGCGTCCCTCTCTCTTTCAGTCGTTTCGGAACTCTTCAGTTCATTCATGCAAGCTTCTGTTGTGGAACTGTGTCCTCATACTGTGTTAAGTGCTTAGGGATAAATCCCACTATTTGTACTATCTCCTCGTTAGTGCAGATTCAGTTTAGCTGTAATTTATTGATCTATATTTGGCACTGTCGGCCTGTTTTAAAATAGATAAAACTGCGATAAACGAGATGGAAGTAGGCATTGCTGACATACGTTCCAATCATATTCAATTAAACGACTATTTTCATAACTCAAATGAGGGTAAATTTTAAAGAAATTTACCATAATATTAGGATAGATTGATTATTAGTAAAAGTATAGCTCAAGGAACGAAAATATTTTCAAAAATTCTTAAAATTAAATTATTTGCTGCCAATTTCGTAACTTTTTTAAGTATTTAAGAGGTAATTATTTAAAGTAAAATTCTGCTATTTTTAAGTGACTAAGTTAAAAATATTCCATTAGATTTAATTGAAATTTTGCTTATTAAAAAAAAATTCCCTTTTAAATTAACTATACCATTGCGTTGGCTGTAAATTTCACTTATCGCGTACTAGTTGCCCCAAAACTGGTTTAGTGCACTTGCAGGTAGATATTTTCGTCCATTCAGAATAAATTTAAAATTTTAATCCTTGAAGAGTCTTGTCTTAAATAAATGTATATGTTTTAAATTAAAATAACCTGTGAGCAGTATAATCGATAAAAATACTAATATCATTATGTTTGAGATATTAAAGCATAAATGGTACTAAATTTTAATGTCTGCTTTCTAGAAGGTATCCATTAAATATTACTACTAGCAAACTTCGATCCGTCATAGGACCAAACCACTTAATATAGCAATTTGGGCCATTACAGCTATAGATCCTATCTGGAACTATACTATCAGATTAGTTGACTAATAGCTGAAAATATAACTGGATAGTTGGGTCGTATCTAAGTCCCTTATATAGATCTCCAATCAAATCTAGATATCTCACACACAAAAGTCTTAGTTTTTCTGATCGATATTTTAAACATAATGCAAATAAAATTTAAGTTTCAAGTTTCAAGAAGTCAAGATCTCAATATAATATTGTATTTACTGTAAAGTATAAACTTATTTAGATACTTCTATATAAATTTGTTACAAATTTAGTGTACAGTGATAGGATGAGAATTACGGATAAGAGGGTGTGAGGTGATTACATTTTGTACAAAACTAATCTCATAATTTTTTCAGAAAGACCATTAAAATGTTTATCTTTTAAATAACATGCTATACATTTAAGTTCATAGACAATTATGCAGAAAGTTCTAATCAATGGGGGAAGAAACCAGCTTATTAGATGAGAGTTCCAGTAATAGGTAAATTTTATTTTACTTAATTATATTTCGATTATAATAAATTCCTTAACGTATATTTTAATAGTATATATATTTAAGCTTGAGTTTAAAATTTAGATTTAAAAGATAACTATACTTTGAAAATGCGTAAGTGATTTAATTTGAGTTTAACAAACTAAGTTTTAAAAGGTGATTTTACTTTGAAGATGCGTTAGTAGTTTATAGGAGGAAAAAATTCTAGGGAAACCTTCAATAATTTCCTTAAATGCTATTTAACAAGAATGCAAAAACACTTCTGATGAAATCTTAAATTATAAAATCAAAAGATTCAATAGTTTCCTTAAATGCTATTTAGCAAGAATGCAAAAACACTTCTGATGACATCTTAAGTAATAAAATTAAAAGATTCAATATATTCCTTAAATGCTATTTAACAAGAATGCAAAAACACTTCTGATGAAATCTTAAATTATAAAATCAAAAGATTCAATAGTTTCCTTAAATGCTATTTAGCAAGAATGCAAAAACACTTCTGATGACATCTTAAGTAATAAAATTAAAAGATTCAATATATTCCTTAAATGCTATTTAACAAGAATGCAAAAACACTTCTGATGAAATCTTAAATTATAAAATCAAAAGATTCAATAGTTTCCTTAAATGCTATTTAGCAAGAATGCAAAAACACTTCTGATGACATCTTAAGTAATAAAATTAAAAGATTCAATATATTCCTTAAATGCTATTTAACAAGAATGCAAAAACACTTCTGATGAAATCTTAAATTATAAAATTAAAAGATTCAATATATTCCTTAAATGCTATTTAACAAGAATGCAAAAACACTTTCGATGAAATCTTAAATTATAAAATTAAAATATTGAATATTGCGGAGAACTTTGTCTTGCTTAAATTAAACTTATTTTATTGGCAGGTTTAAGAAAACAAATTTTATGAAATATATAAAGTTTAGATATTTTAGACTTTTGCATAATGAGCTATAGATTATACCAAGTAAAAGAATGTGCAGATTAATTTAAAATAAAAGGATTTAAAATATACAGCTTTAATTCCTTGTAAATTTTGGAATTACTGAAAGCATTTTAAAAATTTTTTGACGTCATGAGGAGGGAAATCGTAGCTTCAGCTCTAAGAGCGGAGTGAACTAGCCCTTCTATTCTCTTTAGCCCTGCTATATTAGCAGGCTTCAGTTTAAAAATTACTTCCATACTTAATATTAACTATTGCTGCTGTTACTAATTGTTAATGAGTTCTATGCTTTTACACTGAATTTAATGGATTTCCTTTAAAATATGTTAAACTCTAATTTTGAATTTCTAGTTCAAAAATTTTAACTTCAGCATTAAACACTTTAAACCTAAATGAAATACCAAATTACTTAAAGTGGCAAATTTTATTTAAATTGAGCCAGTGTAAAAAATAATGCTTTGGATTTAGTTATTTACTTATACATAAGAATTGTTTTAAGATGCAGTAATGTTTTGGTATAAAAATTGAGCTTGATTTAAAATTTGTCTGGAATTGAAGTTATTTTGAAATGTTCAAATTTCTATAATTTATTTTCTGTTACCTGTAAAATTGTTTCAAGGCTACTTAGTTGATTCATTTGTTGTGAAAATATATAATTAATTATGTGATATTAATTTACTCAAACTTTTGTTTCGATATTCATATGCATTTTATTGAATTGTTAATTTTGAAATTATGTGCACGTCCGTTATTGTAAGTGCCCAGATGCAAAACCTTCACACTGCTGCCTTAAAGCAATGTTTTTTTTTTTTTTTTTTTTTTTTTTTGCAAAGCATGTAAACAAAGAGCTTTTTAAAAAATTAAACTAATAAAATTTTAATATTCATAATGGTAATAAAAACTAGTGATAACTGCTTTTCGAGATGGTAGTTAAAATTTGCATCTGGACATTTGCGAATGGTATAAATTAATATAAATAATTATTTTCCGGATCATATGTTGTAATAATTTATGTAAATATTTAAACCATCTCGTGTACAAATACATTGTTTTATTAAATGTCAAACAACTCTTGTAAATATCTTGAACAAACTTGTACTTTTGAAATTTTTAGTGTTAATGCTCAATTTATGTAGTAGGTTTCGATTTTTAAAAGCTGTTCAAATATTATAAAAGCGAGTTTTGGGAAATTTTGCACTAACAACTCTTGTTAGCAAAATAAGAATTGCACTTCCATCGCTTATGTAGGAAAGTATAAAACTTTTTTTTGCATTAACTTGAAACTGAAATACTTTAGTGAAAAATCAGCTTCAAATTAAAATAAACGATGCAAGTTAGCAAAAAAAGTGTTCCATTTTATAAAGTTTCCTGTTTAATATTCTTTAGGAATCTTGCGTTTAGTTTCAGTAGTTAAGTTTTCAGGAAAAAGAAATTTAGTTCAATTCTTTATTTCTTAACTTTGCACTTGGAAAACTTTATTTCAAATTTCATTTTTATCCATTAAGAAGTTTTGAAAATGTGATTTTTTTTTATGTGATACGTAATCGTTGTTCATACTCCTCACCCTTGTCGGCAAAATAATCTCAAAGCCCTTTCCGTTTCAATTTTGTAATATTTTAATGCCCCTCTTATAAATTAGAATATTAAATAAAATTCAACAGTTAAACTATTCTTTAAATTGCAGCTTCCAGAAAGTTAAAAATTAATTTTACATTAAATTTTCTTCCTCTACAGTACATACTGATAGACTCAGTTTGTAACATCGTGCTTTTTTGTGTGTATCTTTTGTCAATGAAATCTGCCTTTAATTGATAGCGGATACTTTAATGGATATGAGTATTATACGCTATCCAAACTACGGAAATATTTACATATTTTTCCAATTTAACTCATTTATTTTAAATTTGTCTATTATACTGGTATTTTTAAAGAACATCTTGATAAACATAGATGCATCAAATACTAAAATATTATCTACAATGATAGGGACATTTTCATATTCAGTATCTATCCTTATTTGTAACTGTAATTATAAATTTTTAGAAAAATGTCAAAGATATCTTAAATATTATAAGATAATTATCGATTACGATATTGTGAGGAATTTTGTTTGGTGCAACGAAAATATCTACCAATGTAAAAGTATAAATTAAATTGAACAAAGGTATATTTGTTTTCTTGAAAATACTTCGTGATATTCATATCCAATTGGATAAGAATAATTCTTATTTAAATTAAAATTTTGCTATTGCTCATTTTGAAACTAGGTATATTTATTTAATATATTAAGTGCAGTATATATATATTGAATACAACGTTTTTAAGATACGCCTTAATTTCCTATCTTTGCCATCACTTCTGAACTCTTTTAAGGACTTTACGAATCTTGTGTAAGTCTGAAATTAATAGGATTTGAAAGATGCGAAAATGGATCGACATAGAGTGGAACGAATATGATTGTCCTCTGAGAGTAACTAATATTTGCATGTTATGATTTATTTCGAGAATTCGATGAATATATCCTTTTAGACAAAGCACCTTATACAGAACATTGAGAAATGTAGCTCAGTTCTGGGATATTGTAATAATTTTAATTATTTCTAATACTGTATTAAAATTTTTGATAATTTACTATAATATTGTATATATGGTATATGATATGATGTAATTGTATTATGATGTTAATATAATAATTTATTATGATAATGTAAATTTGATCCAGTAGTGATAAACCCCATTCTATAGATGAAAAGTAAAACGTAACAATGTAAACCTTCCCAGCCCTTTATATCTTAAAAATATAGTTTGGACACTCTAGGTTTAAGTTTAAAGTTGAAGTAATAAATCAAGAAATGGTATTTATAGCTTACAAGGGAGACTAGGGAAGTGTGACTCGCCAATTTTGAAATAAACTAGTGGGATGTATGCCTTATGAGGAATAATTTTAGGGGGCAACATTCGTTTCGACCCATAGAAGGTCCTATGAGAGATAAAAAATAATTCAATATATGTAAAAAACGATATTTTATTACTTCAATGCACACTATTAGTTATTGTAATTATCTCATACTCTAATTAATTTTGTGGTACTTTCACGTACTATATAATGCATATTTATAGTCAAAATTGATTTTTGTGCGATGGCATTTTTCCAAATCCAATTAAAAACAATAAATTATCCAATTATAAACAATAAAATACTTTTTTTAAAGTTTTTTTACTAAAATTAGAATAATCGCTTGAAAGCATTTTTTCAAAATAGGTATATTGAGCTTTTGAGATTCTAAATAAACAAAACACTTTTGATTAATCAAATTGTTAATGTGGAGCTCTAATTAAAGTAGATTGCTGTTTTTAAAACCAAGCCTTCTACTTAAACTTTATTGTTCACAATATTTTATGAAAGGATAGCCTCTGCTTTTTATATTTTTCGTCACAACTTACACTCCAACATTTAAATTTTTGCAGTGTTATAAAATCCGTTTTTTTTATTTTTAATTTTACACTGTCCACAATATTTTATTATAGAATAGTCTCTGCTCTTAATATTTTTCATCGCAATTTACATTTGAATTTTCGCCGTGTTATAAAATCAGTTTTTATTCTTCTTTTCTACTGTTCAAAATATTTTAAATAATTTTAAAGCATAATTATTTTAAAATTTCTATGAAATTTTTTGCCAAAATGTACCGTAGATTTAACCACGTTAACAAGGTAGAAAAAACGTAAATTTTAACGTTAAAATATAGCAATTTTGTTTCTTGCATTTTAAATCCAAACATTTATTTTAATCTACTATTTATTACAGTTTTAAAATTTTTAATTATCTAGCCCTAAGATAATTGTTATTTAATAAAAAATATTTTTTTTAGAAATAAGATTTTCGCGTTATATAATATTGCTTTAAAAATTCGAGGATGGTTATCATCTACATATTGCAGTTTTATTTGCTATAGCTTACAAGACGTTTTATTGCATAATATACTGAACTTGTGCTTGTAATTATTTTTTTAAAAGTATGCATATAACCAGAAAGTTTTATTTTTTAATGCCAGTCATAGTTTTTATTTTTTTTTTATAGTGGGTCAGCATTTCGGGAAAAATTTAAAAATTTTATTTGCAGTTTTGTTTTAAAAGAACATTCGAAACTTACCTCTTTACCCTTTTAATTGTTTAAAAGATCATATAATAAATTAGAAAGGTAAAGCTGTGAGTTTAAAAATAATTGTTTCGTATTTTTTATGCCATTTTTTTTATAAGATTTTCCCGGGACATTGGTCAATTTCATTTTTCAGCACAATAACACGACCATTCATGATACTAAAGTGTGATAAACGTAACTGAATGTGCAAAATAATTAGCCTGCTAAATAACCAGATCTAAACTGCATTCAAATTGTACTAAATTACTGCATGTATGAAAATTTTTGGGGTTCAGCAAAGTATGAAAATTTGGATTTATAATATGTCGGTATCATTTAATTTTGAAAGACATGTTTTTACGACTTTGTTTTAATTCTTGAAAAAGAGAATATGCTCTAAAATACATTGCTGACATATTGTTTACTTATCATATGTTTTTATATTAATTTATAATTGACTCTGAAATAACTTTCAATTTTATTTGTTTAACACTTCTTTCTATTAAATTAATTATTTGACATATTCTTATTTAATTAATGCTTATAACTTAAGAATCAAACCCCCCCCCCCGAAAAAAAAAAACTCTAAATGAATTAAGACCTTCATATCAATGAAAAAACAACATAATACATACAATAAACTGTTTACATTCTATTAACTAGATATTTTTGTTTATTAACATGATAAACAAAACATTTGAAAAAAAAATATTTATGTAAACGCTGTAAAAAAAAACATAGGTTATATTGCGAAAACATTCTAAAATGCCAAAACAAAAAAATAATCTTTAACTACTATTCACAAATTTATTATTATATTCAAAGATCTTTGACTCTTTCAGCGATAGAAATTCGTTGATATAATTGAATTATGCTGAATTCGGGGACAAAGAGAATTAGAGATCACAGAGCTTCTGGCAATAATATGTTTATCGATTAAAGTTACTAATGCATCTTGACTTTGGGACGTCGCCCACACATGGATGTTTGTTTAAATATAATGTTACACTTTTATTCATAAAACTCACAATGAGCCAACAAGAAATATGGTACTGAAGTGAAAGATTAAATCGTTGGTGTGGATAAACAGTAATTATTTACACAGGAAAGCACTTTGAAATATTTATACAAAGTTACGGTGTTATAAATTACCTTGTTTATAAAATATAATAGACTTATTATTTTTATAAATTAAAGGCATTAAAGTTACTTATCCATCCTGACTTAAGGACTTAGCCCACTTTTTAAATATAATCTTTTATTTAGATAACTCGCTGTGAGCCAGCAAGAAATATGATATTGAAGCGACATATTAAAACGTTGATTTGGGCAAACTGTGGTTATTTAACCCCTTAATGCACAGATTTTTTGAAGAAAACCAGCCAAAATAATAATATTTTTTTAATGTAAAAAAAAAAAAAATACTTTAGAACATTGAGTGAGGAGACTATTGAAAACTTCGTTTTGATCGCGGAGGAATTTTGAATTGGTGTAGAACTTAGAATTTTGGAGATGCTTCAAACTATTACATAATATAATACGTGTGTTTATTCCTTTCTTTGGGATAAAAGCCAGCTAATGAGAAGTAGTATCGCAGCTTTTGGCGCTACGTGATTTTGAATTTACTTTTTTGATAATAAGCACAGGTTGCTTTGTTCTTTTATTGGTGCCATCGAGATGATGACGCCTATTTGGGATTGATTCACAAAACTTCGAATTTAAAGTGTCGAACTCTTTTCCCTTCCCCAAAGTGTGAAACCACCTTTTACTCTCGATCTTTCCTTAAGGATAACAACAGCTTCAACTGTTTGTGCTTTTGACACAATCTTTCGAGCCGGAAAGATTGACCTCTA
The DNA here is from genome assembly GCA_949128135.1 of Parasteatoda lunata. NCBI lineage: Eukaryota > Metazoa > Arthropoda > Arachnida > Araneae > Theridiidae > Parasteatoda > Parasteatoda lunata. The sequence goes on along the minus strand of OX421981.1, from coordinate 27,416,200 downwards.
GCATGATGCTAGTATAATGACAAGAAGCTGCCACAAAATACAAGGGTTACAGCATCTCTCCCTTTCTCTTGAATACAAAGAAACAGGTGAGACTTTTTGACTTTTTACTTTTTGGGGGCGCACCTGCAAGAATGCCCAGCCATTCAGACTCTCCACAGAGATGGCAATCCAATGAGCCTTTAGAAAATATCCTGTTTGAAGCCAAAAAAAAATGGCTCAACCGATTTTTGGTTCATCATTGAGGCCAAAGAAAAACATTGTACAATACCCCAAACTTCACCAGTACGGCTCAAATGTGACTTATCAAACTCTGTACCAAACAAAGGTATAAAAAGCATTAGGTTCCAAAAAAATGGGGCACTATTAATCCAATGTAAAGACTTGGAAACAGCAAGGTACGTTTTAGCTATCAAAACTATACTTGACATTCAAGTAACAGTCAAATGCCTCTTAGAACTAATAACTACAAAATGCATCGTCAGAAATCTACCGGCAGAAACCGAAGTGTTAGACATTAGCAGAGAATTTAACTCTGAAAATAAAGCTCAGGCTCTCGAAATCCGCCGATTTTTAAACCGCGGAAAGCCAACATCTACAATCTTATTTAATATCCTTGGAACACCTATCCCGGACAAAATTCGGCTTTGGTACCAATTCTATGAAACGAAAATATTTAAAGACAGTATCACCATTTGCAAAAATTGTTGGGGTTTTGGACACCCCGAGAAATACTGCAAACAACCATCCAGATGCGAAAACTGCGGACGCCTCCACTCCGAACATCCGAGCCCATGCACCAACAACCCATGTTGTCGAAACTGCAACGGTCCTCACACCCCTAACCAGCGAGATTGTCCAGCACTAGTAAATTATTCAAAACTAATCGAAATAAAATCGACACACCATGTTCCGCTCTGCGAAGCGAGAAGAATAGCATTTTCAAAAAAAACCTCACTCGCCCAGATTACGAAATCCGAGGCAGGAGAATATATAACCCGTACTGAGTTAAAATCAGAACTGAACAAGTTTACGGGATCAATACAACAGTTAGTTGAGAGCACATGCACAAAACAAGTTTCGTTGCTGGCGGCCCAAATTGAGAACTTAACGAAAACAATCAACCAAGTCCTAATTCCAGCAATCGCAAACATCCAGCGTAGCAGCCTTCCTCAGGGGCCCCCCGCGGAGGACAGAGTGACCCACTCACCTGTCTCCTCACCCGAACGGGAAAATAAAAAGAAGAAAAAGAAGCCTAATAATCCTCCCCTACAAAGCTGTACTAATCAACCAGAAGGAAACGAAGTGTCATTAAAAGAAGAGCAGCCCCTATCAATGCCTCTTTTACCGCCGAACATTGACGGCGAAATGCCTTTTGACTCTTTAGAAAACGTCTTCTAACTTGTTTGTTAAAAAAAAAAAAATAAAAAAAAAAATATAAAAAAAAAAAAATAAAAATCCTCCTTTTGACTCCCCAGGCGTTTAGGGATACCTTAAAAAGTTACAAATAAATTTATTAACAAAAAACTCAAGTATTTAGCATGTTGACTCCCACAATAAATTTCCTTCAGTGGAACGCGCGCAGCCTTAGAAATAAACGACACTGGCTGAGTCAAACCATTTTCCTTGAAGCCGATATCATTGGTATTCAAGAAACCTTTTTTCAAACCAATGACCAAATCACTTTTAAAAACAAAATTACTCTCCGACAGGATCGTGAGCCCCCTAACCATAGAGGTGGTGGCACCCTCCTAGCCATCTCGAAACATATCCCGTTTCAAAAAATTTATTTCCAAAATCTCCCCCCTTCCCGAACTGAGATACTCGGTGCCGAAATCCAAGTTAACAATAGACAAATCACGGTAGTTAATCTCTACTCCCCAGACGGAAATTATTCCTCACAATGGTTGGAAAATTTCTTATCCAATATTGAGAAACCCTTCATCATTATTGGAGATTTCAACGTGAGACACCGAGCCCTCGGCTCTGCCTCGGCCTCCCAAACTGCGGATATCTTCCTCGACTGGATCCTATTAAATAATATCACTATCTTGAATACAAGTACTCCCACCCATTTTAGCGGCCCACATCATCAACAGACATTATTAGACCTTACCCTAGTATCCCCTGAACTTTTCCAGAAATCTTCTTTCTCTGTCTTTCCAGACCCATTTGATAGTGACCATTTTCCAGTTTTAACCAAAATTAAATTTTCCTTAAATAACCCTTGTCCACCACGCCCGTACCTACTTTTGCAAAATGCACAGAATGAAATCGCTGAAGTTCTTTCAAACAATAATTTCAATGCAAGGAACATAGAAAATACTTGCATCTCCGTAGTCAACGACAACACCCGATTTACAAAATTTTCTCCCCATCCCACGACCCCGTGGTGGGATCAAAAATGCGTTTTTCTCTTAGGTCAAAAGCGGAAATTTTTGCGCAAGGCAAAAAAACAAGTCTCATCCACATATTGGCTGAAATACAAACACTGTTCCGCCCAACTCCGTCAATACATTAAAAGCAGAAAAAGAACTTATTGGGACAAAATTTGTTCCAACTTAGGGTCTTCAAAAAACATTTTTAAAATCTTAAAAAGCATCTCAACGCGAAATTCCTCTGCTCCCGCCGGAAATTTGATTTTAAACCACCAAGCGACAGACATCACTGGCCCACTCGACCAAGCGAACCATTTGGGGGAGAACCTTTTTAAAGCTCAAAGCCCCTGCCCAATCTCTTTTTCATTTTGGGGTACAGGCCACAATCACTTGGATACCCCCTTCACGCGTACCGAACTGGATGCTGCCATACATAGAACAAAAAATACGGCACCTGGGCCAGACCGCATTCCAGCTATTCTCATTAAATTTATTCACTCCCGTTATCCAACTAAGCTCCTTAACTACTTTAATGCCATTCAAGATGCAGCCCAACCCCCAAGTTCATGGACCCTAGCAAAAATCGTCCCGATCCTAAAACCAGGAAAAAACCCATCAGAAATTAGAAGCTATAGACCGATCGCCCTCACCTCTACTTTCGCTAAAGTTTACGAACGGATGCTACTTCAAAGGCTCCTTAATTTTAGCCTTAAACAAAATATCTTCCCCCCCTCCCACACTGGCTTCCTCCCCTTTCGAGACTGTAACACTGCTCACTCAATACTCTACCATGACATACGAGAAGCACGTGAAAGGAGAAAATTTATTGTCTGTGTCACACTCGATATAGTTTCTGCATACGACAACGTATGGATTGATGGTCTCCTCACCAAACTCCTATCGGCCGGCATTTCTGGAAAAACAGCGCTCTTCTTACAAAATTTTCTTTCCAATAGAACCTTCTACATCTCTTGGCGCAACACCCGGTCTAAAGATTTCCAGCAACCCCAGGGCCTCCCACAGGGCAGTGTCCTCTCCCCTCTTCTTTTTAGTTTTACCTTAAAGACATCCACAAACACCTTCCCACTGGAGTACAAATTCTTGTGTTCGCTGATGACATCTACATTTATTACGCTGCAAAATCTTTTGACAGGGTTATTGCTAAACTCCAAGATGCCCTCATTGCCATTCAAACTTGGTGTACGGATTGGAGAATGGCTATTTCACCTTCAAAAAGTGCAACTATTAACTTCTCCAACAAACGTCTCTCACCCACAATTCAATTAACAATCTTTAACGAACGAATTCCCCAAGTCAACTCCATCAAAATTCTCGGCATCTATTACACCGCAAACATTTCTTTCCTCGGCCATTTTCAATACCTAAAAAAGAAATGTTTAAAAAAAATTAATGCACTCCGCTGCATCTCTAGTACACAGTGGGGGTCTCGAACCTACCACCTCACTCAGATTGTAAACGCTACTATCAGAAGCACTTTAGAGTATGGCAGCCCAATCCTCTTCTCTGCGCCAAAATCACATCTCCGAGTAATCGAAACAATTTACAACTCTAGCCTCCGCGCAGCGACAGGCCTCCCACGCTGGACTCCAATTCATATCCTTCACAAAGAAGCTGGCACCACCCCAATATCGCACAGACTTGTTTTAGCAGCAAAGAAATTCTACCTCCGTCACTGCTCCCTTGGATCTCACTCTCCAATGCATCGACTTATGCATAAATTTTATTTTACTAGACTTAAAAAGAAACCCCACCTTTTCCTCAAGTTTCAGGACATCTTCAACCATAAGGGCATAAACAAATACAATATCATCCCCTTCCACATTCCAGCATTCCTCACAGATCTCCCGAACGTCCATATTTATGTACACGATCTTCCATTCCAAACTACGAAAAATCCCAACGAAATCCTCCCTCTCTTTCAGGAAACCCTCCACACCCTTTGGAAAGATTATACCATCCTGGCTACCGATGCTTCAAAATCCAATTCGAACACAGGTATTGTGGCTGTTAACTCAAAGAACAACATGTCCTATATCTCTCAAATCCACCCTATCAACTCAGTGTTCACAGGAGAAGTTCTAGCAATTTGGTTAGCAATCACAAAAATCACTACAGAGTATCTGGATTACGTTATTTTATCGGACAGTAAGTCCGCAATCACTGCCCTCATCTCGGCTACCCATAAATCCCCCCACAGCATCCTCCTCCTACAAAATAAGATCGTTTCAGCAACTGCAAAATTTAAATCAATTACGATAGCCTGGACACCAGCACACGTTGGCATCCCACCCAATGAAACCGCGGATAAACTGGCCAAACATGCCACCAATGCTCCTCGAGCCATCCCTCTTATCTCACCTGAGGACTTATCATATTCAGCAGCTCTAGACTCAAACCGCGAACTCAATAACCTCCGGACTAACTCAAAATACCACAAGCGTTTCCCTTTTGATCACCTGTTAATAAAACCTCCCTCAATCAACTCCCAAACCGGAAATATGATATCTTAATCTCGCGTCTCCGAAGCAACACAATCCAACTTAACGAAATATATGCAAAAATAGGACTAGTTGACTCCCCTTTGTGCGATCACTGTCAATACCCAGAATCTGCTATCCATTTTCTCTTTGAATGCAACAAGTTTGAACATCAGAGACAGGCTCTGCGAGCCTCAATAGGAGTTTTCCCACTTTCCCTACATCGTCTTCTTAGTTATGACCCTCATGATAATCTTCTTAAAAACTTAGTGGATTTCTTAATGTCTACTAAACGTTTCTAGTTTCCAGTCTCCAAACCCATAAATACAGTTACAAATTTGTAAATTTTTTTTAAGTCTCCCTGATCGCCTGGGAAAAAGAGTTTCAATTACATCCTTTTAAAGAATTTTCGTTTTGATAAACGTGTCTCTCCATAAGTGTTGGATTCACCAAATGTTGGATTTTTTAATCCAACCTCTCCAAAAGTGTCTTGGAAATTTTTTTTTTATAATTCCGATCTCCAGGAAAAATACTAAGTTCACTATGAACTTGTTTGGCTTCCTCAAGAACAGCGTTCACTCTCACGTCTCATCGTCATCATCATCACCAGCATCAATACAACTCATCTAAAACTCCATTCTATAGCAGAGGGGATAAAAGCGTGAAGCAGAGATCCCCTACCAACCAACCAACCAACCTACTTTAGAACATTGCCTTTTCTTTTGGTGAACAATTTTGATATACTGCGTATTTATTCCATGGAAAAAAGATATATTCAGAGATGCCAACTGCTCCAGACACGCCGAAATAATTAAAAAAACGGTAAATAACTACAAAGTAAATTTTACAAATATCTGACTATTTTTGCTTGCTTTTAAAAGGTAGCATGACATAAGTACAGAGATGCCAACTTGCTCCGGACAGCAAATATATATTTTAAAGTGGTAGTTTATCATTTGGGATTCTTGACTTAATAAATTCAAGTCAGTACATTTTTATCCACCACTAAATCTACTAAATTGAATTTATTAAACCAAGAATTTCAATTAATGAACTACCTCTTTAAAATATATAATTGATGTCCGGAGCAAGTTGGTATCTTTTTACATTTAATTCCTTAATAAATAAGTGTTATAGCTTACAATCCTAAGTAAATGATAAATATCAATAAAACGAATTTTTTTTTCTTAGCTTTCACATTGTTATTTTCAATCCTCGATTATATTCGAGTGTGAAAAATTATAGCAGCATAAAATACAACGCCACTCGAATTATCTCGAGTGTGCACAGTTTGGCCTGCTTAGCGCGCTCGAATGAACTCGAGCGCGCAAGTTAAGAGGTTAAACATTAAAACACTTGCACATTTACTGTACTAAGAATAGCAATGTTTATTAAATATAACAAACTGTTATTATTTGGTTGAATAATATGCATTTTTGCAATATTTTTAAGTTCTTGATATTTTTTGTGGTTTTTTAAATACCTTTGCTACAATCGTCTTTTTACTGGGATGGTTGCTTTTAACAAAAAAGTGGTAGTACATTTCGCAGAAAATAAACGGACCACTCTAAGAAACTGTTGATCGGATCTTCATGTTCTAGGATAATGGTTCGAAAGGATGATCTCAAATATGCTAATTTATTAGTGTCAATGATATTTTAAGTCATGAAATCAGACAGAAAAACGTATTTTCACTAAATAAACATACTTTTTTATCAACGGATTAAGATTTATGACCCTAAAACTATAGGGCTGTCTGCAATGTGGTAAATATGGTCCCTAAAGCTGGGACAAGAGAGCGGTTCAAAATTTGGACCACTTAATGTTAATTTTACTTTTTGTGTATTTCCCCATATCTCAAGAACTTGAATTGAAAAAATTTTGCTAGCACTTATAAAATTCATCCATTCAAAGATAATTCCATGAAAAATGCAAATTTTAGTAAATATTTATTATAATTATAAGGTACACAATTTTTGCACCATTTCAAATAGCACAATTTTACATGACATGGATTTTCAAAAATACATTTGTCAAATTGATTTTTAAAAATACGACTTTTTCAAAATTTTATTTTTTAGGAATTATTCGATCGATTTCACTTGAATTTTGTTTTGGCAATTTAAAATTGCAATCCTTAAAGGGATGTAAAAAATTCTAAGCCGTAAAATTAAAAATACTTTTTTACTATTATTAAAAAAATAATACAAAGTAATAAATATTTTCCAAAAGTTTTATTTTGCATGGAATTATCTTTGGGTAAACGAGTTTTGTTATTAAGAAGTTGTTCATAACAGAAATTCATAAACATAAAGTGTTCATTTCGCTTAAAAAGTTCTTGAGACAGAAGTAACTATGCAAAAGTAAAATTAACATTAATGGATCCAGACTTTGGACTGCTTTTCTGACCAAACTTTTAAGACCATATTTCCCAGATTGTGACTAATCCCTAGATCTTAGAGGTGAAAAATCCAAATACGCTAAAAAAAGGTATGCTTATACAGAAAAAATACGTTTTCGTGTCTATTCTGCAACTTAGAACACCGTATGCACTAATTAATTAGCATATTTGAGGTTACTATCTCAAGTCCTAGAACGTGAAGTACGATCATTAGATCATAAATTATTCCGGGTGATCTATTTTTTATTTTGAGAAATGTACTTTAGTTTAATTTAATTATTATCACAAGATTACCAACTTGATACGCTATGTGAAATATTTTTTTTCTAGTAGTAGCGCAGTTTATGTTTTGAAACATAAATGTAGATTAAAAAGGAACTAATTTATTGGGATTTAATCTACAACTAAATCATTCAAACATTTTTAAAATATTGTTCAAGTCAAAGATTTCTACGTGTCGTCAAAATTGAGTTTTTTTCTGCAAGCTTTAGCTTTTCTGCAAATCTAGCTTATGTACTACCACTGTACAAACGCTTTTGCTGGCTCAGGAAATAGAACATTCAGCTCACAATGAGGTGTAACAGGTTCGAATCTCAGCTGTGGTTGGTTTATAAGAATTCTGCTTTCGGTTCACTCTGACCACAGTGATGATGGAAAATATTCTTAGTGGTAAGCGGATCATGTGTTAGAATCCCCTTTTCATCGAGCTAAACAGGGAAAGTATTCGTGGTTTTCCACGCCATGTACCGCAAATACAGGTTAGTTCCACTAAAAACTCATCCACGAAGACTACTCCATCACTATGCTTGATTCAGAAGTTACCTTGTTTTCCGAGTTGGGTTCAAAACTACACAGCTTCGGAGTTGAACATTGAGAATCGTAAACTCAGAATTGGATCGGCTGTCCATTGCCGGATATAGAATAAAATAAAACAAAGAACACTACATTAAAACATAAACTTTGCAACCACAAAATCAAATTTTCTTCAAACGAGTAGAAAGCTAGCATTTCTGAATAATATATCCAACATACTTAGTATTTTATTGTAAACATATCTATTTGCAACATAAGCGGAATGCGATTTTAGTTTTAAGAGTAGAAATAAGTGTTTAACTTTTTTAATTAAATTTTAACACCACGTTTTCATTTTTTAAAAGCCGTATGAATCTTCGGAACAGTTGGCATCACTGTTACCTACCGTCTCTGAAAAGGTTAAATAAAATTGGAAAACGAAGAATCGTTTTGCATTAAAACATAATCCTACATTAAACATAAAACATTCGTTCGGCATTAAAACATAAACGTATTTACCACTAAAAGACATTTTCACAAAAAGTATAGAAAGATGGTAGCTTTACGTATATGCACTTTTTTTTTATATCTTTTAAAGATTAAAATTCTGGCAATAATTGATTAAAACTAATGAATTTATCTATGCTATCATTGAATTTTGCTTGCAGTTTTTAAAATTAGTATAGTAGTAAAATTTAATATTTAGTAAAATAAGAATAAGTTAAGAATATATTTAGTTTAATGAGAATATCAAATTTGCATCAAATCAAATGTCTAACTAAAATTATTTAATTATTTTATTTTGGTCTACACTTTTTTAATTTTATCAGTACTTAAAAGTATAACAGAATAATTATTAGGGAAACAGGATTATAATATCGTTTTTTATTTATTTATTTTATTTAAATCCTATAGTGGACTTGGAACGGGATTCAATCCATTGTAAATTGAATCCCACAGTCACAGTATCATAAACAGACGGTTTCCAGTAAAACACCGACGTCAAGTATCTGTGGCGGTCAGTAAGCGGGTGGGAGACCATTTTGTTCAACTTGTGTAGGGACTCAGGGTGCGTGGAATTAGTCCTCGTTAAACTGTTCTACTGCAATGTACTCAACTTTACGCGCAGGTAGTCGGGCTACCAATGGGAGGGAGGAAGACATCCCTCTTTTGAGAATCAAAATTGTGCTGACATATGTCGGACCATCCTCCGTGACGATTCCCAGACCATGGTAAATAGCCAATTGTGCTGCTTTAGTGTGACGTAAATAATGTACCTAAAATTTTTTACATAAAATTTAAAGAGATAAATTTATTTTATCTTTATTTTTAATATTTGTTTTAAAATCAAAACCTCTAATCAAAAAAGATTTACCAGCTAAGTGTACTAAATAGTGATGGCATGTGTCAGATCAACCTCAGGGATGATTTCCCGATCGCATTGTGCAGCTTTAGTGCGACGCAAATAGTGTACCTATATTTTTTTTACTTAAATGGCATTTAAACCGATAAATTTATTTTATATTTATTTTCATTATTTATTTTCAGACTAAGTCTCTTATCTTATTTTTCCCAGCTAAGTGTGCTAATTTTGAAAGGCAGAAAGATAAAAATCAATTACTTATTTAGCAAATTACCTGGGAATGTCTTTTTTTCATGAATAGTGTGTTAACGTTTAATTATTCCTAGATATTTATGAAAAAAAATTATTGCTCATAAACACTTTTATACTTAGCTGAAGCTTTGTAAAAAAATAAAAACTGAATTCATCACTTAAAACTATTTAAACAAAATTATAGAAAACATAGGACACAATACACTTGGGTGTTTCAATTTCAAAAGATGCACTTCATTACGTAAAAACAACTAAAACAAAACTATTTTAATAAATAGTTCCAAAAACTTCTTTAATTCACAACTCATCGGCGATGCAAAACCATTCAAAATAATTGCTCGAAACATAACGATTCTTACTAAATTGAATGAATATAAAAATAAACGCAAAGAAAAAGATACTTTATTAAAGTGCGTTCAGAGTCCCTAGAAACCAAACCTTCGAGATTACTTTTATCATTTCGAAACTACTAAAAGCAAAGCATCACTTTGGAATAAATTATAATAAATGAAACAGGACTAGGTAGTAATGAGATAATACACAATACAGTTTATTTTTTATTTTATCTTTCAATCTCAGTGAAAAAGAATTTTTTCCTGTTACAAGGATAAAAACTAGAGAATATTCTGATTCGCAAGATGCAAATGAGACGATTCACCTTCAAACCACAAAACACTCTCTTTGAACCCTGGAGTGTATGAATTAATCACTCCGATGGTCGAACTATTGCAAACAATACCTACTTGACTAAGATTGAGAACTTCATCATCCAAGGGATCTTGGTGAAATATTTAGCCGTGGATTCATCTGAGTTAAAAGCATTGTTCTCATGAGGGGTTTTGCGATCAGAAACATAAGTTTTCACGGGAGAGAAAAACACATTTAATTAAGGAAGAGAAGTCAAGAAAAATGCGAGAGCTTGAACTAGGCTTATTCCGCTAAAATTCTCTTGAAAAGCTATTTCCAAATTTTTATTTCAGTTCGTCAAGTTTTCCTCGCTTAGAGACAAAAGAGATGTTTTGCTTAGCCTATTCTGAATGCAATCTGGCAGCTAATCTTGACAATTACTATGAGATGTAAGGGAAAATTAATTACCTAGACAATAAAGAACAGCTGTTGACGACTAATGTCCTGATCCGGCAAAACAATATTCCACGTTCTGAAACAGATTAGGAAAGATGGGAAGTGCTTAAAACGAAGTTTTTCAATGAAAACGATCATCAAGTTTATTTTGTGCAGTTTTTGAGTGCTTTTTTTCCACCTTTATGAAGTTTACGAACTTTAATGAATAGATTTTAAAGCGAAAAAATTTAAGCCATGCTAACAAACACTTGGTTCTGAGAATCCTCTCTTAGAATTTTTCTTCCTCATTTAAGAACATTTTTTCCATTTAAAATTTTTTATAAGAGATAAAAGCTTGTGCAAAATTTGTTTTTGGTTTAATATAAATGCTCTAATTATTTGTGCTTTGAAGTGCTAAATTTAAAAAAAATCTTTCACAAGCACACTCTTTTATTACCTGATTTCTTTGAGCATTTTAGACTTAAAAAAAATGATTTTTGTTTATACGTTTTTCGGGGATGCAATAGGTGATTATAAAGTAAAAAGTTGTAGAAACTTAATTACTTTTATTTATTTATTATCTATTTAATTATACTATCGTAACAATCACTATATTTTACATTTCAAAATATTCTGATTTAAAACAAAATTATTTGCATTAATTTTCAATAGTATGAAAAAAATGAACTGAAACAAAAGCTGAAACAAAAATGCTATAAAAAGCTGTCTACATTTAATTAATGTTAATAACATTTTGAATTTTACTAGTCAGCAATTTTTGTATTTTTAGTTGCCCGTGGCAACCCCGGTTAATGTTTTTACCTCTTTCTTAATAATAGTTATTGTACTTTTCTAAATTAAAAATAATCTGCGCCTCTTTACTAGTTTTAGATGTTAATTTGCAGGGTTTCCACAAAGCTTAGAAATTCAGAAAAATGCAACAATACTTCACGATATTTGTACATATTTATGCACAGGGAATTAACTAGTCTTACAGCTTTTATTAGTGGTAGTAAGTTTACTTCAGAGCTTGCAACAAATTTCTTTTTTTCGAATACCTCTTAAAAATTTAGAGGTCTGGTAGGAAAGTATATAGTAGTTGTGGTAACAAATGTTTATAAACATAAAAATTCCTGTAAGGGTAGGCATTTCATATCAAATTTACGAAATATGTACTGATAGTCTATAAAGTCAGACACATGTTCTAAAAATATTGCAATCGCATAGTTTGAATTTAAAAAACAAATAATAAATTATTATTAGCAAATTTTGGTGAACATTATAAGAACTAGATAATACCTTTAGAATTAAAATCAAAACTTAAAGAAAATCTCAACTATTTTTACATAAAAATATGCACAGAATGTTAAAGTATACTAGAATTTACACGGTAAAAAAATAACAAAAATAATCAAATGCGTAATGTAGTTTAAAATTCCCGTACGATGTAGGTATTCTATTAATTATTTATGGTGAAAAAGGAAAAATAATAAACTATAAGAAATGAAAATTCAAAAAACGAGAGCAAATAGTTTTTTTTCCTTTTTCAATTTTAGAACAAATACTGCATTGCGACTTATTATGAATTACTTATAAAAATAATAAGATTAAATAATATTGGTGTGATAATTGAAAACTTACTTAAATTAATTATTAAACACAGACAAGACGGTACAGGCTTTGCTTTACGTAATCTTTATTTAAATAGAAGATTGCATTAACAATAATTTCAAAGCTGTCAGTAAAATAATTACTTTACGAATGCATTCTAAAAAACTTATGCGAATATAAAAAATTTCCTTACCTAAAGTTTAATGAATTGTTATAAAAATGTTTCTTTCTGATCGCAAAAATTCCATTCCTTCTAAATTATCTCTGATACGTTTAATTGTTTTTATGTGTTAAAACAGTGACTACAATCCAACAAATATTAGTTTTTCTTTTTTACTAAAAAGAGCTTATTTTTAAAGTGTTTTTTATGTAGTTAAGCTTGTATATATATATATATATATATATATTTGTAATTAATCAAATCTAAAAATTATGGTTGTTTTGAGGACATTTTGAATATATAGCTTTTATATATTTTTCTATTACTTATTGTTTATTTCCTCCTTGACCGTAGAAAAATTATGTGGAATAAGTGATATTCAATATTAGTATCGAATAGAAACGTTTTCATCTCGGAGATCATTGCCATTTTTTAATACCTAAATACAACTTTTATAAGTAAAGCTTCAGCCGTTAAGAAGTTTTAAGAAGGTGGCCACGAATTTTTGTGAGAACCCAATAAGTATTTGGATACTTGTGATGGATAAGAAAATCAAAATCAATTGGACAGTCAGGCTAGCCACATTCCAATATCAATATATATATATATATATATATATATATATATATATATATATATATATATATATATATATGTATGGGTGATTCTAACGAAACATGACAATTCGGACCAAAAGATTTCTTCAAATTTAAAGTCTTCAAAATAATCTAATTTTTTTTTGTATACTTCTTTAGTGACACTTATTAATACCTTAGAGACAGCAGTGTAGCAGTGTAGCGAGTAGTATTTGCTCGAGAAAAAAAAAAGAAGTAGAAATTCACCGAATCTTGAATGCCAGGAAAAAGACATATTAGCTTAAAAATTTGAAAAAAACAGTCATTTTAAGCTATTAGTAAGTAACGAAACCTAGGTCTTTATGTTAGGTGGACCATGAATTGCCTGAACTAATTATTTTATCCCCTGTAGAAACAATGAAAAATGTTTTTGTTGCTGATATGTACAGAATAAAATTGTGCGTAGTAATCTAACATTAAATAAAAAAAAAACCTTTTATTACATTCAGTCATATAGCAATCTTACATAAACTTGATATTAGATTAATATTTGCTTCACATTCAACAGTCTAAAAACTTGGTAACTGTTTCTATTTCATGTCATTCATAAACCAGGAAAATGACAGCTAGGATAATGACAAATTCGCCATTTTATAGCATATAACTTTAATTTAATATTTTTGCCTAAGACGGTTATATTCTGTAAAAAACAACAAGATTTCTTAAAATAACTCAGAAAAATCTGTGTAGTTTATGTTATTTATGATTTCAAGAAGCCAGGAAAATGACAACATAAAAACCTACTCAACTTGGAAAATTTTTTGAAACAGATTTTCAACCAGAAAATTGGTTCTTTATTCATGTAACAAGACATGTTTATATAGGAGGGTATCCAATCAATCTATTCACATAAGATATTGATTGCTGGGTCTAACTATTTTGGTTATAAACCACTAAATAAAAGTAGCCAGGAAAATGACAGATTTTCTTGGGACAAACAAATTATTGCCAGCAAAAATTATTTTAAACGAAGTTTTTGTAAATAATACCCTCTGCCTATATTCTAGAAATGCTTACAACGGATGAGATAAAAAAAATTAAATATTGAAAAATTTCTGGGAAGTTTTGAAGCTAGTTATTATTGAAAACATTGTTTGGGACATGCCAGGAAAATGACATTTTGAAGTTCAATTAGATTTTTTAACTATACAAAACAGTCATTGCTGGAGCAGAGTCATTTTAAATTGTTAACAGCAATGCTATTTATTAATTTTTTTTTAAAAAAAGTTCCTTTAGTATAATAGTATTAGATCTTGGAGCAAGGGACAGTGAATTGTCATATTTCGTGAGAATCACCCATATATATATATATATATATATATATCACTTATGGCGAAGTCGTCTGGTGGTCAAGGACTAGATTGAGTTCCGCAAGGTCTTATCTTAACAGACTTCAGAGAATGGTCTGTGCAGCCCAGTCAGGTTGTCTCAAGACCACTCCTACAGCTGCTCTAGAGAACTAACTTGGGCTTCTTTCAATGAACTTACGAATTGAGGTTGAAGCTCAGACAGGCGTAAAAAGTCTTATTTACCTTGGCCTATGGAAAGAGTATTCCAAGCACTTGTCATGGGGACATCTTGTTTCACAAGTGATGGATTAACCCTCTTTTATTATGCCTAGTGACTATATGCCACTAAGATATGCTTTTCACAAGCCCTTCAAGATCCATTTTCCTACTAGAGATGAATGGTTTAATTCTCCTCGGTGACTCAAAGGCAAATGCCTAATATGGTACACTGATGGTTCAAAGATTGGTGCCAAATCAGGAGCAGGAATTTATTGCTATATTGTAATTTATTGCGTCATTGCTTTAATAGCAAGGAGCTATTAAAGCAATGACGGTACCAAACTGCACTTTCCCCTGGGAAACTATGCCACCGTTTTTCAGGCTGAGGTCTATGCCATTATCTTGTGCTGCAAGTTATGCCTAGACAAGGGACATCAAAATAAGACTATTCGCATCTGTTCTGACAGTCAGGCTGCTCTCCTATCACTGTCAAGGTGTAAATTCACCTCTTTGTTAGTGTGGGAATGCTTCTCGGTCCTCTGTGACCTGTCCGCTCATAACAAGGTATCCCTGCATTGGGTACCTGGACATATGGGTATTGGTGGAAATGAGCTAGCTGATGAAGCAGCACGGGCTGGCTCTAATGCAACTTTCTGGGGCCCTGAACCTGCGCTGGGAATTTCTCCCTCCTCATTTTGGGCAACCATTTTCAAGCTCTACGGCAAGATTGCACATGAGCAATGGCGAGCTGCTGACGGTTAGAGACAAGCTAATGCACTGAATCGAGACTGTCCTAGAGTACGTCAAAAGGAGCTATTAAAGCTTAATAGAAACAGTTTAAGGAAGATCATAGGTCTTCTTACTGGTCACTGTATCCTCAGGAGACACCTACACATTATGGGAATTAAATTCAATTCTCTTTGACGGGGTTGTCATCTAGAAGAGGAGACATCGCGACACATACTTTGTGATTTATGTCTATTCTGCTCAAAGGTTTGAGCATTTAGGGCAGCACTGCGTCAATGCCTGGGAACTGCAAGATGTTCCTGTAAGGTGTCTGCAGAACTTCATTTCAGCTATAGGGCTTTTTTGCTAATCATGACCAGGGTTAGGGTACAATAGACCTCTGGTCGATGTGCCCTACTCGTCAGAGCTGCCCAACCTCTAAGTCTAAGTCTAAGTCAATATATATATATATATATATATATATATATATATATATATATATATATATATATAATATATATATATATATATAATATATATAATATATACTATATAATATATACTATATAATATATACTATATAATATATATATAATATACAGGGTGTTTATAAAGTCCCGGACCCATTTTGATGTTTAATGACTCATAAAATAATAAAGATAGATTAAAATTAATAACATAAATTGTTAGATAGACTCAAAAAGTTTCATGACCCTTGTCAATGAACTTCCACGTGTGCCCCTTTCATCGGAAGGAGAATATCAAGTCGATAGTCAATTTCACGCCAGGTAGCGGCAAGCATGTCGACATCCACAGAGACTATTGCGGTTGTAATTCTGCCCTTTAGGTCATCAATGTTCGACACGATCCTCCTGTAAACATTGTCCTTTATAAATCCCCAAAGAAAAAAGTCCAGCGGCGTTATATCAGGTGATCTGGGTGCCCAAGGAATTGGACCTCCTTGCCCAATCCATCTTCCTGGAAAATGGTCATTCAAAGAACTACGAACGATGATACCCCAATAAGGTGGTGCACCATCTTGTTGCAAAAAGACATGTGGCTGAAGCTTTTCTAGTTGTGGAAATACGAAATTTTCCAACATGTCTAAGTATACTACTGATTAGACCATCTTTTCTGTAAAAAAGAAAGGCCCAATGACTCGGTCGTGCATTAGTCCACACCACACATTAACCTTTGGGGAATCCCTTTGTGCCTCACGGTATTCATGGGGGTTTTCAGATCCCCATATGCGCATATTATGGCGATTAACAATGGCAGAAACATGAAAGGATGCTTCGTCGGTGAACATTATGCGTTTCAGGAAACAGTATTGGTGTATGCATTCTCCTTAATATCCGATCGAATAAAATATAACATAGAAAAGTACCACATAGAAGAAACACATCAAAAGTAAACATAACATTGCAAAAGTTGCCAAAAACAAAAGAGAGAAAAATGAAATTAATAAGCAGACGATATTTAGAAAAGTACAGATATTTAGACTGGAAAATGAAATTATCTAAATTAACCACACGTGCAGACGATATTTACAAAAGTAAAGATATTCAAACCTGAAAAGGAAAATATTTGAGTTATTCCATCAATAAATGCCATAAGTTTGTTTATATCTTCATTATTTTATGAGTTATTAAACATCAAAATGGTTCAGGGACTTTATAAACACCCTGTATATATATATATATACATATATATGCAATATATATATATATATATACATATATATGCAATATATATATATATATATATAATATATATACATATATATGCAATATATATACATATATATATATAATATATATACATATATATGCAATATATATATATATATATATATATATATATATATATATATATATATATATATATATATATATATATATATATATATATATATATATATATATATACAGAGAGAGAGGTTCGAGTCCTTGTGGTGGAAGGCTGATTTTTTAATATACATTCTGTTCCTGGATTATATCGACTCCAATGCAGACGTAAAATATTCTCAGTGCTAGACGGATCATTGGTTATAGTCCATGGAGATTAGCTAACCATGGGAGGTTTTTGTGGTTTCCCTCTGCCTTAATTCAGTCAAAAAATCCTCCATGAAGGCTGGGTTATCCAAATGCTTGATCAAGAATTTCCTTTGTCTTCTGGGTTGGGTTAAAAATTACAAGGCTACGTACTTTGATAGTCGTAAACTCAGAATAGGGTAAACTTTTAACAGTGAACATAAAATAACAATCCTTGGGAAGCTTCGAGAGGTGATAGCTAGTGTTGTTGTGCTGTATACTTGTGCTGTATGTTGTGCTGTATATTTGTGCTGTATGTTGTGCTGTAAAGTGCTGTTGTGCGGTATATTTGTGCTGTATGTTGTGCTGTAAAGTGCTGTTGTGCGGTATATTTGATTCAACTAATAGAATGACAACAACGCAGAAATGACGCTCTCATTTAAAATAGCTTAGTAGGTGCCGAAATTGAGTTTACCGTGCATTTAGAAAAAGAGTTTCGGTCCATACAAGGAGAAACAACTTCAGAACATAATTCTACCTCCGCCATTATGTATGGGTGTCTGAACTTAAATTTTTTTAATTGTTTTGAAATATGAAAAAAAGACACGAAAGCAAACGTTTCCAAACAACACAAAAAAGGTGATTTATGACGTATTTATACTCTTTATAAAAGTAAGCAATTCAGAATGGCACTCATAAATATTTAAATAATAATGAGAATATTTGGCTTGTTTTATGTATTCATTGAAGAAACGTTAATTTGTGATGACTGTCTGAAAAAAACGAATAACAGAAAAGAAATGCACCATTTGTCACGGTTTGCATTTAAATTTTAAATGAATGTCTTTAGCTTTGCGACGGAAAAGAATTTTAATAAATAATGAAAATTTAAATATCTCTAGTAACATACAGAAACATTTTCTGTG
Organism: Parasteatoda lunata; assembly: GCA_949128135.1. Taxonomy (NCBI): domain Eukaryota; kingdom Metazoa; phylum Arthropoda; class Arachnida; order Araneae; family Theridiidae; genus Parasteatoda; species Parasteatoda lunata. Next base: position 27,397,858 of record OX421981.1, on the reverse strand, counting down.
TGTAAAGTTAAAGACATAAAAATTTCAAATTTTCTGAATTTTCAAAATTAAATCCATTGCATTCTCTTGCTGAATATAGCATATTTAGTTATTAAAGAAAAGTCATAAATACTACTAGATGTTTTAATGATTTTAAATATACATTTAATTGCTACAAGGTTTTTCCGCGGGTCTTGTAAATATTAAAAAGCGGTAACGAAAACTAAGCAAATGTCGATAATTCAGTTTCTGTGTAACTACCACTAAAAGTTGTTTTCCAAAGAAAGTATCTATGCAAGTAAATTCCACCTTCTAATCCACTTAATGATAAAGTGGTATATTAAAATACGAAATATATTCTAGCATTGACCTAAATTTACTACCACTAATAAAATGTTTCAAGGATCGCGGGAAAGTTATATTAAATTTATTATTTAAGAAAATTTAACCTAATTTTTGTCTGAATTATGAATAAAATGAAACATTTTTGCTAAATATATGTTGATGAGAGTTTAAAAGAATTCTGGAACTTCAAATTGATTGCGATACTGACATATATCATTTAAAGGGGAATATAATTCCTAGTGGAAGCAATATGTAGTCTTTAACACGTTCACGCCGGGAAAAGTGAAAATACTGGTAGAAGAACTATTTCAATATTAGATAATATTAGAGAGGAGTTAATCTATTCTCAACAATAACAATTCACTGTAAGGAAATTTATCACGGCGAAGAAGCAATTCAATATAAAAATTGCATTCGTTAAAAATAATTGGTAGTTATGGACTTTTATTATTCCCGGAAAAAAACTGAAAAATGAAATTTATTGTTACCAGTTTTTACTCCGATGCGCTGCCAAGATGAAAAAATCGAGCGTGACCTACCGGTGGGTCAGCCCGGCGTGAACGTGTTAATATTTATTTTTAAATTTCATGAATGTGGTTTACAAATATTTTGATCCTCACAACACACATATAACTGAACAACAGATAAAAAGATTTTGCATCCCTAACCAGGACTGATACTTTTCCGATGAAGTTAAAAAACCGATAATAAGAAAATTGCAATTTAAAAAGTTGCATAATCTTCCAACGTAGCACATATATGCTAAATTTGCACATTTGTGATTTATTGGAAGCTAGAAGGAATTTTTAGACAATTTTTCTTTACGCAGTAAATATTTTGGAAGATTTTAATATGGTGCAACTTAAAACTATTGGTGCAACTTGAAAGATTATGCTTTCCGAAATGTCATATTTACCTGTGCAAAGTTCGGATCAACCAAAATGAGGAAAGGAAGTTAATAACTTTTTTCAGCTTTAATACCAGTATTTCTCGATAATATCTCTCAAACAATTTTGTCATTTCTCTAGTTGGTTGCCTTTTGAATTTTTTTTGTAATTTTGAATTGTGATATATATATATATATATATATATATATATATATATATATATATATATATATATATATATATATATATATATATATATATAGATAGATAGATATATATATTACGTCTCATGGATCCCAATTCATATAACGCATATTATGCTTGATTTATTAAACTCACGTAATTATATTCTGCAGGTGAGCGAATATAATTTCAAACTTATTTTCCAAACAAATTAAGATGTTAGAGGCTCAAGTTTCAGCAAACTCTGAAATAAGAGTTTAGCAAAATAATAAAAATTAGAGTGTTTTCTTCATCCAACTGTAACTGACAAAGTTGATCTGCAACACAGTCTACTGTCAATTCTTGTCAAGCACAGCCCAGTGAAAATCAAAAGCGCTGAAATAACAAAGAAAAAACGCCGAAGAGGTGTTCGGAACTCACCCTTCGCTAAGTTGTGGTTGCGCTTTTATCAGGTTTGGACACAAGTTGACAGGTCCTGTCAACCAAACATGTTAGAAACAATACAAGATCATGGCAATGGAAACTTTGGCGAGGTTGTGAACTTGGAAGTTTGCTTGCTTTTGGCATTTTCACGACCTTCTTGAGCTTTGTGAGAATATTATCCGCACCTATTTGATCAGGCAAAAAGGTCGGAAATAAATTGTTTGCTTAACTGTCAACAAAAATGAGAAATATACCGAAAGAAGTATATGTGAGTTTTGTTTGTGTTTTAACTTATTTAAAAATGAGATAATGGGGGACAAAATATGGCGGATTTGCTTTTAGGTTTAGAAGATTCGTAGAAAGAAATATACTTAGGTATAATTACGAATTTCAATATTTCCTGTCGTTAAAAATTTATACTCTAGTCTTTTTAATGTAATGATGTGAAAAGTTTCATTCTAAAAAAATGACAGAATATTATTTTTTAACATAAAAAGCGTTCCGGGCAGACGCGTGGTCCTATTACTTCCCTGATACTTCGAAAACTCCCCTGATACAGAAAGTTCTCACTTCAGTATCTCTCACTCTTGTACAAAATTTCCAAGGTCAGAGTTTTTCTCAATTATTATATATCATGACTAATATAAATATATCATTTTATTAATAAATCAGGACTCTTGGCATGGTAACTTGCAGTTTATATCAGAAGTATGTTTCAAATAAAGTTAGTAAATGATGGAATATGTATTAGTTGTGATATAGAACATTAGTTTTTCTCTAATATTATATGTATCATGACTAATATAATGTATCATGATTAACATAATATATCATATTATTAATGTATCATGACTCTCGGTAGGGTAATTTGAAGTTGATACCAGAAGTACGTTTCAAATAAAGGTTTCAAATGTCGGAATATATTATTTTAGTCATGATATATAATATTAGTTTTTCTCTAATATAATGTATCATGAATAATGTAATATATCATCTTATTAATGTATCATGATTCTCGGAATGGTAATTTGTAGTTTATACCACAAGTACGTTTTAATAAAGTTAGCAAATGCTGGAATATATTATATTAGTCATGATATATAACATTAGTTTTTCTCTATTAATATATAATATGACTAATATAAGATATCATTTTATTAATGTATCATGACACTCGGAATGATGACTTGCCGTTTATACCAGAAGTACAATTTAAATAAGGTTAGAAAATTTAACGGAATATATCATATTAAACATGATATATAATATTAGTTTTTCTCTAAATATATATATATATATATATATATATATATATTTAGATCATATATATATTAGATATTAGATATATATATATATATATATATATATATATATATATATATATATATATATATATATATATATATATATATATATATAGTGACTAATATAATATTTTATTTTATTAACATATCATGACTCTCGTAATCCTAACTTGTAGTTTTTACGTGATAAAGTTGATTGTTGACCAAGTTGATTGTTGTTAAAGTTGACTAATTCAATTACCAAACAACGTAAGAAGAAGTGCTTGCTTGTTTAAAGTTTAAAAGCTTGTTTCCTAAATGCATTTTGAAATTATATTTTTTTGTCTCGTTTTACATTGTCAATCTGTTACTTTTTAGTAGCAGTAAGAATCTTTTAACAATCTGAAATGTTAATTATTTTAGCTACAGTGTGAATAACAAAAATTAAACACCCTGAATAAATTTTGATATAATGATTGGATTTTTACGTACTGTAGGATTTAATACAATAGAAGTTTTTTAAAAAAGATGAAGTTTTAAGAAATTTTGCAACGATTGTGATAAACTTAAACTAATGCGTTTTTTTATATTATTGAGCGTATTTTAATCTTCTTTTTATCATGTTACATTCACAAAAACACTACAAAAATTATCGTTTTCATTATGTAATGTTTCTAATTTATTTTTTAAAATTATCCATAACCTGCTGTACTCATATGTTGAAAAAATTCCTTTTTGGAGGACTGCATATTACCACGATGCATTTTATCCTTCAACTATTTTTGCAGAAAATATGTTTTCTCATGACAATAACACATTGTCAAGGATGCCTCAGGCAAATAAAAATGTAAAAAAAGTCGAAAATAATTTGAATTACGATTGAGTAATTGAAGAAATAATAAATAAATAAAAGTGAATTCAATTTCTACCACTTTTTTACATTTATAGCCGTCAGTGGCATCCCTGCTCTGGCATATTTTGTTCAGTTTACTACTGAAAATGAATGCAAAGAATGTTTTTTTCTTCCAATGACCACCTGGGGAATGACCTTTCGTTTCACAGGCTTCTGAAGGGTAGATTTGTTGGTCACTCTATCAGGGGCACCATATTAGGTGGGCCAACGTTGCTCCCACATTAATGGCATGCATAAGATAGTACAGAGGATGAGCCTTCACGGGATTCGAACCCAGTACCTTTCTGATCCAAGGCCAGTTCCCTGACCCCTACACAGGCCTGTCGGGTTGCAAAGAATGTTTTAGCTTTAAATAATAATTATTTACAAAGTGAATCATGGGAGTTATGATTAAATAAATAAATAAATAAAAATGAATTGAGTTTGGTTTATTGGTTAACTTTGCAGGCTTGTGTGCTCAATTTAGGCTTATAAACCTTTGTCAAATAGAAGTTAGGATAGCACAATACAGAGAAGGACAGCACGTATATACATCCAGGGTAACAGCGGGATTTGAACCCGCTACCACCAAGCTTTGCACAGTGTTTGGAGAGCTACACCGCTCGGCCAGGGAGGGCTTTGAACTGAGTTTTTATTACTTCTTACATTTTCAGTTGCCCATGACATCTTTGCATTGCTTATTAAAATAAACTCACTGCAAAATTTAAAAACTAAATTGATTGTTAAAATAAAAAGATTTAACTTTGATTTTATTTTTTCAGATTACCTTTTTTCAATAATATAGTATAACCAACTGCTATCGGCTGACGATGAAAGTGTTAATAAACTAAATTACATACTATAGAAAACCAAGTTTTACCGAATTGTTTTAATTAAGGTTTTTAAACTTGTAACTCAATATGTTCATAATTAATAGTTTTATGAAACGCCGAATATCATATATTTAATTAGGGTGATAAATCTATTTGCAGCCATGAATTAGCAGTTACTTTTAGATCAACGCTTTCGACTTTCCCTGATGCTTTTCTCTACAAATTGAATAGAATTCCAAATTCGCATCTGAATAGAAGTGCTAATTTGAATTAACTTCACTCAATCGCTTCTAAAGATACTGTCTCTATGGCATTTTGAAAAGTCACTTTTACTATTTCGAATTTGAACTTTACCTCCTGGAAGCTAAATGCTTTTAAATAAAGAAGACTATTCCAAAAGGTTAAATAGCATTTGCCGTTTTTCTGTGAACTTAAATACGTCTAAAATATTTACATTTTGAGAGTTAATTGAAAACTTGCTAATTGTAGTTCGTGAATTATATATGATTCAAATCCTCAGGGCATGAATTTTTTTAATTGTAAGAAGAAAAACCAAAAAGCAACTATTTTTATGTTATGGATTTTGTGCTTATAGTTAATGTTAAAATGTTTATGTCATTTTTTACTTTTTCCATGATTCTTTTTATCGCTTTGTCTTTCAGAAAAAAAATCATAGCTTGAAAATATACGCTGAACCATCACCTCCTATATCAAAAAGCCTCCACACGGTCTTTTATAAGTAGTCCACGCAGACTGTTTAAAAAGTGAGTCAGTTATGCGCATGAACCCAAAACCTTTTATAAAAATGATTGAGAGAAATTTGTGATATATATTTGAGAATTGAATCTGTAGTGGTTGACAAGTGAATAAGGCAAACCAATAATATTCATAAATAAAACAAATTTTTAATCATGTATTTGCTACCACTTTCTTATTTCAACTAGATTTTGTATTAGATGACTCGTTCGGAAAGTGGATATCCTTCACAGTGGTCTGATCTGACTACCTATAAAAAACCGTGTGGAGGCTTTCAGTTATAGGATGCGTTGACTGGACTCACGTTCGTGAGAACGGGAGATCGAATCCAGCCAGCCGAAGACTCCAGGTATAGTAAAGGATGATTGGCGCACGTTAAATCTATCGGGTTTCGAAGTTCTCCATGTTCCCACAACAAATTATACCTCTGTGGGTCGGGAAATGGAGATTGATCGTTCTCTGGTTCAGGTCAAAATTACGATCTGTGGATGCATGAATGGGTCTCTTTAAACGGGTGTGTGTCGTATGGGTGTATCAGAAGTCGAATTCTTGACCATAGATGGCGCCACTGGAAAACAGGAACAATAGCACCCATAATGCCTGAATGGCCGATGACAACAACAACAATGTTATAATATAAGGGTTCTCGCTTGTCTTGAAAAATTTCTTAGTGGTACTGAATGCATGGTACTTCTACAATTGCACCACTTTCTGCAAAATTTTTAATAAACTAGTTGAGAATTAAATAGTAAATCTTGTCGAGTGAGAGTATTAACGCCCTCTGTTTGAAGGAGTAAACACGAAATGACTGCAATAAAGCTGCACTTCATAAGGTACTTAGAATTTTCGATATGTAGTGGTGGAAAAAATACTTAAAATAAGAAATACTAAACTGAAAATAACTTCATTGCCCCTAGAAAATATTTTTACATAGGGCAAGTTGGCTATTCTGCTTCTAGTTAAAAAATATTTTTTTTTAAACGCATTTATGCCCTTGCTCAATAAATGGTCATTGTATGTAAAACTACTATCTGAAAAAGTATTAATACATATTTGTTTATACCAAGGGGATACTTCTTTCTGTGGCCTACCACTTTAAAAATGGAATTTTTTTTTACTTCAAATTCAATTATAAATGTTTATATTATTAATATATAATAATAAACAAAGCTACCTTGTTTTTACAAAATTAATACTAGAAATGCATCACTTGTGTTACTACTTTTTTCTTTGTTGAAAAAGTAACTGTTCTTTTGAAAAGACGCTAAGCCCAAATAGGTTAAAGACACCACTTTTATACTTTTGAGATTTAGAAATGAAGAACTTTTGTCTATCTTCTTTTTGTCAGGAGTTTTTAAAATTTTCTAGGCCAGCAGAAAAAAATGCAGTTTTCTCTCGCTTGAAAATATGTCCTAGACTGTTTTGAAATAATTCTCTTGAAAACTAGAAATATATGTTTGGAAATATAAGGCATGGTGGCTTACCGTGCGTAACAAATGCATAAATAAATTAATTAATAAAAAAAAACAATAAACGAAGCACTCTTGGTAGCCTTGGCGGTAGTAGCTCAATGATTAGAAAACCGGGCTCCGGTCAGGAGGGGGCGAGGTTCGTGCCCTGACTAGACTAAGACCCCTCGTAAAATCTGCGGAATCAAAAGTCCTGTAGTCGGTCGCTGAGATGTACTATGGGTGCAGCGATCAGTAGAAAATTTCAGATTTACGTCTAAATTTACGAAGTGGCTTCACGAATGAGTGGTGCAGACATCTATTCGTGGGTTTCTGAGCCAAGGCGGGTTTTCACCCTTGCGGTGCTCTCTTGTCAAACTGAAGGTGCACATTCCTGATTTAAATCACGAGGGAAATAGTTGGCAAGCTTGGCTTGTCCAATTGTCATTAGAAACAACAATGAATCACCCTTACTAACTTGATCAATGGATTTTCACGTACTATGACTTAATTTAAATGATTTGGAGTGGCGTTCTCAAATATTATAATTAGGGGTATTTTAAATTACGAAATCAGGCCTGAAAATCGCGTTTATTTAAAAAAAAAAAAAAAATTAAGAAAGGACTTGCAGCAAACTCAAAGTTGAGAATATATCTTTACAAATAACAGTAGATTTTATAAAGAATAAAAGTTTCTAAAAGTCGAAATATATTTTTATATAATATTTTAATAAATATATCCTATCATGCTGTATATGCTGTACGTTTTTAAAGTAATATTATAAAAATAAGTAAGTAATAAAGCTTTCAATTTCATAAGTAAAAAGAAATGCTATTTTATTTTAACATTTTATGAACTAGATACAAGTTCTCGAGGTTCTGTAGTTATTAAATATTAAGGGAATAAAATAAAAATAATCTGTTTAGATGAATTCAAATGGGACAGCATGCCATTTTTGAAAGCCACTAAAAACGTGGCAGGTTGAAGTTAGATTTGTCTAGATACTTTTACTTCAAAATATATATTTATAATTTATCTTTTGCAACCCCAACAAACAATTTTTTTAAGGAATCTGAAAAAAGGATACTCATCCAAAAATGTGTTTATATTTTCTTTTACATGAGCAATTAGTTTGAGAGTTTTAGTATGAACTTTAAGATACATTTCAGAATGAAACTTAAAAATATTTATAATTTATTTATTTATTTATAATTATTATATTCGTCAATATTATGTAACATATTTTCGTAAATAATATTGCTTTCTCCAAATTCGACTGTCATTTTGATAATTTTTATTTCTTTTTTACTAGAACTTACAGAGTTTTCCACGTTTTTTTGAATACTAGTGGAACGATTATTTCAGGATTAGATTTTATCTTGGTGATAAAAAGATTCCTTCCCAGCATAATATATCAGCAATATTAAACTTTTTAATTTGCACCTTCAATCACGGATTCCTAAAACTTAAAACCAAAGAATATACAAGCTAAACCTAATACATGACGAATGAACGGATGTATGAATGGGTTCCCTCTGAAAATGGGAGTGACGTACGTGTGCGGTAGAAATAGAATTCTTGGCCATAGATGGCGCCACTGGAAAACAAGAACAATCGCAACCCTTCTGCCTTCATGGCTGACGGCGACAACGATAATTAAAAAAAAAAAAAAATATTTTGACCAATTTTATTTTCGGGCGTCTCAATAACATGATTTGGTTCTTGTAGTTACCAAATTGTGCGGTTCTTGGGTATGTTTCTTCAAAGTGACTTTATATATATATATATATATATATATATATATATATATATATATATATATATATATATATATATATATATATATATATATATATATACAGTGAACTCTCACTTATGCACCGGTGTAAGGGGCCAAGTGAAAGAGGCGCATAAGTGAAAAACTTCAAAATTCTAAAACGCAACGTAAATTGCAGTGAAAATATGAATAAATATGTTTCTAAAGTACTCATAATATGCTGAGAGGTCATAATATGCTGAGCAATAAGTTGTTCGATTACTACTGTCGCTAAACAGACCACTTCCTTTTATTTACTCATGGTGTCCATCTGACTGCTAGTAAGTGATCATAGTCTCTTTCATATTCCGGGTGTCTTCTTTTTCTAGAAAACAGCATGGGAGTAAAACTAACCACTGAACAAGAGGAATGGTCATTTTCTAAAAGATGAATGGGCTTTCATTGTTGTTGGTGTAACAGATAAGACACCCTATTCAAAATTCTGGAAAGAATGTCTTTCCAGAAACAGCAAAATTGAAAAGGTCACAGGGGGAAGAAAATTCAATAGGATCTAACAACATATATTTCTTTTTATCTTTAGGAAGGATTGCTTATTTGCTTCGTTTTTAATTTAAAACATTTTTTTTAAAAAAAGAAAGAAAATATTTAAAGGACAAAAAAATTAAAATGTTCGCCTGAAATTTCGGCGCATAATTGAAAAATTCGTTTTTAGAGCGATGCATAAACGAAGGATGTTTATCATTATTTTCCTACCTATTGTACTGGGACCTATAAAAATCGTCGTATAAATGAAAAAGGTGCATAAAAGACGTGGTACATAAGTGAGAGGTCACTGTATATCTATATATATATGTATATGTATATATATATATATATATATATATATATATATATATATATATATATATATATATATATATATATATATATATATATATATATATATATATATATATATATATATATATATATATATATATATATATATATATATATATATATATATATATATATATATATATATATATATTTAATGAAACATTTTTCCTATTGTTTGTTAACAAAAAAAAGCGCCTCAATAAAAATACATTGGACACAAATTTTTAATTACTTTCCTTTGCCTAGTAAAATATATCATCTTAAGTACTTAGATTTATTTATTTATCATCTAGAAAATTTTAAATAAAAATTTTATTAATTTTGATGGTGAAAATAATTTTATAACTAGCTATAAAATAAATCGATGCAAAAAAATGCGAGAAAAATAATTCTTTAAAATAAAGAAGCTTCTATACATGCAAACAAAAAATTTTTTTCGTCTTTTATGACAATCAATGAAGATTTAAGAAACTAACATAAAAAAAAAAAAAAGAAATATTCTTCTGAATAAAATGTTTATTCACCCCCCATCGCATCGATCAAGCCTCTTGAAATATTAAAAAAATTAGTTCCGTTACTTATTCATATTCTCAATGACTACCCCAATGATGAATGTCGATAATTTCCGAAAAAATTATTTTTTATAAGCGCAAAAATTCTCTTTCCATTGCTAAATCGATTATTGTACTCTAGCACAAAATCTTTCTACGCTTTTCTTTAAGGTGCATGTTAGTTTTTCATTGGAATATTTTTCAGTAGAAAAATTCATTTCCATTCTTGAAAGCACAAATTAAATTCAAAGTAATTTTTTTTTTTTTTTTAAGAAATAAACTTTGTAATGAAATAAAATGTAGGAAACAAAGAAAGGTTTGAACTCTCTGGAGTTCATGTTTTTTTACTTCATTTTCCGTTACAGTGTATTGAAAGAATAATTATTTTCCTGTGTTTTTAATTTGATTAACAAAAAAAAAATAAAAAATGTTAAAAAATATACGATAAAATACTTGCTCATAAATTATTTAAGTTTTTGTTATATGAAATATCAATATTATCTGAAGTGAAAGAAATTTCATCATAAATCTAAACAATTCTAAAACAGTATATATTTTTTATTACATTATTGCCTGTTTATAAAAAAATATCAACCAATTAAGTGCGTTGACGTGTATTCACGCTGGACCAAATCTCTATTGCTGTGCGTATGAAGTGTATAAACGTCTAGTCAAATCTCTATTTCGGTACGTATGAAGTGTATAAACGTCTGTTCAAATCTCTATTGCGTACGTATAAAGTGCATCCACGTCTGGCCAAATCTCTATTGCGGTGCTTATGACGTATATACGTCGAACCAAATCTCTATGACGTGTATAATCATCGTGTAAAATAATACTTTTCCATTGAATATCAGATCTCAAAATTTTAATTAATATATCCAATAATAATATAACTTGAGGGTATGATTCGTTTTAGATAAGATGTTATGTTTATTGTAATACAAGTGCTATGTATTTTATACTGCGAGGTGCAAGAGGCTCTCGTCCCGAAACCAATCACATACATAAGGAGTGACTTGGACGGTGAGAGGCGATTTACACAAACAATTATCAGTACCATTAATTACCCTAAGCCAACCTTAGGGGCAATAAGTAGTCCTAAACTTTTTCAAATTAAGCGCAAGAATTCAGTCTGAGCCGTGGCTCAGTGGATAGTGGTGACTCAGTGGATAGAGCGTTTCTCACATAATGAGGTGACCCAGATCCGAATCCCAGCGATGGTTGTCTAATGCGAGTTCTACTTCCCACTTACACAGACCACAGTGTTGACGTAAAATATACTCAGTGGTAGGTGAATCATGGTTAGAGTCCCCTTGCTGTCAGGCTAACCGTGGGAGGTTTTTATGGTTTTCCTATCATGTAACCCTAAATGCGGGTTAGTTACATCAAAACGTCCTCCACGAAGGCTATTTTTCAGAAATGCTTGATCCCCGAGTTGTCTTCTAGGTTGGGTTCAAATTTACAAGGTTACGGTTTTGAATATTGATAGTCGTAAACTCAGTATTTGGCTGGATGTTTAATGCCGGTTGTAAAATATAAAATAAAACGAATTCGGTTCAATTCAGTTCGAGTCATTTGGTCCAAAATCTCTCTCTTCCTCTCTTTTGAAGAAACTGGAGTACGGCTGATTGTCAAACGAAAAAAGTTTTAGTATTTTTAATCATTAACTATTCATCATTATTTTGTTATCTTGGGTAAAAAACAGTCCTACATACGTGTCATAAAATTTAAAAATTCTTCGTCGTACCTTTCTTGCAAAGTTTATAGCAGAATCATTTGCCCTGCATTCGCCATGTATACGCGTAATTGTATGACGTTATATAAAACAATGGTGCCGTGATGGCTCAGTGGTTAAGGTACTGAGCTGTCATGGTGAAGAACTGGGGTTCGATCCCCGGTGGCGAATTGAAGTCCACCCAGTTTCAGATCAAAGAGTACCAGCTGAGCAAAACGAGGTAAAGGATGCTTTATTCGCATTCAAAACAACAAAAGCACCAGGTCCGGACGGGCTAGACTTCCTGATATGGAGAAGGGTCTTTGATGCCGACCCAACAATCTTAACAAACTGGGTCAATAAATGTCTGGAGCTTAATCATTTTCCAAACAACATCAAATCAGCAACAGTAGTTTATTTCGCAAAACCAAACAAAGATCTAACATAACCAGATGCCTACAGGCCCATATGTCTTCTACCAACAATAGGGAAACTCTTGGAAAAAATTATTTATCAGAGATTGATCCATCACCTGGAAAAAAACAACAAACTCAGCGACTGCCAATTTGGCTTCAGAGAAGGCAGATCGACTGAGTCGGCTCTAAAAACTGTAATTAGCGAGGCCAAAACAGCCAAAAAGAATAAAAATTGTAAACGGCAATACTATAAATCCCTGATATCGGTTGACATCAAGGGCGCCTTTGACTCCATACAGTGGACACACATAATACACAGATTAAATACTATAAACTGTCCAACACAGCTCACAAACATAATCCACAGTTACCTCTCACACAGGTCAGTGGAGTTCAATGGTGGTACTGATACAACTAAAATCGATATCTACAAGGGTTGTCCACAGGGCTCCTGCCTAGGACCCCTACTATGGCTTATCATTGCGGATATCTTTTTACAACAGTTCAAACACGACCATGTTAAAACACAAGCTTTTGTAGATGACTACAGCTTCATTGTATCAGGCAAAACAAGGATAGACCTAGAGTCAAATGCTAATGAGGCAATGACACAATTCAGCAATTTTTGTAAGGCACAAAGCCTAAATCTGTCAATTAACAAGTGTAACTACATTACTTTTAATAATCCTTTCAAGCAGAGACAACCAATAATCAAAATAGACGGTAACACAATAAAATCAGTAAATCACATCAAATACCTAGGTATAGTATTGGATCATCATCTAAACTACCTAGAACACATCAAATCAGTCAGAACAAGAGCCACAACACTACACAATAATCTCTTAAAACTAGCCCCAAGGACCTGGGGCATTAATACTAAAATGCTCAAGCATTGGTACAAGACTGTGGCAGAAAAGACCTTCACGTACGCTGCAGCAGCATGGGGTGCAGAACTAAATAAAACCGCAATCAAAGAGCTGCACAAGGTGCAGCGGTCCCTACTAGTCAGAATAACAAGATCATTCAAAACAGCACCCAAACCAGGTCTGAATGTTCTGGCAGGTTTACCGCCATTGCACCTACAAATCCAAAAAGAAGCACTACTAGCTAACACACTAAGATTCAATCAAGAAAACACACAATACAACATAAAAGCGGGTGAATATCAACAAAAGATAAAAACACATATGGTCCAGCCGACCCATAAAACTAGCTATAAATACACTAACCTACCAACGAGTACTAGAACTAGCAAAACAACGACAGTACAAATCTACACCGATGGCTCCAAAACAGACAATGGCGTAGGAGCTGCATTCTGTGTTTACCACAACAACCAACATACAGATACATGCAAATTTACGCTAAAACAAGAAAACACAGTGTTTCAAGCAGTGGTTTTAGCCATCAAAGAAGCCATTAAATGGTTAGAGACACACAGCTGCAAAGAAGCAACAGTTTTCACAGACAGTCTGGCTAGTATACACGCTATTAGGAAAATGAAACAAAAAGACCCACACGTGGCAACAACACAAAGACAACAAGAACAGCTAGTCAGTAAATGCAACACACAAATACACTGGGTGTCAGCGCACACAAGTAACATAGATAATGAAGCAGCGGATTTAGCGGCTAAAGACGCAACAGCAGGTCATGGGATTCCCAGCGGTGTTCTGCTTCCACCATCGAGCCTAAGAAATAAACTTAAAACCATCACACAAAAACTTGGGCAAGCATACTGGGACGAAAATGAAAAAGGCTATACAACAAAATCATATTACCCTAAAGTCGACACAGATCGACTTATAGGCCATCCAGCAGCAATACAATTCCTTACAGTACATGGCTTCTTCCCCTCATTTCTACACAGGATGCAGCGAATAAACACAGACACATGCCCATGCGATGACACAGGCACCCCAAGTCACCCACAATCAACCACGGACTGGCTCACAATAGCAGCCAACGTGGTTGATCACCACACACGCCTCACCACTGTCCCTGCTCCAAGTCCCCGGGGGCAGGCAGTGAGTCCGGAGCTTTTCAGCTACCCGTGATGGCCATATATGTTAAATGTATATATATATATATATATATATATATATATGTGTATATATGTATATATATATATATATATATATATATATATATATATATATATATATATATATATATATATATATATATGTGTGTGTGTATGTGTGTATATATATAATAATAAATAAAAAAAATTGTCGCTACTAGGCCGGGATAGCCTGGTCGGTGGGGCGCTGGGCCCATGTCCAAGTGTTCGTGAGCTCGGTCCCCGCCGGCTGAAGACTCCCCGTGTAGTAAATGGTGACTGATGCACGTTAAATCTGTCGAGTCTCAAAGTCCTCCATGTTCCCATAACAAATCAATACCTCTGGGGGTACCGATCCAGCAGTTTCCTTGTCTTCTGGATTGGTTCAAAATTACAAGGCTACGGCGTTGAACATTAGTAGTCGTAAACCCAAAAATTGGGTCGGCTGTTCAACGGCGGTCATAAAATAAAAAATAAAATAAAAAATAAAATGAGTACCAGCTTGTCTGAGATGTAAAGGTGGCTTATGTATAGTGCTGACCACATTGCCACAATCATGCCGTTGGTCTCAAAAATTCCAGAACCTTAACCTCTTTAACATCCCTGGCCAACAACGGACTGTTGCGGGAATGCTTTACTTTTGCTTTTATATAACAATGTATTTAAAATTATATTGGTACTGAAGGAGAAAAAAAAAACTATTTTAACTTCTTGCGCAAATTTCGATGGATGCAAACTGCGCATGTGTAAAAAGTTCCCCATTTCAAACTGCTTCACGCATTATCTTTCAAGTTGTGCCAACGGTTTTGCAACGTAAAACCTTCTAAAAAATTCACTACTGAAATAAATTCTGTTTCAATAGAGCTAGTATAGAAATGTTTCCATATTTTCGTCCAACCCTTATATTTTCTTTAAAAATTAATGTAAAGTGATGTCTAATAATGTAAAGACATGGCAGAATACTTTTTATTTGCAAATACTTGTTATAAATGTTAACGATCTTCGGTAGTCACGAATATTTTAATCATATATATATAAAATAGTTGTTGCCCTCTCTCTGGTGTTACCTTTATAACATTTTCTGTACTCTTGAAAACAGTTAGATGCCCATTTTTTATTATTTCAAGTTGTGGGTACCGTGCTTTTAAATATTCCCCATTGAATATTTAAAAATTCAATTATTTTAACCAGTAACAGAAAAGTCTTGATTTAACACGTTTGTGACCTACGCTATATGTTATTTCAATAACAAAATAAATCTGTATTAAATTTCTAACTTTATATAATAGACAATAAATTGGTATCTTAAAAGAAAAAGTAATTACTACACATATGACTGTCATTAACAAAGGATTGAAAATATAAATGCAATATCATTTTCTTTCCTTGTGTGCATTATTATAAATAATGATGATCATTAATATAGGATTTTTTTTTCATTGCCCACATGGGGAATGACATCGTCAATGCAGACATCTGAAAGGCAGATTTATTAACCACTCTTTCAGGGGCACCATATTAGGTGGGTCAACGTTGCTCCCATAGTAAGGACAGATAGTGCAGAGAATCAGAGAACATTCATGAATCCCATGCCCGGTATTCAAACTCAGAACTTTTCTGATGCAAGGCCAGTTCCCTGACCCCTACACATCTCGGTCGGAAAAAAGGTAATAAGAGGTTGAAAATATAAAAGACCCATAATATTTTTAATTAAGTGTGTTATTGCATGCATGGTGGTCATTAATAAAAGGTTGAAAATATAAAAATAATATTTTTAATTAAGTGCACCATTACATATACAGAGTTGACGAACAGCTCCAGATTATATAAAAAATTTAAAAAATTTTTTTAACGAATTATTAGCCAAAATTTGCAGATTTTCGCTTAATTTTGCTAACTTTATGAAAAGCCCAGCACGAAACAGCTGTGACAAAGTGAAGTTTTATTCTGAATTACATAAAAGGAGTAGTGGGTAATATACTTATCTAAAAAAGAGAGATGTGTTTTATATCAGAAAATAAATGTCATTTTCAGATGTAAAAAGTTTAACAAATGCTTCGAGCAAATTTTTATTTTAAAAGCAATGCCGTAATTTATGACGTTAAAATTTTTATTCTAAATCTTGATACTTTGAGGGGGTATAAAACTCACCGATTTGTTAGTTTTAAAAGTTCGTTTACGAAAAAAAGGGTTGATTGATTACACTGGCGAACAAGTTTTTTTATTTTCTGTTGCATGATATATTCTTATAAATCTTAGCATCAAAATTTTAAATCTGCAATCCATTTCTCTAAGCAACAGTTTTTTTTTAGTCTACATATACGGAGTTGCCATTTTTAGTCTATTTTTGTCCAAATGTACAAGTTTAAATCCGTTATATATAGAAGTAAATGTTGCAACAAATTTCTTGGAAAGTTAGGGCACATCTAGATGATTTAAACTGCATAGAAACCTACTCTAGGGAAACTCATTATACGCCGATAGAGGAGCTTCCCTATTATGTACTTTGTCATAGCGTTTCGAACAGGTCGTAATATGGAAGTGGCGTACGATGACTTTTCCAGGCATGGGTATCTATGCAATTTTTCATCCTAATCACGTGTCCTAACTTAGAATGCCCTCCTTAGAAGCTTGGTGCAATATTTACACGACCCCCATTTATGTATTCTTTTTCCTTGTACATTTCGAGAAAAAAAAATACTGAAAATGGCATTTTGAAAAGAAATCTGTAGTTTTAATAGCAAAACTATTTTCAGGTTTGATATCCCTAAACCCGAATGAGGCAAGATCAGGTTTATATAAATGCACCAATTTTTTTTCCCCCAGTGTTAGACATTTACCACTGACGTTGCTTGACGAAACATTTCGTTGTAATATAAAATATTTATTATTATTTTTCTCAAAAAACTTAGACTTGGCGTTTAACCTATTTGTACTTAACGAGCGAAACGTTAGAACTGCCGCAAATCTCAGAGAACTGTCTCACAGTGCCATTAACTGATTCGTCGATATTTAGATATAAGATGTTAGTAAATTTTTTGTGTAAGGAAGAATAAGATCTTGCTGAATATAAGTTAAAAGCCCATCTTTAAGGAGAAAAAAAACTAAAGTGGCAGGAGGTGCAATTTTTAAGACTCTTGGACAGCAGTGACGCGTGTAATAAGTATCATTTTAAAAGTTAAATTTCTTTTTTTTTTAAGAAAAGAGAAAAAGTGGTAGCACAAGTTTTTAATTATTAATATTTACTTTTCATATATCTGACTTTAAGGTCTACAATGTAACAAATCCTCCAACTACTCCTTTTGTGAACATGATTGTCTTTAAATCATCGAAATGAATTTAATCTATGAAAAATTTGAGTTGCCTATTTTATCGTTTTGGAAAAAAAAAAAAAAACGCAATAGAAAGTCCTAAAATTTAAGCGCTTAACTAGTTAAAAGTGGTTAGATAATTAAGATTACCAAGTGAGGATTTTCTAGTGTTAGCTATCAATTTATTTTTATTTATTCTCATTGAGAATATTAATTTGTAAATAACGCCAGTAATACCATCAATACATAACAAAGAGTACGATTTTCTTATTTTATGATTTATTCAAAAAAATAAATAATTTAGCTACCAGGGGACTGTTTCTTCGAGTGCTTCTGAAAAGGTCATATATATATATATATATATATATATATATATATATATATATATATATATATATAAATATATATATGACGCCCGGTGGCTGAGCGGTAGCGCTTCGTGCTGTCGTGCCACAGGTCCGTGGTTCGATCCTCGGGCCGGGCAAGATTGACTCAGCCTTTCATCCCTTCAGTGGGTCGATAAATGAGTACCAAGCATGCTTAACAACTAAACACTGGGGGTTCCGCGTTTGGCTGACCACCTGACCGGAACATCTGCTCCTGCACCCCAGAGCCCAAAGGTCAAGAAAACTGAGATGGGCGCAGTAGGCCTTGGCCCTCTATGGGCTGTCGCGCCGCTGAGTTTAGTTTAGTATATATATATATATATGTTCCCTAATGTCGTTTCCCTAATGTTCTAATGTTTCCTAATGTAGCAGAATTATTTTTCTAAGATTATTACGCGTTAAAATGGTAGCTTAAAAATTAAAGTAATATATTGCAAATTTACCACTGCTAGTAAAAAAATTTAAGTCTGTAGGATCCTCGTAAACCTTATTTTAACTGGATTCTAGTCACTACATATAGCTTATTCTTGTTAGTTAGACATTCATCGTACTTTATCATGTTGTGTAATTAATTCACTTGTTAAAAACTTAATTAATGTTCATCAAGAGATAATGAATAATATCCAGTTCTCAGAAAACCTCTAGGAATTTCTCTGTAACCAGGAGAAATATTTCAACTTCTTCTTTTGTCTTCCCAAATCTTCATTATTTCTTAAAGGAGAAACTAGAGCATCGTTGAAGAAAGTATTTGCACTGGAACAATTTGATCGTGTGATGGTAAAGTGTAAGAGAAAAGCTTTACGAGATCTCTGAAGTTTTATGTGGAATCATACGGATATATTCTTCATTGATGAGCTCGCCCTTCATTTTTTACGGTGCTGGTAGGTCTGTAGCATTTCTGATTTTTCAGTTGAAAGTTTACCGAAATTTTAGAGATTTTACGTGAAATAAAGGTTTTATTAATTAAGATATTTTAAATTTCTGATTAAAACTAAATTTTTTTTTGTTTCATTTGATATCACATTTGGAAGCAATTCCTTTTAAATTCTATTTTACGAACATGCAATAGTATGGGCAAAATAAGTGTTAAGTTAAATGTGATTTTTGGATTTCGAATGTTGATTGCTGTTATAATTTAGGCATCATACTTTAAATTGATACCTGGATGAAAATGCATGATTGTCAAATCCATAGACGTTAAAGTGATATTCTAAAACGGGATAATCTTCGAGCATCTCGTAAATTTAATACAATTATATTAAATTTATAGTTACCGTGAAAGTCTTTTAAATAAATATATTCTTACGTAAAATAAATGCTGCGTTAACGTTTTGAAAAATAAACGTTTGCATGAGCTTCGAATTTCTAGGATTATCTTGAATCATCTTTTTCTTTTAACGTTATAGCGGTAGAATATTGATTTCGTTATTACAACGCACCCAGGGGTCGATTAAAATTATCCAAGTGATTGTAAACTATTCATCAAAACTAATAAAACATTCTCTAATTTAACAACCATTTACGTTTAAATACTTTTAGTTGCAATCTGATTTATATATACTATCTACTAATAAATATTTGGACACCTTTGCAAATTAGGATATCTGCAGTTCTGATATACGTAGCAACACTTGTACATAAATATCGGGTAGGAATATTTAAATACAAGAGGTGTAAATTGACATATAAAGATACAGTATGTATCGTAAAGATACATTATGTGTCGCATGCCAGATAAACGATATTTCGCATGCAAGATACCGTCTTCTTTCGAGGAAGGAATAAATGCCGGAATTCAAAGAAATTGCTGATGCTTAAGGAACATATCTAGTGAGTCAGACCAAAACCTCCTACATTAAAAAGCCTCCACACGGTTTTTTATAAGTAGTCCGCGCAGACTATTTAAAAAGTGAACCAGTTGTGCGCATGAACCCAAAACCTTTTATAAAAGTAATTGAGAGAAATTTATTATATATATTTGAGAATTGAATCTGTAGTGGTTGACAAGTGAATAAAGCAAACCAATAATATTCATAAATAAAAGAAATATTCAGTCATATATTTGCTACCACTTTCTTATTTTAACTAGATTTTGTATTAAATGACTCATTCGGAAAGTGGATATCCTTCACAGTGGTCTGATCTGACTACCTATAAAAAACCATGTGGAGGCTTTGAGTTATTGGAGGCGTTGGTCAGACACGCCAACTTGCTCCGCTTTGTAAAAATATATTTTCTAGTGGAAGCGATATTTAAATTATCTTTGCAGAATTATTTTTCATGTTAAGTAATTTTTCAACTATACTAAATATTAAGAATTCAAAGTATCATAGGAAATTAAACTTTATCTTATTAATTAATTCTACAAGTTCTACTATTTAATTCGCTACCAATTTATTAAAGTTTTTGCAGAAAGGCAACGCCTTGTGTCCCTGATGAGTTAAATATATCAAAATCTGCAGTGAGTTTTGTGATTCATGATCATGACGTCGTCTGTAGGGCTTTGATTACAAAATCCAACCACACTACTCATTTTAGGTGGCAAAAGGCATCTCAAAATTGAACCGCAGATGAGTTAAAACAGGTTCTCTAGAGTTAGAAGTCAAGGTTCAATCTCTGTCAATCAGATGTCAGTGTCCAAACTGAATGTTATGGGTCAATATTATTCTGGGTGTGGCGTATGCCTGGAGAACGCTTTTGCCGGAATGTATAGTACTTACTGTAAAATTTGGTCTAGGGGGAGTTATTGCGTGTAGAAGGGTTTTGTGGTATGGACTGAGAGCCTTAATCCCATAAGCTCAACTCTGAATCCTACTCCCCTATTGTGGACAATAATGTGATTCCCTACGCAGCTGCAATTTTACGGCTTGGATTATTGTTACTTCAAGGATGACAACGCCAATTGTCATATTGCGAGGTCAACATGGATCGGTATGATGATAATGAACTGGTCGTATGGACTAGCCTGCCAAGAATCTAGACCAGAATTTTATAGAAAATTTCTTGGCTATATTGGATCATCGAATTAAGAAGTGACACAACCGCCCAAAATCAGTGAAATACTTGCAAGAATCTTTTTCAAACCAAGTGGCGGGAAATACTACTGTTATTATCCATTCACTTGTAGAAACAGTGCCCTGGAGGGTAAAGGTGGTTAATTGCCTCGCGTGCAGGCTCTACTAATGAATACGAATAAATTATCACAGATATCAAATTACTTATTGGTAAATAGTGTACATGTAGTTGAGTTCAAGAATTACTGTGGTGATGAAGGAGTCGCCACAAGGAGCCTTGCCATATATATATATATATATATATATATATATATATATATATATATATATATATATATATATATAAACTAAAAGTGGCTCTAATTTAGTGTTTAATTTCCTACCAGTTTAACTTTACATTATAAACGTTTTTGCCGAAAGCTTGTCAATATTAAAAATAGTTTAAAGGCATTTAGATAGATTTTTTTTATTCACTTGTATAATCTAAAATTCATTGTTCACTTAAATGTATTATCACTTTATGAGACGAAATTTTGACATCGCTGCAGATTTAAAATTTGGTATAATATGTGCAGGATTACAACTTCATCGCCGTACAATTATCCATGATGATTTTGGAGAAATCTTAATTTCTTTTTCTAAAATTCATTAATTTTTTTCAAATTAATACGATTAGAGAAAAAATTGTCCGAGGTTCGAGATTTTTTTTTATTTTATTAATATCGCTTTTAAGGAGATAAGTATTTTTTTGAAGCTTTTAAATTTATTGCGTATAATCGATAAAACAGTTAGAAGAATATTTCAATACCAAATGAACAAGAAAATAGTCCAGATATACGAGGTAATCCCAATTCAGTTGAATAATGTGGTCTTAGTGTCCCGTGGGTGATATATTGATAAGGACACCATGCCTCCCCAAGGTGCAATAAAAATACAAAAGAAAGAGCAGTTTAGGCCCCCTTCCGTTACCATAAAATTTACTGAAATGATTGGGTAAAGATATTTTACAAAGGTTATTGCGCTGAAGCTTTTGCGTTCAAAAATATGTAAAAATACTGAAAAAATAAATATTTTAGTCTTTCTTTGTTGGACTGATCTGCAATAACTTAGGCTAGCCTATTTTTTATTTAGCCTATTGATTTCATTTTATATCAAACACAACTAATGTAAGTTTGATAGTTAAAAGTTTGATAATTGTGAGTCAAGTATATGCTTTTGCGTGATCTAAACAATCAGAATTAGACTTTTTTAAGTCAAAAAAAATCTTGTTGTTATTCGTATCGTATCTTCCTTTACCTACACTTTCTTTTCTTTCTTTATTTAACAAAAGCTGGGCCACGCAGAAGACCCATATCTCATTAATCGTGAAATTACAGAAAATTAAAAAATAAAAACAGTTTGTACATAGAGTCTCTGCATTAAGTTTGTAAATATATTGAGAGAGAGAGTCGGGATTTTGAGATCTTTGTAGATGTTTGAATTTCTAATGAACCATCTGGCACAGGTGATTTCACGGAGTATTTTGTTTTGGCACTGGTTCAGTTTCTTCATAAGATGTTCTGGAATTGTGGCCCAAGCAGGAGAAGCATATGTTAGAATGGGTCGGATCATGGAAGTGTATAGCAGTTTATTGTTTTTAAGTGAAACATTCTGATTGTAGATGAGAGGTTGAATTGCATTTATTGCTGCATTGGCTTTGTCTATTGCATTTTTTACGTGGTCGCTCCAGGTGAGTTTGCTGTTAATGATGAGTCCGGGGTACTTTGTTTTGTTTACTATTGGAATTTGGATATCGAAAAGCTTTGGTTTGCATTGAGGAAGTATTTTGATTCTTCTTTTTTATATGATTATGATCTCAGATTTTTCGGCATTGACAGCTGTTTTCCAATTTCTGCACCATTCTTCTATTTCATAAATGTGATCTTGTAATCCTTTACCTACACTTTTACTTACTTTATTTGACAAAAGCTGGGCACCTGGGCCGCGCAGAAGACCCATATCCCATTCATCATAACATTACAGAAGTAAAAAAAAATATATATAAACAGTTTGTTTACAGAGTCTCTGGGGTGACTGATATAGTAGAGCAAGCTCCTTGCTTGTTTAACTGAAAAGAAAAATGAAAATAACTCTAAGCAACTTGCTATAGTAAAGATGGCTGTGAATTTATTGTCAACGTGTGGTAGCAGGTTCGGATTTCAAGCCTGGTATTGTAGTTAAGGCTGTTGAGGTTGTAATCTATTGATGTTTTGAACTATTGCTATGAACTATTGATGTAAGAGTTGGAGATTTTTATTTATGTTGGTAGTTTCGGTTTGAGGCGTCAGAGGGGAAGTGCGCAGCTATTGGTCTAAGGTTTTTGTCTTTTTTAAAGTTTTCAAATTTAAATATTTCGCTGAAGTTAGCTGTATTGCAGTTGATTGCTTTGTCGTAAAAATCTGCATTAAGTTTGTAAATATACTGAGAGAGAGTCGGGATTTTGAGGTCTTTGTGGATGTTTGAATTTCTAATGAACCATCTGGCACAGGTGATTTCACGGAGTATTTTGTTTTGGCACTGGTTCAGTTTCTTCATAAGATGTTCTGGAATTGTGGCCCAAGCAGGAGAAGCATATGTTAGAATGGGTCGGATCATGGAAGTGTATAGCAGTTTATTGTTTTTAAGTGAAACATTCTGATTGTAGATGAGAGGTTGAATTGCATTTATTGCTGCATTGGCTTTGCCTACTGCTTTTTTACGTGGTCGCTCCAGGTGAGTTTGCTGTTAATGATGAGTCCGAGGTACTTTGTTTTGTTTACTATTGGAATTTGGATATCGAAAAGCTTTCGTTTGCATTGAGGAAGTATTTTGATTCTTCTTTTTTATATGATTATGATCTCAGATTTTTCGGCATTGACGAATGTTTTTCAATTTCTGCACCATTCTTCTTTTTCATAAATGTGATCTTGAAGTCCTTTACTTACACAGAGAGGTGCTAAGTACTAGGTTTTTACAAAATATTTTTTATAGTGGTATATATTTAAAAACTAAAATTTTACGAATTTTTTGTAACTTTGCCAGCATTTCAAAAGTCTCATCCCGAGACAGCTGGAACAAAATTGTATTTCTTATGAACTTCTGAATCACTTACATGTAGTGGCAGGAAATATAACTTTATATCATATTTACAAAAAAGAATCTGCCATTAAAAAAAAAAAAAAGAAAAAAACAGCTGCCACTTGAAGAAATTTACCCAAAAATCGTAGAAAGTTGGCAACCCTACTTACATTGCGTATTTTTTCGGTGTTTTAACTCATGATTTTAAACATTTCTCGCAAATCTTTAACGTATTTCAATGTTTTTTTCCACGACACGTGTTCTACCCTTATAATGGGTAACTATAAGTAAAATCATATGTATGTATTTGTATCCACGCTAGCAGAATTTATAGAATAAATGGGCAGCACTATCTTCAAAAATCCAAATTCGTCTACATCTGAAAACATTCAGGTAAACATCATTGTTGAAGGAATCCAGATATGTAGCAACACTTGCAAAGATTTTTAAAAGTTGATCTTGAAAATTTTTTTATCAAAATCTACCAAAATTACTAAAAGTTTCCCGATTCAAAATTTTAAAATTTAGCTAACACATAAAAAATATCAATTATGTCACTACATTAATGTCCTACAGATTATTAAAAAGTAATTATTCAGCTAAATATTTCATTTTTAAACAGTTGTCAGAAATGAGTTAAAATCTTAACATTTTTTTCCTCCAGAGTTTAAGAAAATATTATATTTATTAAATTTGGTAAATATTTTCCATAGATCACAGATATAAGAAATTTGACATTCATATTTAATACTGCATTATAATTTAATATTTGCTTCAAGTAATGTTAAACTTATTAAGATACTTTTACAATTTAAATTTTCAAGAGCATTTTCCGATTCATGTAACATTCTCCCTTCGTCCCAAATTAATTGCTGCACTTAAAGTAGGTGGAATCATAAATTACTCCCAATTCCTGCCGAGACTTATTTCCTCCAGAGTTTTTTTTTAAAAAAAAAAAACATATTATATTTACTAAATTTGGAAAATCTTTTCCTCAGATCACTTTAAGATATAAATATTTTTTGACATTTAAATGTAATACCACATTATAATTCAATATTTGCTTCAAATAATAAGTTATTAAAATACTTTTATAATTTAAATTTTTAAAAGCTTTTTCCGATTCAGGTAACATATTTCCTTCGTCCCAAATTAGTTGCTACATTTAGGTTAAGAAATTTGTCCCAAATTAATTGCTGCACTTCAAGTCGGTGGAATCATAAATTTCTCCAAATTTTTGCCTATCAGCACAAGTAAAATTATACTACTAAATTTACGAGTCATTAGCTAGAAGATAGGTTTATGCGATTACTGGTGCAAGAGTCCTTAGAAGCTCGTGCAAATCTTGGACTTAAGAAACTAATTTGGTAACGCTTTAAAGAGGGAATCCTTGGTAAGTAAATATTGTTTGATAATACAACATCCTGAAATCTCAGAAAAATGTACAAATAAAATCATAAAATCATCAGTATTAATAATTTGTTCAAGCATGTTCAAATGTAGCTACTAATTTGGAACAGATGGAGTAATACATTTATTTTAGATTCATCTTTTTTAACCTACTGTAGGACAACATATTTTAAAAGTTTTAGGCAAGTAAAGACAAGAGAATTCTGCTGTGCAATTGAAAAATCAATGCAAATGACCAAAAAATTCAAACTTGTGATATTTGGAAAGCTGCATTTTTAATTGGTAAGCTACTTATTACAAATAAATGAATAAATAAAAAAGTCGAAACAAATTTTGTTTTATCAGTTATTTGAAATTCTATCTTAGCATGCAAAGCATTAGACATAGACGGAGAAAAGTTGTAAAGTTGAAAAGTTCCACTGTTCTCGGAATGGTTGCTGTCGTCAACCATTAAGGCATAGGGGTTTTAAGTGTTCCTGTTTTCAAGTGGCGCCATCTATGGCCAAGAATTTGACTTCTGTCAGATCCGTTCGCCCCACCCGTTTATAGAGCGGACTCATTCGTATATCTGTTTATCCACAGATCGTAATTTCGACCTGAACCAGAGAACGATCAATGTCCAGTTCAGTACCCCCAGAGGTTGTGATTTGTTATTTGAACATTGAGGAATTTGTGACCTGGGAGTTTTAACGTGCGCTAGTCTCTACAAGGAGGAGTCTTCGTCCGGATGGATTTGAACTACAGTTCTCACAAACGTGAGTCCAGCTCCTTGCCAACCTGGCTCTCCTGGCCAATAAAGTGAATTCCTTTAGCTTTTTATTTTTCAAAATAAAAAGTGGATCTTTAAAAACTAAGAAATGAAAACTATTCACCCCTTGGGGACGGGTGGTTCATAAAAGAATTCATACAAAATCAGAATCAGGATGTAAATAAATAAAAAAACGGTAATTTAAACCTAGCCGTTGCTAATTTGACAGACTTACTTTACCTTTACTTTAATTACCGTTAGTTTAATTATAGATATATTTTATTTTATAACTGTCGTTGAACAGCCGACCCAACTTAATGGGTTTACGGCTACTAATGTTCAACTCCGTAGCCTTGTAATTTTGAACCCAATCCAGAAGACAAGGGAACTCCTGGATCGAGTATTGGGAGAAATTTGCCTTCGTGGAGGACTTTTTGATGGAGCTAACCCGCATTTGCGTTACATGGAGAGGAAGACCACGAGAACTTCCCGCGGTTAGCCTGACGGCAAGGGGACTCTAACCCATGATCCGTCTACCACTGAGGATATTTCACGTCAGCACTGTGGTCAGTGCAAGCCGGATGCGGAATTCGTATCCACTGGGATTCGAACCCAAAATTTTTTTTTTGAACTAAGTAATGGTGAATTAAATAAATCAAATAATTATAACCCCGCCCACAAATAAATTGCTAAAAAAACTACTTTGGTTACCAGTTTTATCTTTTTACCCTGATTGATACGGTTTTATGCTGGCACTTATTTGTGACAGTCGGCGCAAAAGGGTTAAAGTTTTAGCTGTTTGGAAAACATTCCACTTATTTTTAATAAATAATTTAACCCATCGTCATTTAAAGTAGCAGTAATATTTGTTCGCTGAAATATAAACCACTAAGGAGACAAAAAATATTATTAACTATTATGTACAATAAAATGTATTACATCTTTAAATATTTCAAATAAATTGTTGATAGTATTCTAAGAGCTAAAACGATTTGATAAAGGCAGAAAAGAGTATTACAATCGCAGTATTTAAGGAACTAACTGCGTTATCTAAGAAATTTTGCAGGCAATTTTACGGCACAAATTCTTAGAAAGTAACATAGTTGTGCTGTTTGTGAAAAGTTTTATGAGGATTTCTTGTCAAACTTTATGAGGTCAGTCACATCAAAGAACATTACCTTTGATCAGTTTACTGCAAACTTTCTACTGCTTCTTAAGTATTTCTAAAGAATTTGTCATTTATTCGTTCCTGCTTTTAGACGAAAACTCTTAAAAAGTTTTCGGACATTCTTTTATTTTTTAAAAGTTTTATTTCCGTTTCAAAACAATGTTTAACGAAATTTATATTTTTGCAGTTTTAAAATATCCTAAACATAGTAGATTTTTAAACTGAATCTATTTAAAATATTACAATTTATAATATTACAATTTATAATATTATTTTAATTTATTTATTACATCATTGGAAGAATATATTGAGACAGACAAGGCCATTGTTTTCTTGAGAGAAAAAAATAACGAAAAACGTGATGAGCAAATTTTTCCTGTTGTAATTAATTTTAATAAAATTATATTAGTGAAGAAAAATGAAGGTTTTACAAATTTTATTTTAATCAGGGTGGTCACAACTGAGAAAAATTTAAAATGCGACAGTAAAAGAAAGGTAAAATTGGATTGGCAAACAAATTGTTTCCATCTATTTCTATCAACCAAAAACTTACTAGGTTTTAAAACTGCCCAAATTCATTCCTAATATTAATATATAGATAAAACGTGAAAAAGTTTCATTATGTTGCATTTTTTAAATTTGTTTCTGTAGTTGTGGACACTCTGCCCACCATTTCCGGTGCAGTGTTGCCAGTCTGGCAATCACTATTCAGACAATTTCTGAAATTCCTTGTTTGGTAACCGCAGGTGGCCAGCCGAACGGCGATGTGGGTTTGCGGCTTTTTACGCCCCCCCCCCCGCCACGTAGGTACGAAATTCCTTGTTTATCAATATATTCCTAATTGTTTTGAAACTTTCTTTAGAGAATTTATGCTCTTTGTTTTGGTTTAAATGCATTTAATTCATTTAATGCCTTAATTTAATTTCGAATTTTTTGAAAGAAGTTTGCAATGATATTTTAAAACAAATAATAATAATAATTTTATAAATTTCCTTTCTCAGATTTTATAAAATCGCATTCAGAGAATCTTTGATTTTATTTGATAAGGAAATTTGCTGAAAATTTTAATTTTCATTCTAAATTGTTTAGTAAAATTATTGGGATGCGTTTTTTACGAAAATACTTTGGGGGGGGGGTGGAGGAAAGTTTTAGCCCCCATGTACGATCAAAACGTGTACGGCTATCTAAACCACTGTTGAATATAATATTTATACATAGAAGAAATATAAAATGTTATTAAATTAAGAGTTTTTAGTATTTTTCCAATGAAATAGAGCATTAATAAGTTAAACCTCCACAAAATAGAACTTTTTCAATTATTAGTTATTATAAAGATAAATTTTAGTTTTAACTATTAAACTAATGATTATTTGATTATTAAATCTCGTATATCTCGTATATGATTATTAAATCTCGTATTTGATTATTAAATATCGTATCGAAACTTATTTTATTCTGACTAATATTTTG
The DNA here is from genome assembly GCA_949128135.1 of Parasteatoda lunata. Lineage (NCBI taxonomy): Eukaryota > Metazoa > Arthropoda > Arachnida > Araneae > Theridiidae > Parasteatoda > Parasteatoda lunata. Next base: position 27,368,821 of record OX421981.1, on the reverse strand, counting down.
TAAAAATTTCCATATTATTTGGTCAGATTTTGTTTGCAGGACTATTATCCTTTTTATAGGTAATTGCATGAATTATAATATTAATTTATATAATTTAAGTATTCTTAAGCTGCTTCTATTTAGCTTTTGTAATCATTATGTAGGAATAAATATAAGGAATATAGATAGTTGAGAAACATTTTAATTATTATAGGGTAATTTTCTTGTTATATTGTTTACACTTTAAGCGATATCAGAAGTGACAACGATTTAGCGATTTAAGCTTTAGAGCATTTTTCATTACGGTTAATTTAATATCTCCGATTTATGTTAAGAGATTGGTTAGAAATTTGTACAAAACTGCAACAGAAAATTTTGACCAAAGAAATAGTTTAGGAATTAGTTAGAATTTACTGTCTTAGCTTATATATATAACAACTAAAGACAATAAATCTTCCACTGCTTGATGAGCTGTTCCTACCATTACTCTATGTCGTGTACTTTATGTAAGAATAAAATCTAACAATTTTTAATTTCTATTGAATTACATATTGATTATATTTTGGTAGAACTCGAATATTAGATTTAGTTAATGAGTTCTTATAAACTTAATTGTTTAAATATTGTTTAAAAAACAAATGTTTTTTTTTATTAAATTCTAATAACTGTACATTAAAATACCAAAAGTATAGATAAAGTTCACATTTTACATAAAACTACAATTTAGTGATTTTTATATAAATCTTAAAATAGTAATTATTAGCTGCGTGATTTTCAATACAATATAAGCAAGCTGAATTTGAGCAGTAACTTTAATTGGCACTAGCACAAAATCATTAGTGAAATTAGTAATTTAAAAATGCTCTTTTTGAATTAGAAAAGGATCGAATGTTTGACGTAACGATAGAACTAAAAATAAATTCTTAGTTTTGAAGAGCTTTAGACAAAGTACTTCGTGGAGAAAGAAATAAGGACTTTTAGAAATCATATCCTGGTTATCGGTAAGCCCACTTCACTTTAGCTCTGCTCAGTTATTTCGATATTTTGTGTTATGGGGACGGACGCAAACAGAGTTTCGTTAATTAGCATTCTTCTGAAACCCCTAATTAAAACCTCGATGACAAACGTCATGCAAGCGAGGCTAGCTCCCTCTGTCGGTGTTATGCTTTAATTAAGGCTGAAACGCAATTCCGTTGGTCTTCATTCAATTATCTTTTCCTAACCTGACGTTTATACCAGGCACTAAACAAAATTTGACAGCATTTTTTTTTTCACTTTCACACAATTGTTTTAGAGATCCGCTTTGTTTTGAGAGATATTCCTTTCTCTGTAAGGCACCTCTTTCTTTTATTATTATAATCGAGGTAAATAATGAGTTCATTAGGTTAGCATATTCTTAAGTAGGTTGCTTTATTTAAAAATGGGGAATTAAAATATAAATTAAGTGACAAAGAACTGTAGAAAATCTATTAAATGCTTAACACCTTTAAAGAAGCAAAAGCGTTTTCATGAAAAGAAAGTTTATTATGTTTTTGAATGGCATTGGTATTATTTGTCAAGTATTTGTTTTTCCTTTATTGTTTAAGCATTTTAGTATATTTATCTTTAAGATCATTATTGGTGAAATACAAACTAAATTCATCAATAATTTTTATTAAAGTAACCTAAATATTTTCTTCATAATCAAAGTAAATAACGAGTTCATTAGTTTAATTTTAAACAGGTTGCTTTATATAAAAATTAAGAAATACAATATAAATTAATTAGCAAATAATTGTAGAAAGTATGTTAAAAGCCTAACACCATTAGAGTGGCGAAAGCATTTTCATGAAAAATAGTTCATTATGTTTTTGAAAGGCAGAGATACTGTTTATCGAATATTTGTTTTTCTTTTATTGTAGTTATAAATATTTGTTTCTCTTTGATTGTAATGGTAAAACACAAACTATTAAATTCATAAATATACTTTATTAATATAACCAATGGTTTTACTACGATCGAACTAAATAAATTACTTAATTAGGTTAGCATATTTTTAAGTAGTTAGCGTAATTTAAAAAAAAAGTTAGTAAAATCTAACTTAATAGACTATAGAAAATCTGTTAAATGTTTAACACCTTTAGAGATGTGAAATCATTTTTCTGAAAAGAAAGTTAAATACATTTTTAAACGTTACAGTTATTTTTTATAGTAGTACTTTTATATATTTATCTGCAAGATCATTTACAGTAAAACATAAACTATTAAATTTCCCAATATCCTTTATTAAGGCAACCAAAATCTTTTTTTTTTTTTTATTATTATAATTGAAGTAAATAAAGAATTCTAAAGATTTAGTATATTCTTAAGTAAGTTCATTTTTTTATATATAAATAATTAAAATATAAATTATTTGGCAGAGACTGTAAAAAAATATATTGAATATTTAACGCCTGTCAGAAAAAACACTTTCATTAAAAAATAGGTTATTGTATTTTGTATGTTAATGTTATTGTTTATCAAAACTTTGTTTTATTTAGATTGTTGTCTCATTTTGACGGGTTAGTTTGCATGAAATTTTATGTTGAAAAACAAAATGTCAAGTGTAGCATTATTCCTTGTTATTGTTACCAAATTTTGTTTTAATTACATATTAAGTAAATAAATTGTTAAATAGGTTAGAATGATCGTAAAAAGGTTGGCTTATTCAACAAAGGTTTATTAAAATATAAATTAATTGAAGAAGAACGGTAGAAAATCTTTGGAATGATTCAAATTTGTTAAGAAGCGAAAAGATCTTTATTAAAAAAAAGGTTGTTATATTTCTGAATGCTACTCTGATTGTTTATCTAAAATTCATTTTTGCAGAATTGTAGTCGAGCTTTTTTCATTATTTGTATTAATTTAGATCAAAATAATTGAAAAAATATTGAATTTGGCGTTTAAATGTGATTTATGGTTGTGAAATAGAGTTTGAAACATAAGTGTCTTTTTCTGCGTTAAATATAAAATCTTCTAATCACCTGTAATTTTTAAACAACAATATTTAAAATTTGTACTAATTTGTAATGATTTAGATCGCAGAGAAACAATTATTCATCATTGAAATTTAGTTTAAGTACAAATTCAAATATTGATAAGTTTTTGAATCTGAATGAATTATTTTTTTAGAACTACTTTCTTTTTATTTTATATTTTTGTAAAAATATAATTCCGCGACAATTTTTTTAATAACTGTTAGGCTGCTTTTCTGTAATTAAAAAGGACCAAAATATATTTTTGCTTGTAATTAGAGCGTCAGAAATAAAATATATAAAAAGTACCCCAGTGTCCCATTGGTGTCAAAGAGCAAAGAAAAAATACAAAATAACGGACTAATTTTTTGTTGTTGTTATAACCACATTATCTATTCCTGTAATCGAAATAAATAATTTAATTGTTATGCCGGCATATGCATTATTCTCAAAATGCAGAGATATTTAGAAATTTTTTTCATGAGAAAATAAATATTCAGATTACAACTAACGAAACTTTTTACTGCAAATTGCTACATTTCTTGTTCAAAAAATCTAAAACAATGAACTTTTAAATTTAGCATCCAAAATAAAAATAATAAAATAAATAAAACGCTAGCTTGAATAGATTATATGTTACCAATGTTCATAGGTGTTTAAGTAAAAAATAAAGTTTCTAAAACAGTAAATAATTTATACTCAAGTCAAATTTTTACTGTCAATGATTAAAAGAGATTTTGTTAAATTATATAGGAAAATAAAGGCTAATAAGTAGTAGGTAACAGAGTGAGTAAAGGTAACAGAGTGGGAAAAGGTAACAGAGGAGAAGGCTGAAGAGGAGAAGAAATTTAAGTCAAATTACTTAGACAGGTTCAATTTAAAAGAAAAAAAATTTCTATATTAAACTTAAAAACGTTATTTGATTCTACCGTAAAAATCAAAGGAATATTAAAATAATAAATTTTTCAAACAGTTATGCTTGTAACAATGAGGAAAGTGCTGGGAAAGCCTGGTTGATAGGATGTTGAGCTCATGTTCAAGAAGTCCTGTTTTCGATCCACGCTGACAGAAGACTCATTGTAGTAGGTGATGACAGGTGTATGTTAAATCTGTCGGATCACAAAGTCCTCCACGTTCTCGTAACAAATCATACCTCTGGAGGTACTGAGCTGGAGATTGATCGTTCCGGTCAAAATTACGATCTGTGGATGAATGGATAGATGTATGAATGGGTTCGCCCTATAAACGGGTAGTAACGTGGCTGAAGTCGAATTCTTGGCCATAGATGGAGCCACTTAAAAACAGGAAACGCACCCACTTCCTTAAGTTCGCTTGGTATCATCAAGCAGGCTTGCTGGTGTTGGCAAATGGCATTCGAAAAAGCAACAACACTATGAATAAAGTGAATAAAGCATCCATACCTTTTCAAAACTTTACAGCAAATGTAATGAGAATTTAAAATCGCTATTCTTTCTAAAAATAGACCATCCAGGTAGCCATAGAACCTATTTTTGCTAACTTAACAGAAATAATTTAATACGATAAATATATTAACAGAACGGAACTATAAACATGAACTGAGTTTACATAAAAGTAATTTTGAAACAGTATATTATATAAATCGGGCTGCATATTACATTTAATATTTTTCACAACTAGATAAATTAAAACTGTTTTAAATTAACAGTGCGCTTAATTGAAGTTAAACAAGAGGCAAGGAAGGCTAGGGCATAGCAATTTAGCAGTGCGGTGTATAAAAGGGTAATACACGATCATCAATTTTGAAACGCTAATTTACATGTATCTATATTTACTAAAAACATTTAATAAATAAATTTGAATGCTTAAAAATGTTATTTGGAATTTTTGTTCAGTAATTAAAATTACTTAAGTCATGGCGCATCGAAATTGCGAATTTTGGGAAAATAACTTATATTCATTTAAAAAGAGATCATTAAAGTATAAAGTAATAGATTGAGAATATTATAAATTTTTATTTTTGAACATTTATAAAGAAAGAGATGAAAAATATGTGAATTGTATTTATAAATGAATATTTCTTCTTTCGTGAACGTTAAAAAAAGCATATTTTTATGTCAAGGTTTTAAATTACTCTCAGAATATAAAGATTGGAAACAACATTTTAAGGATAAATTTCTGGAATAAAAACTATGTTTTTAAGTTTTCACCATTCAGAATCTCAGATATTAATTTAATTTGATAAAATTGTCGAGTGATGGATATTTTGTATTGCATTGGGTCTTTGTTAAAATGTTTTTGTGTGTCGACATCGTTTAAATTTTGTTAACAATGTCACTTTGAAACAAAATTACAATTTTGATTGTTATTTCCTTTCACTAAACATCATAATAATGCTCTATTTATAAACGTCATACCTTTACTAAGAAATTGCATAATACAACAACAGCATGAAGCCCATTTCTTTAGAAGTCCATTTCTTTTCTCCATAATTATAATAATTTCATTGAATAAAAAATTTAATAGAATATTGATTTCTTTAAAGCTAAATACCGAAACATACATATTTCGCTATAAAAATAATTATTTACTATAATGCAATTACAGATACAGGTAACGGGCTTATAGTAAAATATTTTTAATGTAACCTATAAATAAATAAAATGCATTTTGGATTTTATAAAAGGAAAATAAAGTATTCTTCTTCAAAAAATCAACATATTACAATATTTATTACAAAATAAAACTTAATTTTAATAAAGAGTTTAATTTTATTGGAAATGGAAATGAAATATTACAATAATTACACACGGACGAGTCGTGGCAACGCGCTCCTATAACTGAAAGCCTCCACTCAGTTTTTTATAGGTAGTCAAATCAGACCACTGTGAAGGATATCCACTTTCCGAACGAGTCATCTAATTCAAAATCTAGTTGAAATAAGAAAGTGGTAGCAAATATATGACTAAAAATTTGTTTTATTTATGAATATTATTGGTTTGCCTTATTTACTTGTCAACTACTACAATTTCAATTCTCAAATATATATGATAAATTTCTCTCAATTACTTTTATAAAATGTTTTGGGTTCATGCGCACAACTGGTTCACTTTTCACCTGGTTCACTGGTCTTTTATAAGTAGTCTGCGCGGGCTACTTATAAAAGACCGTGTGGAGGCTTTTTGATGTAGGAGGTGATGGTCGTGGTGGCTCAGGAGATAGAGTCATCGCTGTCTAATGAGGTGAACCGGGCTCGAATCCCAGAGATAGCTAGCTGTTCGATACGAATTCTGCACATGGCACGCACCAACCACAGTGCTGACGTAAAAATTCCTTAGTAGTAGACAGATCATGGTTAGTCTCCCTTTGCCATCAGGATAACCATTGGAGGTTTTCGTGGTTTTTCTCTTCATGTAACGCTAATGTGGGTTAGTTAAATTAGTCTTTCCTCCACGAAGGCAAAATTTCTCCCAAAACTTTATACCTTGTCTCCTGGATTGGGTTCAAAATTACAAGGCTACGGAGTTGAAAATTGGTAGTCGCAAACTCAAAATTGGGACGGCTGTACTGTAATAAGGTGATTATTAAATATAGAATAATAAATAAAAAAATACATGCAGAGCTCAAAAAGTGAATAACCAGAATAATCAGGTCTCACCTAATGATAAGGCTTTCACAATATGAGGGCCTAAATTTAAAAATGCTCTTTAATTAGTGCAGACAATTACATTACGATATTCGAAACAAAGACATGCTTACTTTGAATAAGCATGCTTACTTTTAGCTGGATTCATGCTCTTAATCCTCAAAATGTGGATACTAACCTCAATCTGGAAAATGTGCTCCCAATAGACTTATATATAGAATCTTTGAATGTTAATTTAACTTCGCCAGGTCTCCAGAACTAATAAAATGGGTAAAAAGAATAGAAACGATTAAAAAAATGTGCTTATTCAAATATAATTTTAAGCAAAAAATATTATTTATAAATATTTATTTTGATAATAGTAAAAAAAACTTGAATTTCAAGGTATACACATTTTTGCATCTAAGTATAATATATTGATTGACAAAATACATTAATTGAATGAAATCTATTGAATTGTTTCTGAGCTATTCAATTTTAAATAGTCTTATGCCCAATTAATGTTTTTTTTAAAATAATTATTATAATGAGTATTACTCGTATTTTAGCCTTGCTTAGAATGAGTTATTTTAAATTGAATTTCATAAAAATGTTTCCAACATATTTAGAACTTAAAAAATTCTACTTTTAATTTTAAGCTATGCATTTTAATGTATGGAACAATAAAGAAATGGAATTTTATTTTAAATTATATGCTTCGAAATTCGTCTTTTTTTAATAAAAACGCATTTTTACAGGACTGCAGTCCCTTTAATAGCTTTTATGTTCATTATTAAGTTATGAGCTGTAAAATTAAATGAAACTGCGTACCTTTTGGAATAAATGATTTAATTAATGAATAAATGATTAAAATTTTGTTATGAAAGCATTATTTCGTTTAAATTGTGCCAAATAAGGCCCTGTTCGAACAAAATTTGACTTCCTCTTTTATTCATTAATCACTTTTGCTTTCTACTCTAACAAGAGCTCCTTTTTCCTCATTCCGAGATTGAAATTTGTTACAATGTTTAGCTGAGAATTATTTTCTATTGATTTTATCTTAACCATAACTTAAAGAATCCATTTATTTAAGACGTTGGGTTAAAAGCATCATCCCCTTATAACTATTGATCTGAAAGTTTATAATAAAGAAAAATAGAACAGTACATTGCAGAAAATAACTGCAAATTCTGCAAAAGAAAAATAAACTTTCAACAAAAGACAATTGTTTAAAGAAAAATACAGGTCTTTTTTTCTGTTTTTATTTATTTATTTATTTTTTTATTTATTTTTTTTTTTTTTGACAAAATAATTTTTCTCTGTTTTTCATCTTAATTATAAACGGATTCAAATTCTGGTTTTAAGCCGTGCAGTTTTGCTTATCGTAAGATAACTTAAAATTTTTTCAAATCATTTAACGATTAATTGCAAAGCTTGCTTTTTTTTTTTCAGATATTATTTTACGGCTTTGAACAACGTATGAATGAACCTTCTATTCGATTATATTGTCAAGTTGACACTTTACCTGATTATTAAATTTCTATAGATATAATTTCTTGGTAAGTTAGTTTGAATGTAGATGGGTCACAACAGGTTTAAACGTTTTTACTCCAAAATATTATTCAACTTTAATTAATACTTCAAAGATAACAAAAAAAGTTTCAGACTTTTCCTCATACAAGACTTTAGAGTTGCGGTAGCTCATTAGGTAGTGCACTCATCTCCCAATAAGGCGCCCCAAGTTCAAATTGAAGCGTCGACTGGTCATACGATTACTGCTATCGTCTCGCAACGATTACAGGGGTGAAAAAATAATTTCATCGAGTTTGTTGTGAAAATAACAGAGCTTGTTAAAATAACAGTATTTATACCTACTGTTATTTAACAAACAGTTGTTTGTTTTTAAATAACAGTATCTTTTTCTGAAATAAATAGTTTTACACTGTCACACCAGCTGACAGTTTTTCCGAAAATTTAACAGATTTTTTTCTATTGTGTATTAATTTTTTGTAAAAGATTATACTGAGTACAGTTTTTCTCTACAAGTTACAGCATTCATGTAATTTAATAATATAGTCAAAAATAGGATTTCTTAAAATTCTCTCCAGTGACTTCGATATATCCCATTTCTCTGATACGTGAGGATTAGTAGATAGAAGGCGATTGCACATACGTTTCAGTTTATAACATAATAAGTTTTACAGTTACCTTTAAAGGTGCTTTGTGCATATATATATATATATATATATATATATATATATATATATATAATACAAAAGTTATAAAATTACTTTTGTATTAATAAAAGCATTGGAACATATTCATTTTCATAAAATGTCTTAGTTAAAAATTAGAGTACAGATATTCTATTTTGGGAATTCAAGGCTGTAAACATGCCAATAAATTATAATTAGATTAATGTTTCAAAAGAAGAGTTATTTTAAGATCTTTCACTTCCATATAAGGAAGGATTAAACGATTTTCGATGAGTATTAAATTATTTGTGATGAGGCGTAGGAATACAAGGAATGCAATATGACTGCCTTCTTACCCATGTATAAAAGCAGGAGCGTTGATTTTTGCGTGGCTTTTTGTGTTTAATGATTACCTACTGAACTTCGTCAGTTTTGACGAGATCTGTGTCTCTCCCCCTCCCGCTGGAGCGGGGCTGAGAGTTCACCATAGATTAGTAAATAAAAGATTGTGCAGAATCTGGACTGATATTTCCTGATATGTTGACTATTATTCCCACAGAAATAATGGGGTTTTGCTCTGTTATTTGAAGCCTTGCAGGATTTTTACTTTGCGGAGGAAACTTATGCATTTCTAAGCTTAACTGAGGCTGGCTGCTACCTCAAGTTTTCCCCATCCCATCACCATTCCCGGAGAAAACAGAAAACTGCCTGATCGACCCACAGTGAAGGAGCGATGATATCTGTTTCTCTACCTGTACCAATTCCTATACCTAGCCGTTATCGGAAGAAAGTTGAATCTCAAGCCTTCTACGACTGGAAACACGGAAAATTCCCATCAACAACACCGAGAAAAAGTTGTCGATCAGACGTAAACGGATTAGGAAAACCTCATCCCTTTGCCTGAAATATTGTGATTCGGTTTTTAGTGCTCAAGTGTGTTGGTGTAAGAGTTTGTGAAATAGAAACACCGATTACGAGTGCGATTTGGAGGAGCTTTCATAAGAAAATGATTTTTTTCCCCCTCCTTCGCTTCATAAAAATGAAGGTCAACGGGTGGCAAAGAGAAAAGTGTTTATTATTATTTTTTAAGTGCAGATGAATAGTCATGAAGATTTATGATGAGTTATGTGCGAATGAAAGATAAATCCTTGCATATTTGCATATATTTTTTTTTCTCTCTTTCATAACGAATAATTTTTTTTATTGCATATTTTAGTAATCTAAATCTACGAATCTTTGAATGAGTAATATTAGAAATGGTTGAATTGCATTACTTATGTTTATATTGTTTTTGTTTTTTTTAAAAAAAATTATGATATAATAGTGTATTTATAGTGCATTTAAAATGTTTTTGAAAGAAATAGATGTGGTTCAAACGTCAATTAAAGTAGTGAAGGCAAACAAAATTAAGTTATTATTTAAACTTTTATTTCCTGATGAATTATCGCGTTTAAATCGTAATAAAATTCTAAATTTTTCAGAATTTTCATTTAATGCTAACGATGACGAATTTTCTAATAAACTTAAAGAAATTTGTGATAATTTTAATTTTTCGGATTTAGTTAAAATTTCTGACATTCTTAATATTTCCAGTGAGGGAAATAAGAATGAAATTGCTAAACACATCCTAACTTGTTTAGGTGATTTCAATTATTTAAAAAATTCTATAGTAATTGAAAATCCCTCTGAAGATGAGGATGAAACAAATCAGCTTGAATGTAAACAAACTCAAACTGATTTTGAACCACATTTATCAATTAAAACTTATGTAAATCAATTTACACAAGTTAGTTCAAGTACTAAAAAATATGTTGATAAAGAAATACAAACTTATGTTTATACTGATAAAGATATGGCATCCTATAGTCAAATTTCTAGTAATGATATAAAGAATAGAGAATCAGAAACAAAATTAATAGTAAACTTTTCTGATATAGAAGCAGTTACCCCTATGTTTAATGGAAATAGGCATGAAAATATTAATTCTTGGTTTCAAAATTTTGAAACTCATGCTAAGTTATTTAACCTGTCCGAAATGCAGAAATTTTTATTTGCAAAAAGATGTTTGAAAGGTAATGCTTTAACTCTAATTAGAAGTGAACTTCATTTAAATTCTTATGATAAACTAAAAAAATCTTTTGCTAGAAGAATTTGGACTTAGTTGCAATAGTGCAGAAGTACATGCAATGTTGCAAAAAAGAAAGCAAAGGTATGATGAAACTCTTCAAGAATATTTCCTAAAAATGAAAGAGATTGCTACTCAAAGTGATATTGATGACTTAGCTCTAATCACTTACATAATTCAAGGAATACCTGACCAAACAAATAATAAATCAATTCTTTATGGAGCCAATAATCTTTTTGAACTTAAACAAAAACTTAAAATTTATGAAAAAATTAAAAGTGACTTCGAAAAAAATAAATTTCAAAGTAATAAGGGACCATATATGAAGAAGTTGGAAAACCCAAAATATGACATTAAGTGCTTTAAGTGTAATGCACCAGGACATAAAGCCCCGGCTTGTCCTAAAAATAAAAATGTGACCCCGAATGTGACTAAACCCAAAATACATCACACAGCACAGGAGAACCCATTAAATTAGTGTAAATATTGCTCAAAGAAAGGACTTTTGAATCAATTTCACATGGGCTCCTCTTGTGTAAACAACCCAAATAAAGTGGCTGAAGTGAATGTCCAAAATATGACAAATATCCAATAGCAATTACTAATATCCGGATATAAAGTAGAAAACAAATACCTAAATGGATATAAAATAGAAAATGCATATAAAGTTGAAAATAAAAACCTAAAGGGACGTCCAAAACAAAATAAAAATGAAAAGGTAAACAAAGAGATATTATTGAATGTTGATACCGGGTCAACATTGAATATAATACCAAGACATTTGGTGTTAAAATTAAATATTCCTATAAAAAAATTTGAGGAATTAAGAGTTACCCAAACGAAAGGACAGTTAACACTTAACAAAATTTGTGAGTTTCCCCTTAGGATAGGCGAAATTGTTAAATCAGCTAAGTTTTTTATAATTGATACTGAGTTACCATATGCTTTATTAGGGTTGCAAACTTGCAAAGATTTTTGTTTGTCTATTGATTGTGTTGGGCCAGTTGTTACTCAATTTGGTAAGAGATTGATCACCTCTGCTAATTCTAACAGTGACAACTTATCTTTGCACATTAGACAGCAAAATCTCCAAAATGTTAAGGTTAAAAATTGTGAAAAAATAAAAGTTAAAGATGTTTCAATAAAAGTAAACATTGAAAAAAATAAAGTAAAGGGTAACAAAAAGAAAAGGAAAAATAGGAAAAACAAAGAATGTCCAAAAGTTTCGAAGATAGAACTAGGTAATGGGTGCACACATTATCAGGTTAATATCGACGAAAAAATAAAAAATGAGAAAGAGATAGAAAATGTGGACTTAAAAGAAATTTTAAAAAGTTATGATGATATTTTTGCAAAACATAAACACGACGTGGGAGAAATCAGAATGGAACCACAAAGAGTCAGGTTAACCTCAGATTTACCTATATCTCTAAGGCCGTACAAAACATCCCCAAAACAACAACAAGAAATTGATGTACAAATAGAAGAATTGTTAAAAAATAAAATTATTAAAGAAAGTTCATCCCCTTATGCTGCCCCAGTAACTTTAGTGTTTAAAAAAGATGAAAATAAAAAGAGTCGTTTATGTGTTGACTTTAGGAAATTAAATCAAATTACAAAAACAGATTCTGAACCCCTACCTTTAATACAATCTTTAATTGAAAAATTGTCTTATAGTAGTTATTATTCTAAAATAGATTTATCACAGGGTACATAGATTTATCATGTTCGTATTCATCCTGATGACACTGAGAAATTAGCATTCGCTACTCACAATGGTCTGTTTGAATACTTAAGATTACCTTTTGGCTGGAAGAATGCCCCGAGCATATTTCAACGTACATTTCGTAGAATTTTAAATAAACATAAAATTAAATTTGCTACAAACTACTTTGATGATATCATTATCTTTTCTAATTCTTATGATGAACATTTAACCCATCTTAAAAAGATTTTTGATATTTGTAAACCAGAAAACTTAAAATTAAAACTTTCAAAGTGTTCATTTTTGCAAAAACAAATAGAATTTTTAGGATATGAAATAAGCAATGGGATTGTATCACCCGATAACCATAATATTGAGGTGATTAAAAAATTAATGCCCCCTAAAAATGTAAAATCATTGCAAAGATTTCTTGGATCAATAAATGTTTACAATAAATTTATTGATAATTATGCAAATATACGATATCCTTTAAACAACCTGTTAAAGAAAGATGTAAAATGGGTGTGGTCAGAAAAATGTCAACAGTCTTTTGAACTTTTAAAAAATGCTATTATTTGTAAACCAATTTTGAAAATTTTTAATCCTAATCAGGAATGTCATCTTTTTGTAGATGCATCCTTAGTTGGAATAGGTTCAGTATTAAAACAGACAGATGAATGTGGTGTATTGCATCCTGTAGCTTTTCATTCTCGTTCCTTGAGAGATTACGAAAAAAATTATGCAATTACAGAACTTGAATGTCTTGCTATAGTTGATTCTCTAAATAAATTCCATCATTACCTATTTGGCCAAAAATTCACCATACATACTGACCATGCTGCTTTAGTTTGGCTAAAAAATGTTAAAAATTTAAAAGGTAGATTATTTAGGTGGTCATTATTGTTAAGTATGTATGAGTATGATATTAAATACACAAAAGGCTCTGCTAATTTTGAAGCACATTGGCTTTCAAGAGATGCAACACATTCACTTGTCCAAAGTAATAGTAAAAATAATGTTCATGTTTCACATTTGTTAAAATTGAATGAAATAGTTGAAGCTCAAAGGAATGATAACTTACAAGGTAAGTTTGTTGATATCAATAACGTTTTGTGTGTACGTAAGAAAAATTTTACTAAAATAGTTGTTCCATTTTCGTTAAGATTAAAACTTCTGCAAATTGCTCATGATAAATTTAATCATCCAGGAGTGCAAAAGATGATTAACTTAATAACCCCTGTTTATTATTGGAATAACAAAACTTCAGATATAACAAAATTTTGTAAACATTGTCATACGTGCCAATTAAATAAAAAACCGCGACAAAAAAGATTTGGATTATTACAATCCTTACCCCCTGTGAATCAGTCTTTTGACTTACTGGCAATAGATAGTGTTGGTGGATTAAATTACTATAACTCAACAAAAAAATATTTAACTTTAATTATTGACCACCTTACACGATACATTTGGGCTTTCGCGTCAAAATCCATTAGTTCTGAAACCTATACTAACTTTTTACATCAGATTTTTCAAAATCAAATCCCTAAATCCTTGTTAAGTGATCGAAACGCTGCCTTTACTTCTTCTCATTTTAAAAAATTTTTGAAACATAATAAAATTAAACAATTATTGACAACTGCACATCATCCGCAGTCTAATGGCAAGGTTGAACGCCTTGGCCAAACAATCATTACGCGTTTAAAATGTAAAATTAATGAAAAACCTACTAAAACTCCCTGGCCTTCTTTGTTAAAAGATATAGTTAATACTTATAACTTAACTCCCCATTCTGTAACAAAATTTCCACCTGCATACCTCATGCATGGTAAACTCCCCTATGAAAATCCCTTAAATGAAGAAATCTATCCACCTATTGAGGAAGCTAAAAAAAATAGCAATTCAAAGAACTAAAGAATATCATGAAAGAAATAAAATTTATTATGATGCTAGATTTTCAGATATAGACTTTAAAAATGATGAATTAGTTATGTGTGAAGAATTTACTTATCCTAATACGAGGAAGTTGTCACCTCCTTTTAGTGGACCGTATAAAATTCTTCAAAAAATTTCAGATGTTAATTACAAAATAAATAAAAAGAATATTTTGAGTAAACAAAATTTTGAAATAGTACACGTATCAAAGCTTAGGAAATATCACAGCCCACAAATGTTAAAATTAAATCATGAATAGTGTCCAAAAGAAAAATTATCACTTTCTTCAAGGGAAGAAGTGATCCCTATATTTTTGAGAGATCCGAATCGCGTTGTGTGAAGATGTTTACCTCAGCATCAGTTGGGAGTGAGGGCGAAGTAACTTGAACTTTTTTTTTCTCAACTCAGTGAGAAAAATTTTCTAAACTATTTTTGTTTTATCCACTCTGGTTCTCTCATTTTCACTGTACTTCATGAAATTCTGCTTTCCTCCATTTTAACGGGGAATACAGAATTTCATCAAGTAAATAATCCCCTTAACCACAAAGAATCCTAAATTCTGAATCAATGACACATGTTGTCCATTTCATTTCACAGTAAAAATTTGTATATTTTTGTGTGAAAAATTTTTGAAAATTTTAGTAAAATAGTTATATAAACATGTTTCATTTTTCTTTCTGTTTAGTTGCCTAAACAGATAAATTGCATTATTATGTTTTTATTTTTGTTACTGTAAATAATTTTTTTTCACATTTTGAAAAAAGATTATTTGTAGGAAAGAGGACAGTCATACCAACATACAGCTTATAAATTCATATTATTCTAAATTTAATTTTTTTTGGCTTACCAAAATTTTTTTTGGGGGGGATGTAATACAAAAGTTATAAAATTACTTTTGTATTAATAAAAGCATTGGAACATATTCATTTTCATAAAATGTCTTAGTTAAAATTCTGACTCTTAAAATATAGAGTGTAGTCGCAATCTGGGAAATATGGTTTTAATAGTTTGCTCAGTAGAGCGTCCGAATGCTAGTGTCCCTTAACGTTGCTTCTACTTGTATTCTTCAAGAACTTACTTGAAAAACAAATTGAAAAGAAAATTGCACACAATTATTTAATTCATTTATCCTAAAGTAATTCCACACGAAAAATAATGTTTAATAAATATTTGTAAATTCTTATTTCTTTAATTAATGTTAGCCGAAGAAAATTTGTATTGCATTTTATAAAGTTTTTGCATCATTTTAAAGGATATAAATTTAAGAACTAATTTTCATTTCAAAGCATAGATGATTTTCTTCGGGTATAGTTATTTAAATTATTCAAATATCATTCGAAATCATTATAAATTTACTTTGTCAAACCTAGATACAAATATTGAAAGAAGCATTTTGTTGTCAATTTAAATAAAAATGAAAAATCTCGCTACGAAATCAAGTTACTCGGATGCTATGTAATATTTATATTTGATTTTTTAGTTTTCTTCATTGATTTTTTCCGTTTCAAACTTCCTAGTTCGTCTATAAGTATAAACTCTCTACGGAGAAAAACTTTACTTCAATGATTAGTTGTCATAATGGAAGATTATCAGTATTAGTTTTTAAAGAAAATTATCATCTGCAATTATGTGTAATTCATTATTTGCAACCAAAAATAGAAAAAAAACTATTACCTTGATGGAAATGATTTTTTTTAAAAATTGAATAATTAAGCAATAATTAATAATTCTAACTATTTTAAAAATGGGTAATTTTTTTGTTTGTTTACATCACAATGACAATTCAATACTACAAAATCGGGGATGTTGAAAGATATGAAATATTCATAATTTATTTTCTAGTTTTCTTCTTTGATTTTTTCCTCCTAAAAATCCCGTATTCGTCTATAAGGGAAAAATTTTGCTTCATTGAATACTCCCCATTATAATAGACAATTATCAGTATTATTTTTAAATAAAATTATTAGCAGCAATTATGAATAATAGCTTCAAATCTTATTATTTGTGTCGAAAATTATAAAAAAATTATCTACTTTGTTAGAAATTATATTTTTTAGAATTTTAATTAATAAATAATAATTAAAGATGTTAACTATTTTAAAAAGGCAATGTTTTTCTGCTTTCTTACATCTCTATGGGGTTTTAATGCAACAAAATCCCTTTTTTTTTCTTTCTTTTTTTGAAGATATGAATTATTTACTAATTTTCGTCTTCAAATTCCGTAGTCGTCTATAACTATTATCTATTCCGCATTCGTCTATTCCGTATTTTTTTGTCTCCTTACGGAGAAAATTTTACTATAATGATTACTCCCCAATATAATACAAGATTATCAGTATTAGTTTTTAAAGAAAATAAGAAGTAATTGCGGATAAAGTTTCATTAATTGTAGCCAAAAAGAGAAAAACAACTACCTTGTTAGAAAAAATAATTCTCGGAACTTGAATAAGAAATAATAACTAATAACATTAACTTTTTTCAAAATGCAGTGTTTTTTTGCTTGTTTATATCACTACCGTTATTTAATACAACAAAATTGTTTTTTATTTTTTGTTGAAAGATCAGAAATATTTATATTTCATTTTCTAGTTTTCTTCTTTGAATTTTTCTGCTTCAAAATCCAGTATTCGTCTATAACGTTACAGAAAAATATTTTGCTTCATTGATTAGTCGCAATGATTTGCTTCAATGATTATAATAGACGATTATCAGTATTATTTCTAAAGATTGTTATTAGTAACAATTATGAATAATAGCTTTAAGTGTTATTATTTGTATCCATAAATAGAAAAAAAAAGATTTTCTACCTTGTTGAAAAGCATATTTTTTAGAACTTTAATAAATAAATAATAATTAATAATGTTAACTATTTTGAAAATGCAGTGTTTTGCTTGTTTACATCTCTACTGTCATTTAATACAACAAAATAGTTTTTTTTTTAAAGGTATGACTTATTTATATTTTATTTTCCAGTTTTCTTTATTGATTTATCCGCTTGAAAATTCCGTTTTCGTCTATAACGATAAACACATTACAGAGAAAAATTTAGCTTTAATTATTAGTCTCCATTATAATAGACGATTATCAGTATTAGCTTTTCACGAAAATTATAAGCAGAGATTATGGGTAATGGCTACTAATTTTATTATTTGTAGCCAAAAAAATAAAAAAAATAAATACCTTGTTAGAAATAATATTTCTTAGAACTTTTATAATTAAATAATAATTAATAATCCTAACTATTTTAAAAATGCGGTATTTTTTTCCTGTTTACATCTCTGTAAGAATTTAATACGTAACATATTTTCGTGAAGTTCAGTGCTTCGATGAGACGGAAATAATTCTTCTAATGTATTACACCAAAACCATTAATCATGAGAGACTTTGTTTTATTTCGTATAATTCTTAGTTCTTTTAATAAACGATGCTTTTGAGCAAAAGCATTCAAGCATCAGGGAAAAAGAATAATAAATGAGTTCTTAAGAAACCAAAAGACTTCACTTACACTGATTGGACCGTTGATCTGAATGGTCAAAGTAATTTCATAAAGATTCTGACATTGCCGACGCCATAACAAAACTCAAAAATGCTTTTCTTTTTCTGAAAGAATATGGCATTTCATTAATTACGAATATAGTCATTAAGTCTGTCGGTATTAATAAAAGTAATTAGGTATTGGGAGAACAAAAATAGTATTTTCAGAAATATAATTATGTTTCTTTTAATAATTTTGTTGAAATAAAGTTTTAGTCCGGCGTAAACTATTCTTTTATACTGTTTCATAATATTTCGTTAGGATCAATGAATATTACTCTTTCCTTGTAATGATGAAAAGATGAATAAATCAAAATATAAATCAAAGGTCAAAAGATAAATGGATATGTCTTTTGATCTTCTTTGAACTTTAAAAATTAAATGTAAAAATCCTCCCTAAAAATCTACAAATTTATTTTTCAGAAAAAAACTGCAAATATTTCACATCGGAAATTAACTAGAAAGACTGATTATTAAGTTTAAAAATAAGTTGTTAGATTTGTAGATCATAGGGAGTTTTATAATAGATTATTATAATTGTATACACTATTCGATATTCTTTTTGGAATATTATGAAAAATATAATTATTATTATTTATTATTTTAATTGATTTAATAAAAAGTTATGACGTATAACGTTGGCTTTTGTATAATTTACAAATTATAAATTAGAAGTTTTTTTTTTTTTAAGATGAGATTTCAAAATTAAAATAATTTAAACTTTTTTTAAGTCGGGATTAGATTCCCGTAGCATAAATAAGAATAAAATCATTAAATCAAATAAATTAATTAAAAATATTTTTAAATATGTAGCTGAATCAGAATTCACACAAGTTTTGATCTTCCTGTAATATTCAAAATGCAATGTCAGCACTCCTAAAAATCCACGATTTATTTTTCAGATAAAAATTTTAAATATTTCACATCAGAAATTAGCTAGTAAGAATGATTTAATAAATTTAAAAGAAATATATTTTATAAATTAGTGAGGATGTGAATTCCATAATAGAATATTTGTATATATTATCAGATATTCTTTTTTTAGAATATTATGAAAATACTATAATTATGACTTGTTATTTTAAATGATTTAGTAATAAGCTATGACGTATAACTTTCACATAATGTACAAATTATAAATTCGAAATAATTTTATTTAAGTAGTGATTTACAAATTAAAATTATTTTTAGTTTATTTTAGAGTCAGAATTCAATTAATATAGCATAACTTGACTTAAAACTATAGAAGAGAAATTTATTAATCAAAATACTTTCAAATATGAAGCTGAATCCGAATTTATTCAAGTTTGGATCTTCATGTGGTTTTTAAAATGTTATATAAATATTCTTTCTTAAAATCTATGCATTTGTTTCCCAGATAAAAATTTGCAAATATTGCACATCGATAATTACCTAGTAAATATTCCAGAAATGATTTAATAAATTTTAAAATGAAACTGTTATATAAATTAATGAAGTCCTGAATTCCTTATTAAAATATAACTCTTTGCATAGATATTTTTGGAACATTATGAAGAATATTATAATTGTTATTTCTTCCTTAATGATTTAGTAATAAATTATGATGAATAACGTCTACTTTCGTTTAATCTACAAAACATCAATTAGACGTCATTTTAATTAGATGATGCTCTTCAAATTAAAGTAGTTTATATTTTATTTTAAAATTGGAATTAAATTCATATAGAATAACTTAACATGAAACCACATTACAGAAATATATTAAAAAATCCATTTTAAAATGAAGCTGCGTCAGAATCAAGACAAGTTTATATTTACAAGAATAACATATATCGTTTATAACAAGTTAAAAAAATTGCAAGGATTTGTAAGAATTCTTTTAAGTTTTCAGCAAATTTTCATTTTTTTCCATAGCATTTAGTCTTCGTCTTTAAAAACACAGTTATTTAAATTTATAATTTTAGTTCGCATTATACAATTTTATATTTTTAAATATGAATTAAATGCTTACAAAAATAGGCATTGCAAATAAAAGATAATTGCAGAAATGTTAATAATTATTTTTTAAAAGTTAAATAAGTTAAAAATCTGTGAAAGCTTTTGTCTTATTAAAGGGTTATAATTGTTTTAGTTTTCGCATGGAAATTTAAAAAGACATAGTTAGTTTCAACTACAAGAACGTGGAGATTTATTTTTATCCATTTTAGACCAATCATAGAAATTTTATTTTAAAAAATCTATTATTTTCATTGAAAAAATCTGAAATGACACTTATTAAGGCATAAAAAAAGTTTTGTGCCCTAAAATAATTAATTATTTAAGAAATTAAATTATGCATAAATAGTAACTAAATGCAAAATGGTAATGGTGCATAATGTTGGAAAAAATAGTAATTTTATTAATAGAAATTTCCCCTTTAATCTAGAATTAAAATACATGATTAATCTCTAGTGGGATAATTATGCATTTTCAAAAATCTGAGTTTTCATTTTCCGTTTCCTAAAAAAAACTAACGTATTTTAAAAGTTTCTGTGCAGAAAATATTTACTGTAATTGAATTTAGTAATATTTAATTGCCTTCAGAACCCTTAAAAATAGCAGAAAAATAAAATTATAGAGAAATATACTACACAGTGTAAATAAAAAAGAATGCGTACATATTTGTAATATAAAAAATACGTTCTCTGGCCAAAGATGGGTAAATAGATGAAAAACGAAGAAATTTTTGATTCTTGCATTTTTATTTCGTTTAATTAATTTTTTTAATTGCAGTGTAAGAATATGAATTTTTTTTAAATTCCATTTTTTAAATTAGTCGTATATATTAATTAATCCTGATTTAGTTTGAATTTACTGTGAATTTCTTGCTCATTTTTTAGATTTGTCTTTTTAATTTTTAGTGTCAGAACATGAACCATTTTTAAAAAAATTCTATTTCTCAAATTAGTCAGAACTTAAATTGAATTTTTTGTAAATTTCATTCACTTTTCTTTCGTTTAATAGACTTTTTATTAAACGAAAGATTATGAGGTGTAAGAATATGAAGTTTTTATTTCGAATTCGATTGAAAAAAAAAAAAAACATTCATTTCCTTTTAGAGCAAAAACATTAGATAAACATCTACACGTTTAAATGTTTAGCTACATTTATTGACTTTATCCATCAGCATTCTAAATATCTTTATTCAAATTATCATCTCATTTATAAGAGAACGAAACGTATGATTATTTAATTAAAGCAGAACTGGAAAGGAAACCACTCAAAGCAAAAACAAATAATAATAATAAATAGAAAATGGCTTGAAAATGAATTATGAATTTTTTTTTAGTAATTTGTAGATAACCCTCTTCTATTAACAATGTCATTAAACGAAAGTCATTTGTTTCCATTTGCACAACAACTTAATGTACGTAAGCTTATTTTTCAACTTTCCATTATTTCTCTCAAAAATGAAAACATTAGAAAAAATGTTAAACATGATAATAATTTTATTTAAATTACTCACCTTTGGAGATAAAGCTGTTGTCCAGTTTTTTTTTTCCAAATTATTACCCATATAGCTACTAAAACGAATACACGTTTGTATGTATATGTTTATATATACATGTTTATATATGTTTACATAAGCAGAATGAAGAGATTGGTTATATAAAAAAAATATTTCCGTATTTTGGAGATAACCCCTTTTTAAAGAGAAAGTTATTAAAAGAAATCAACTAAAGGAGCACATTTTTATCCATATGAGTATCACCTTGTTGCTTATTATATGCATGCAATGTTTTTTTAACATTTTATTCCCATTAAAATTAAGGAAATATGTAACAAGCTATTTAAGGACTTTTTCGAAAGAAAAAAGCAATAGTTTTAATACCTCGATTAAATGTGTTTTTTTATTTTTGGTTTTAAAAAAAAGATTTATCTAAAATCTAGTGAAATGAAAAGTACATGCACAAATTAAGACTACAAAGCTAGTTTAAAAAAGAAGAGAAAGTGTTTTCTGAGTTCTTTTCTTTCTTCTTTGATAAGAAGAGGGAATTACTTCCTACAAAAGAAGAAAGAGGGATTATTAAGAGCATTGAACTATTTCAGAAAACCCAAAACGAGCTAAAAGGAAATTAATTGATGGGGAAATAATAAAGCAGATTAAAGTTGTTTTGTAACTTGTGTTGGAATAAAATAACTGATGTGAGAGAAAGCAGGGAGTTTTGCGGATTCAAAACAAATCGAGACTATTTTATTTAAAGTTCTGCATTTCAAATTAAATACGAGTAATTTGCATTTAAAACATGATCACATTGAAATTCATACTCCAGAAATCAATCTGAAAATCGAAATTAAAATATGTAAATAAAGAATTATGTGTGCTTTTATTGATTGAAATTATTGTTTTTATGGGTTTCAAATACATATATATATATATATATATATATATATATATATATATATATATATATATATATATATATATATATATATATATATATATATATATATATATATATATATATATATATATATATATATATATATATATATATATATATATATATATAATGTATATATATATAATGTATATATAAACATAATAGAATAGAAATACAATAAAAATTTGATGGAATAAATGTAAGAGTTCTCTTCTTTAGGCATTCCTTTATGGCAGAGGTACTTCGAAATAAATAATTATTTTAATAAGATAAAAATTACTCTTTATAATTGTAAATGAATAAAATGACTAAAGAAAAGTAGAAAACACATTTTCAATATAAAGTAACAGAAAATAAAAAATGCGTTAACAATGAATAGAGTAATCTAAGAGTAAACGAAAATTGCTGCGAAAAAAAAAATAAAGTGTGTATTTCTAGATTTATTATTATAAAATAATTGTTAAAAAAAAGAAAATTAAATTACTCATTTATATTTCTCTCCCCTAAAACATTTAAAACTGATAAATATTTTGCAAATACAAACATATATGAAGCAAAAAGAAAATAACTTTTCACCAGATTTCTTTTACTTCTCTTACGAACTACTGGAAACTAATTTCTCACTAGGAATTTGATGAAATACTTTCATGATTTTATATTTGTTTTGTGTATAAAATTCTGCAGAAATAACTTAAACAATTTAAGAGGTGGTATTCATTTTATATTCTTCTAGATGACTTTCTTTTCTCACCTTGGGAATAGTTCTCAATGGGAAATAGTCCCAATTACCCGTCATTAAAAAAAAAAAAAAAAAAAAAAAAAAAACTGTCAAAAAGCGTGTGCTTTCGAGCACATAGTTTTGCGGTAGACTTAATAATATCAAAATATGTTGGTAGATTGACATGCCTGAGACATGCCAAAATGAAAAAAAATACTGCACATACAGGTTTTCCACTCTGCGATTAAAAATTCAAAAAAGTGGTGACATTACACATTCTAATTAGTTATTGCTAGTGGTGACAACAGTAGCATTAAACAAATGGAATTTGCTTTGAAAATATTCTTAAAAGGGGTATACGATAAAATTGACAAGCATCTAGAAAATAACAAACACCTAAAATGGAATATCAAAAATAGCACAGATATTTTAAAAACACTAAAAACTTTAAGTAAAATTAATTCTCTAAGTTATTTTGAAAAATAAAATAAGTTAAAAAAAATGAATAAGAAAAATAAAATAAATTAAAACCTAAATATATCCCTTCTAATTATTAAAATTCTTGACTTAAACTTCATAGCCTATTTAATCTTAATGAGATAATTGTAGAAAGCTGGATATTCCTCGTTCATATTAACCTAAACAGCAATTATATTCCATTTAATGACTGTCTTTTTCAATAATTAATGGTATTCCTCTGGGCGATAATTTTAGTACTAATGTTTGCAATATTTTTATTTTTATCCTAAGAAAATAGATTCGTTATGTCATTTGATAGTCTCAATATTTCTAGAAATTCCTCCTTCCTCAGATTTATTGATGAGCTTTTGATTATTAATTTTGATGATTATGAAATTTCAGCTAATTAAATTTATTTAAGTGAATTAATTCTTAACAAAACTAATATTTGAATTCTTCAAGCAAATTTTCTAGATTAAACTCTTAAAAATAATGAAGATAGACAATTAAAATTTTTGCCCAAAGAAATGATTTCAACTTTCCACTTAAAAAGTGCATTAATTTTAATTCTAATTTAGTCAATATGGTTTTTTCAAAAATAATTACCAGATTCTTAGATTTTACTGCAATAATTCCAATTATAAAAGAATTTTAAAAGAGACTGGGAATTTTAATAAAGATCTAATTCGTAATAGTTTTTCTATTCCATTCTTTCAATTTTACTTTAATAAAATTATAAACAATATCAGACATTAATTTTTTTTACAATTTTGGTTATATTATTAGCTTTGATTCATTTTTTTAAAGTGAAAAATAACTATGACTCCTAAAGCGACTGGACGGAAAAGTTTGAATGTATGACCTTTTAAACTGAATCAATTAAGTTTGTTAACTAAACTACGTATTAATTTGTAACCTTTTTTAAATAATTGTAAAGTTTTCCTTTTAATTAATTGCCCAGTGTAATAAAGTTTTTTTAAAAATTTTTTGTAAGTAAGTAGGAGGGTATTGACCAACATGGCACCCCCGTTGAATTCAAGTAATATACGCGGACTTTAATGTTATGAAAGATTGCATGAAGGAACTGTAAACGACTTCCCAGTTAGTGTTTTATATGAAGTGCAATCCCACAAATATTACTAATATTAATGATTTTATTATTTATATTTTTTTCTTTGGGCTTTAAATAAAAACTAATGCTTTTTAACAGTCCAAAAATGTAATCTTTTTGAAAGCTTTAAAAAAACTAAAATACCATTTTTTATTTTTATAAACTTCTTTTTCTGAGTTAATATTTCTAACGTTTTTCCAGATACTGTTATACTTAAAGTGTTTTTTTTTTCATTTTAAATTCATTTACAAGTACGCTGTTATATATATATATATATATACTATAATCGGCCTAAGAAAAGGGAAAGGGCTTAAACACATGCATATATATATATATATATGCATGTGTTTAAGCCCTTTCTTAGGCCGATTATAGTAGCAAGTGTTCCTAAAGTCATAGTTGATTGTGGATAAATCAAATTTTATATAATAGACCGAATAATAGTCTTCTGAAATGTTCAGTACTTAGATTCAAATTTTTTATCCGCGGTGTCTTAGGGGATAAAGAGTTCACCTTCCATTGAGGTGATCATGGTTCGAATCACAGCGTCAGCGGGTTCATACGAATTCTACCCAAGTCTCACACCAACCATAGTAGTGGCTCAAAATATTTTGATTGATAGGCGGATCATGGGTTAGATTCCTCTTGCCGTCGGGCTGACCGTGAGATATTTTTGTGGTTTTCCTCTCCATGTGAAGCAAATGCGGGTTAGTTCCATCAGTTTTCTACGAAGGCAAATTTAATTGAATATTTGACTCAGGAATTCGCTTTTGTTCTGACTTGGTTTACGAATTTCAAGTTTACGGAGATGAGCATTGATAGTCTTAAGCTCAGAATTGGGTAGATTTTTCAACACCAGTTATAAAAAAAAATGTTCAGAGCACAAGCTTGAATATTTAAGTATATTGCAAATATGTCTGGAATATTTTTTTTCAAAAATGGTATTACTCTGACTAAATCAAAAGAAAAAAGAAAAAAGATCTTTTCCAGTTTCTATACATTTCCAGGATAATCATTTTTAAACACTAATAACGAATAGTTATAAGCTCTTTCTCACATATGTTTAAAATTTTATATTTATTGGTAACAAACATCCTTTTAAATCTAGTATAATAGACTTAGAATAAATTATCGGAGCTTTAAATTTTTTTACCACTTAAAATAAACATATAAAACTTACTTAAACATATACACTTAAAATAAACACTTCTGACATATAAAATCCCTTTAATTCTAACATAATGTTACATTAAGCTTTTCATTAAAGAAATGCAACGAAATTAATATTTTATATTGAATATATATAGCTAAATATACCATGCATGAAGACAAGACTGATATGTAGTAATATATAAGATGAAGCAATCTTTTCCTGATTATTCTTTTAGCCCTTTTATTTTAATTTCAGAGTTTGTAGATATAAAACTCCTTTAATTCTAATATAATATTGCATTAAACATTTTATTGAAGAAATGCAGTGGAATTCATATTTTATATTAATATATACAACTCAATATACCATCCAAGAACACAAGAGTGATATCTAGTAATAAGATAAAGCCATCTTGTCAGAATTAGTCTTTTAGGCAATTTATTTCTAATTTCTGAGTTTTTACATATAAGACCCCTTTAATTCTAATATAATATTGCATGAAACTTTTTATTAAAAAATGCAAAGAAAATCTAAATATATACAGCTCAGTTAAACTGTATATATTGAGCTGTATATTTTTAATATAAGTATATACGTTTATTATATACAGCTCTATTTGACATGCCAGGAAACAAGACTGATATCTAATAATTTATAAGTTAAAACCATTTCTTCATGATTATTCTTTTAGCGCTTTTCTTTTAATTTCAGAATTCGTACATATAAAGCCCATTTTATTCTAAAATAATATTGCATTAAACTTTTTAAAGAAATGCATCGATAATAAAAATATATACAGCTCAATTAAATTTTATATATTTCATATAATATTTTATATTAAATATATGCAACTCAATATACCATGCAAGAAAACAAGACTGATATCTAGTAATATATAAGATAAAGCCATCTAGTCATGAATATTCGTTTAGTATGCCAACAAAACCTTTGTCACAAAGCTTCCGATAGGAATGTTAGTCCTCTAGAATTACCCCTCGATGGGTACTTGTATTTGGTCTTACAACAGAGTTCTGGTAAAGTACACAACGTCCCCTTTAGCCTATGTAAACCGAATCTGTGGATATCACACGTCTTAATAGCCTCGGTAACTGGTCTGATAAGCACACTGAAAGATAGCCCTATTTAAGGGAGTTTGTATTGCGAAGGGGTATAAATACTGGTATTTACCTTGAGAAAATGTTTAGTAACTTTCCCCCAGCCGATTGTTCCCTGAAGTTTAGGTAAACGTCTGCCGCTGCGATTCCAGTTACTAAATACCTGGAAAACTGTTGAATAAACCTTGGAAACAATTTCATTTAAATGAAACATCTAAAACTTAAAAGTGTGGGGCAATTTGTTAATTATAGTTAAAATGGAATTTAACAGGAGATGAATTGGAGAGATTTGGAGAAATGTTTTGATTTGCGGAAGTTCTTATTTTTAACTGATAATAAATACTTTTTGAAACTTATCAGGGTTCAGAAAAGGGAAAACAAATTGCTAGAAAGATCAATTCCTATCTAGCTTGTTTTCGGAAGGAATAAGATTTTCGTGAATATAACGACTATTTTTGAACTTATAATATAGTGCTAAAAATAAATGGAATATCCTGAATAACTTTTGGTCTAATGATCAGATCTTCACGTTCTAGAAATTAATGGTTCGAGGAAGGGACTTCACATATGCCAAATAATTAGTGTAAGCGATACTTTTAGTTACAAAATCGGACACAAAAATGTACTTTCTCTGAATAAACATACCGTTTCTCAACGGGTTTGGATTTCTAGCTTCTAAGATGCTGGAGACAGTCACAATCTGGGAAATATGAAGCCCATATTTTGTTCAGGGAATCGATCCAAAGTTTGAACTCCTGAATGTTAATTTTACTTTTTAAGCGAATTGAAAAATTTTTGCACTCCAATAAAAAATTCATTTATCCAAAGATAGTTTTATGCTTACTTCTTGGAAAGATATGTTATTTTTTAAAATTTTATTTAATTATAGTCGAAAAAAGTTTGAATTTTAAGGTAAGCAATTTTTAAAGAATGCGATTTCATAAGGCAAAATAAAAAATGTGAGCGATATTGGTCAAATATTTCCTGAAAAATTGAATTTTAAAGAAATTACCTTCTTACTGTAATTTAAATATCAAGATATGCTTAATAATGTCAAAAACACAATAAGCAAAATAAAATTATATTAAAAAAATTTTGATAAGGAAAACAAAATGTAATTTAAAGACATTTGTAATACAATTGCAGGATCATACACACCATTCTATGATTATAATGCATTTATATAAATATAGCTTCATGTAGTGTTGGTTAAAAGCATTTTGATTTTCATTTATGAATCCATGAAATAAAAAGTATACCATGAACTTTTCTTTCATTTTCACTTTAAAAAATGAAGTTTTGTGGAAAGTCAGTAAAAGGTGGCAGCCATGTCCTTGTGTTCATATTATAAATATTTAGCTATCCTTTTTTCTCTGATAAATAATCCCTCAGTTTCAAACTCTTCAAATATAATAAAAACGTGTGTATAATTCCCATGCTTATCATACAGTATACAAAATAAATATAGAGAGACAACATTTTTTTAAAACTGTTGCTGTTGTTTCTAATGTCACTTGTGAGCCAGCAATCCTGCTTTGTTAAACCAAGCAAATTTTTAGGGAGAGGATGTGTTTCTTGTTTTTCAGAGGCACCATCTATGGCCAAGAATAAGACTACAGCCACACACACCTCACAACCCGTTTATAAGGTGGACCCATTCCTTCAACACAGATCAAAATTTTGACCCGAACCAGAAAAAGATTAATCTCTATTTCAGTAAATCCAGAAGTATCATTTGTTATTAGAACATGAAGAATTTTATGATCCGACTGGTTTAACGTGCACCAGTCACCATTTGCCACATGGGGTATCTTCGGCCGGCGGCGATCGAACTTACGACCTCTTGGACATGGGGTCAACGGCCAACAAATCAGGCTATCCTGGCCAGCAATTACAGATGAAAACATGCGTTTTTTTATTGTTTATGTTTTGTTATGTTATATGTTTTGAAAAATTGATATTTGAAAAACAATTACAATAAAACACTGATAAGCTTATAATTAAGACAGAAATAATTGTTTCGAATACTTCAATTTTCATTCAAAAACCAATGATAGGCAGTGATAAATATATAAACGATCCTTAACAACACATTTTTATAAAACAATTTTAAATCTGCAAGTAATTGTTTAATTAGATTGAATCGAAATTTCTATTTATATCAGGGAAAAAAACAGATGCAGAAAAGCTACGAGCTTCTGATAGCTGTTGATAATACATCAACTATGTTAGTATCATTAAATATTTCGAAATTACTGAATAGTAGACAGCTCTTAACACTGTGTTTGCAATTAGAGATAAAAGCACGAATCTTTTTTGAAAGTTTTACGGATCATTAAAGCTTTTAGACGAAGTTGTTATTTAAATAGTAATGAAAGTAAAATGCTGATTAGCTTTTAATCTTAAAATGGAAGTATATTTATTTTAGTAATTTAGTTTTCTTTAAAATTGCAAATAAAAACACTTTTTTCCCTTTAAATATGCTTATATACGCTTATTTATTTATATAAATCATCTTATCTATGTTTAAGTCACACAGAGTTTTAACTTAAGTAAGAAATTTTAATTGTTTCATTTAAATACAAAAGTTTCCTTTTTCCTTTATTTCAAAATGTTCAGATGCGATTGATTATATATGATCCATTTGAGTATTAGGCTATTTTATAAATGTGTATAGTAATTTTGAAGTCAGCTATTTTTAGACTTTAAGTATAAACCAATATTCAGTAAAATTTCTTTATTTTGCAATCTCCTTTTCAAGTGATATTAACTTTGTATTTTGTTTCTTTGGTTTTCTTGATTGTTTCGAAGTTTTAATTTTATCATCGCTAAAACCAAGAACCCAGAATTTTTATTAAAAACATTTTTCCTACTTTTTTTTCATTATTTTGTATCAATTTAGGACAAAGTAAGTGAAAATAATATATATAGCATTTTAATAATTTATGGTTTAAAAATATAGCATGACACATCCATGTCTTTTTCTACGTCAAAGGTGAAATCATCCAATCACGGCTCACTTCCAAACAATAATTTTTCTATTTTTAACTTATTTGCAGTTATTTAGACCTAAGAGAAACAGTTATTCCTCATTGTAATTTCTTTTATTTAGAAATCTAATGATTGATAAACTTTTCAATATGAATGAAAAATTATTCGAATAACTTTTTTTAGATTTTAAAATAAATATAAACTCCGACAGATTTTTAAAATAACTATTTGATAGATTTTTATAATTAAGAGTACCAATATATATATTTGCTTGCAATTAGAACGCCAGAAAATATAAATATAAGAGACACCTATGTCCCATCTGCGTCAATGGGTTAAAACTTACTTTAAGAGATTCGTATGGCCAAGGTACTCAATAAACCGATTATATAGCTTGCTATAAATAAGGATTGAGAATTTAATTCTTTTTGTACAAAAAGATATTTTTAAATAGTTCACAAATTAGCAATGTGGTCGTTATTAATTGGAGCTTTACAAAACTATAAACACATATGACACATTTTTAATACTATTTGATGCGCAGAATTATTATTTTTTTTTAACAAACTTTTAGTGGCAACGCGAAAATTGACACCTCAGGGTGGTTACAATCGAGAAGAAAATGTCTGAAAATGGAAACGATTGTTTAAAATGTTTGTTTCACTTTAAAAGGATTACTTTCTCTTTAATTGTAAGAATTCTTTTGTACTACTTTAACTTAAATATTTAATTTACAAAAATTTTCGGTTGGAATGAAGTATGCCGAATGTCCTTTTTTTTATTGTCTACCTTTGAGCTTTGTTTATTAGATATCTAAATTTTGTTCTATTATTTTTAAAAAGAAGTTATACTTGATATTTTTTTAAAATTTTTTGCTAATTATATACTTTAAATATATTTTCAGAAAAACGTTAATTTTGCAAAAATCTCTTTTCACTAATATACATTTCTTTAACTAATATACATTTCATTAAAAAAGCATAATTCAGAATTTTTATCACTTTCTATGTAGATTTGTATAATGTTAGCTACATTTTGAGGTAAAAGATAAAGTCGAAGCGTGATTTTTATTATTTTTATTTGGGTAAGCTTTAAGTATGGAGGCTTAGAGTCTATTTTTTTTTTTTGCAAGTAAAATATTATTGAATAATATATATATATTATATATATATATATATATATATATATTATATATATATATATATATATATATATATATATATATTATATATATATATATATATATATTTATTTTATTGTATATTTGAAATTTATAATGATTTTAATTCAAAACTCAGCCTTAAACACTTGGGCACGAAATTTTTTATAATAAATCCTGAAATTCAAAATATCGTGCTTTTCCCTCAAAGTAAACAAGCAGTGTTTTCTTACATTTATTTATATATCTAGCAATTCTAATTCTAGCAATCTCCTTTCGATACCTTTCTGTTCCCTCGAACAACCAATCAGGTTTGTTTTAATTCAGCTAGCTACAATAATGATTTGTCAGATTTTGATAAAGTTTTGATTCATAAGTTCTTGCTTGGATAGGAAATTGCGACCCCAAATGTTCATAGTTTATTATTTACTTAATATTTGACACGGACTCTAAAACTGTAGATTAAGGAAGGTACTTACTAACCATCACCGAAAATGTTTATTTTTTTGGGGGGGAACCAAGAAATTTTTTATAATAAATCCTTATATTCAAGATATATTGCTTATTTTCCCCTATATAAGCAAACAGTGTTTTCTTATATTTTGTTTTAAGTTTAATACGAGTATGACCGCCGGTAACAATTGACTTATTTCAAATTTAAAATGAAATTTACATGTTGCATATTTTACTCATTTTCATATACTTTATTTTACACTTAAATATCTTTGTTAAAAATTATTTTATATTAATAAATTTAGTTGATTTTTGAATGCATGTTTTTTAAAATTTATTTTTTAAACATTTATTCTACACTAAACTGAAGCATAGATTTGAAATCTGTCACCCTAGTTTCTAAACCTTTTTTTGCTTCTAATTTCAGCAAACAAAAAGTAGCTTCTTTTTAAGCAGTCAGTTAATTTAAGCATGATTTATGAATTTTTATAAGCAGTCGCGCAAAATAATTGTAAAGAAACATTAAAAAAAGTGTTTGTTTTCTTATGAAAATGTTTTTTGCGCAACAGCATTGAAAATTTTTATTTTCATTTTCTTCACATTTTTAAAAAAAAAGTTTTGGATACTAACAGATAAGAGAATGACGCAATTCTTTCTAGGTTATTTTTATTGGAATTTCTCACATCGTTTTATAAGAGCATGGACGAAAAGTACTTATAAGTTGAAGTATTGGATGAAAGAAAAGAAGATCGGTGAGTTATTTTTGTTAAAGTTAATTTTTTTGTTAAAGTTATGATTTTTTTTTTATTTGGTTCTAAAACATGTCATTTTTAAATTTATAGAATTTTTTTAGAGCATAAAAAAGTTTATGTGAAACTCAAGTAGATTTAACAATTTTTTGTCCTATTTTATATTAAAATATTCAACATTTTATCGATTTAAGTAAATTCTGGACATAGAAATTAAAAAATATTGCTCGAAGGGAAAAATACTTTTCCATTTCAATTAGAGTGGTAGATAAGTCTTAGATTCGCTAATTTCCCACATTGAAATTTGAATATCGCTGAAAATTTCCATGATTATTTTTTCACGATTCGGCCCTTATCCCATTCATATTGATACCGTTAAACTGTCAGTTAGAATCATTGGAGTTAGCAGTCGGTGAAGTTGCTAATTTATGTTTGCGTGCTACTTTCTCAGTAAAATAAAAATAACATGAAATGAAAAGAAGCAATCTTACATTGTAATGTCCAGGCTATTGAATTGTGAGAGTTGTTGATGATAATTTTCATGGAGGTTAAGCTCAGGTTCTTTCTTCTTCTTCTTTTGTTAGTTGACCTGGGCACCTGGGACGCGCAGCGGCCCATATCCCATCCATCATGTTTGTTAAAATAGTTATGGTAGGAATTTACAAGGTCAGCAGTCTATGTGGTGGCTGTTAGCAGATATCAAGCACCTTGCTTGAGTAGCGCAGGTTCTTTCTTAAAACTTAAACTGTATAAAATATCTGGGCACCTGAGGCCGCTTGCGGCCCTTTTCCCATTCATCTTGAGCTTGATATGTGTGGTGCTTCGATGAGGTTGTGGAAAGCAAATGAAGTAAAGGAGTATTCTTGTGGATCATTGAGGTTCTGACTATGTAATTATATGCAATAGGGTAATAAGACTATATTGTAAAAGTATGAACTTTTGCTAAGCAGATATGATGAAATTAAGGTTATTTATATGCTATTGATGTCGGGAATATGATGCATAACTGCAATAGTATGCTGCCATTGGTCTGATGTTCTTGTTTTCAGTCAAATTTTCAAATCGGAATATTTCATTGAAATTTACTGTAGAGCAAGAGGTGGCTTTTTCGTAGAATTGCGCAGGTTCTTTCCTTTCCTTCCTTTATTTACAAAAAAAAAATGGCGCAGGTTCTTTCAATGAATCTGATTTTAAGGAATAAGAATTATTTTTTTTTTTTTTAAAAAAATGGTAATTAATAAATCCCCAAAAGAGATTTTTGTTTGAGACGGTAGATACAGTGAAATCTCCAGAAAAACCACTTCTATTTAAGACTACTTTTGGGAGGCCCATAAATTTTTCCATAAAATTTGTGTTGAAGAAAACCTTTCGGAGAGACAGTTAAAACATCTAACAGAGACCGGGCAAACATCTGTACCAAATGCGGAAATAGTCAAATAAAGAAACTCGAAAAAATATCAAAACAAGAAATTTAACTAAACAAATAAGAAGATTGAATTGTTCAAAATATTTGCGTTAGAATCTGATTTAGAGAGATCTACGATATAACTTCGTGTTGCTGTCAAAGTGCGCTAAAGCGAATGCTATCAATGGTTTACATTTAGAGTTAAAAGTTAAATTAGAAAAAAATATATATATTAGAAAAAACAAGCATCTCAAAAAAAAAAAAACCTTTCTCATCTTTTGTAGCTAACAAATTTTTATTTTATAAAATTAATTTTAAACTGTAACAAAAATTATAATTATTTATTTAATTGAAAAAGTTTTATCCTTCATAACTGGTAAAGTTGTTTTTACATATAATTATATCAGTTGGGATCATTTTTATAAACACTAAATTTTATTCATACTTTTCATGACGCCAACAGAAGTGGTATTTTTCCGCACCACGAAATTGATACTGACTAAAATTAAAATCGTTTGCGTAAAATTATGTACCTTCGAATTTTGAAGTCAATGGAGGCAACCTCTAAGAACGACCAACCTCCATCAACAACCATTTTACTGTGGAGCAGAGAGTGGTGCCTCCCGAAAGGTCCAATTGTACTATGCTTAACTGTCTCAAAATCTATAGAATATATTTGTTTGAAACTAGATATTTGTTTGAAATGCACGTACTTCAGATATTTGACTATAATTTGCTTTTAAGAAACTTGTAAAACATTTTAAAAATTTATTTCATTTTTTTTTATTTATAAATTTGCCTCACCTATTTCTGATTCGACATTACTTTAAAAAAAACTCTTGAGGTATCATCTTCAGAACACAACTCTAAAGATATTATCTTTAATAACCTTCCTGAAACCTAATTTTTTTTTTACATGACCTGAAGGTCATAATCGTTTTTAAGAATGCACGCCAGAATACATATTTTCAGGAATACATGGCATGTAAAAATATAGCATTCAAATTAGATTTTTTATTGACGCCAGGACATACTTTCCGATTATGTATTAAGCGTATGATACAAAATACAAAAAATTGAATAACTTTTGATCTAATTATCCAATTTTCCTGAATTAAAACTCAATCTTGATGGCTTTAAGAGGTGACCTCGGATATTTAAATTATTTCGATATTAATTAGAAGATGATGTTTAAAGATACGAAATCAAACAACATTTTCTCTGAAAAACATACTTTTTATCGACGAATTTATATTTTTTGACCCTGAAAATATGGGGCGAGGATAGTAATCTGAAAAATGTGAAAGTTTTGTCTGGAGAGTTGTTGTAAGTTTTAGATTTGCTTTTCGCGTAATTTATCACATTGAGAGAATTTTTTAAGTAAATCGAATTTTTTTTGCATACAATCATGAATTTCATATCCAAAGAAAAATACACGCAAAGAATTTTTTAAAACAATTTTTAATTTTTTAAAAATCTTAATTTAATAATGGTTGAATAATTTTGCACTGCAAAGTATACAATTTTTAACTTCATTTTAAAGAAAATTATGGATGAAAAAATACAAAACGTTAGCACAATCAGTCAAATAATTTCTGATAAATCAAAAATTTCGGTTTTTCGAGTAATATTCGATTGATTTTTTTTATATTTTGTATTTCGCTATAAGCCAATTGATCATTTTGTCATGAACCGATGACTACCGAATGTTTGCTACGCATACGGAAAATATAAAAGCAATTATATACAGGTATTAAGAACCTTTCATTTCTCTATTTTATTCGAAACAAATAAACTTTTCGTAAATGCATTTGTTAATAGTTATTTGCTTTGTGAATATTTATTGAAATCTTATGTGTAAATATCTATGTTAAAAACAAGAAAAATAGTGAATATTTTATTCAAAGTAAACGAAAAATTTGAATAAACTGAAAGAATTATTTTCTTTAATATGTATTTTTTAAAGTGAATGCCTGGTAGATTTCGAATTAAACATTTATCGTTAATAGTGTCAATGTATGGTCATAATTACGGATGAATTGTAATCTTGAGTAAGGCCTCATGGGCGACTAAAAATGCAAAAAAGTGTTGATTGATAAAATTCAAAATTTTATTCAAATAAATTCAAATTAACCAGCTTATTGTAGCATGTTTTTTTCAGTTTACTATAGACAAGAATGTTTTTACTTTATCTGTGGATAATTTAAAATAGAAAATGTAATGGTAGCTGGATTGAATAATTAAAAAGATAATAAATAAATAAAAGTGAATTGAGTTTCTACCACTTTTGCATTTATAGTCACCTGTGACTTCTATGCATGAGAAATTGAAAGATTTATTCCATCATTTAAATTTTTACTCAATATATTCCAGTCTTAAAAAATGGTGTATATGCCACAATGAAATAATGAAAATGGAGATTTCATCAAATTCTTTATAAGTATATTAGTTAGTATATTATATATTAACGGAAGATGTTAAAATAACTCGGTGAGGTGATTTCCCGAAAGAAAGTAAAGGATTTAATCATATATTTTAAATGCAGTGGAACGATTAAATAAACATGTCAAGTGAAAATGTACAAAAATGAAATATACGAAAAATGAAACAGACAAGTGGTTTTTTACTTATGTTTTAATTTAAAGTTATATCTGTAAGAGTTTTTTTTTAATTATTATATATATGTAAACTATTTTCATGAATGATATTTTTTGAAGCAGATGACACCGGTATTATTATTAAATCCAGAAACCCAAATCATGCTCTTCAAAAACTACAAGACCATATATATGAAATCGAAGACTGGTGCTTAAAATGGAAAACTGCAGTAAACGCTGGAAAATCACAAATATTAATTATACAAAAAAGAAGAATTAAAATACTTCCACAATTTCAACCAAAAATGTTCAATATACCAATACCAATAGTTAAAAAAGCAAATTATCTTGGCCTTATAATCAATAGCAAACTCACATGTAATGATCATATCAAAAGCACAATAGATAAAGCAAATGCAGCAATAATAGCCTTATAATCAATAGCAAACTCACATGTAATGATCATATCAAAAGCACAATAGATAAAGCAAATGCAGCAATAATAGCCATACAACCATTAATATATAATCAGAATATGTCACTTAAACTAAAGAAGCTACTATATACAGCAATGATCCGCCCAATACTCACCTATGCCTCACCTGCCTGGACAACGATACCTCAACATCTACTGAAGAAATTAAACCAATGCCAAAACAAGATCCTTAGAAAAATAACCAGTGCAAGATGGTTCATACGAAATACCAATATACATGCAGACCTCAAAATACCAACTCTATCACAGCATATATACAAGCTAAACGCAGATTTTTTCGATAAAGCCATAGAATGTAAAACAGCAAATTTTAATGAAGTCTTTAAATTTGAAAATTATATCAAAGATAAAAACTACAGACCAATAGCTGCACATTTCACCTCCGACGCCTCATATCATAACTATCAAAACAAATAATATCATCAACCTTTCTGAAAATAACTTTTCCTCATGCAGATACAGTTCTGAACAACTCCAAAATCAAACAAACACAGTTTAGAGCAAGCTGCTTATTTTATTTTTGATTCCTTTTTAGTTATTCAAGCAAAGTGTTTGAAACATTCATAAAAGCAACTCCACTGCCTGCTTACCTCAATGCTCTACCAAAACTGTGTTAAAATTCCAGATGAATGGGATAGGGGCCGCTTCGCGGCCCAGGTGCCCAATAAAATAAAAACACTAGGACTAGGATATTTTTTGAAATCTTGAGTTCATAAATTTTAACATCATTTCAAAAGATTAAAGTAAATAAATATTGTTGCATGTAGTGCGGCGATATTTTTTACATTTTTAATAATCGGATTACACAAGGAATTACACAATGAAAGTGTATACATGCCATTCTAATAGTTACGCCTATTAGAATGTAGGCGTAACTATCCTTCTTAAGCGAATTTTACTATATAATTTGCTACCACTTTATTAAATATGCTCCAGAAAATAATATACTCTTGATGCAAGATCTAGTGTTGTTGGGGCCTCCCTGGCCGAGTGGTATCGCCGGTTAAAACGCTCTGTTAAGCGTGGAGGTAGCGGGTTCGAATCCCGCCGTAACCCTGGATGTATTCTTTGTGATGTCTTTCTCTGAATTGTTCTATCTGTATTTTCTACTTGAGAATGACTTATAAGCCTATATTGAGCACACAAGTCAGCAAATGTATGTAATTTCAATAAACAATCTAGTGTTGTTGCTTCCCAAATCTGCCTTTTCCTTCCTCAATCTTTCTCTAAGTTTTCCTTGGATCGTCAATGCAGTACTGTTGAATTACCATCTGGCTTTCAGATACATATTCAGTCATGATCATACCAGTAGTATCTAAAAAAAAATAATGGGCATGATTTACAGTTGAGAGTTGTTCATTCGGGCTTTTTTGACCCTTGTCAATGTGGGGTTTTTCCAATGCATGGATTACCGTTTAGTTTACCGTTTAGAGTCGTACTGAAAAAATCCACGTTTCGTCACATGTGATGATTTTTTCAAACAGTTCAGGATTTTCTGTGAAGCGTTCTATGATGTCAGAACAAGTATTTTTCCTGTACATTCAGGAAGAAACTGTTTCTGCCATGCTCTCAAGTCAGGCATTTTGGTACCAGATTTGCTCAAATCTTTGTCATATGCAAGTCTTCGGTAAATTTTTTTCTCTTTTAATGTCCGTAATATCTAACATCATTCGAACACTCAAATGTCTTCACATACAATTTCATTAATTTTTTTAAATTTTTTAATCAATTCTTGAAGTCGCTGGACGACCTGAACGTTCACCACTTTCAACAACCTCCTGACCTTCAGAAAATAGTTTGTGCTATTCAAAAGTTTGACTACATTACATACAATTATCTACAAATACCTTCTTTAGTAATTTAAAGCATTCAGTTAGAGTTTTTTTCACTATTTCAAAACGAATTTCAAATTAAATTGCTGGTCAATTTTTAAGCTTATTGGGATCACGGAGCTTTGACACAACTACGTCTAACTCAAACAGGGGGGGGGGATCCAACTAGACTAGTTAGAGGGATGGAGTAACATGCCCCCTCACCAAAAGCATCAAGCTCAACTACATTCTATTTTCATCACTCCACAGCAAGCCTAACGACGATGGCCATCACCTCCGACATCAAAAAGCCTCCACACGGTCTTTTATAAGTAGTCCGCGCAGACTTTTTAAAAAGTGAACCAGTTCTGCGCATGAACCCAAAACCTTTTATAAAAGTAATTGAGAGAAATTTATCACATATATTTGAGAATTGAATCTGTAGTGGTTGACAAGTAAATAAGGCAAACCAATAATATTCATAAATAAAACAAATTTTTAGTCATATATTTGCTACCACTTTCTTATTTCAACTAGATTTTGTATTAGATGACTCGTTCGGAAAGTGGATATCCTTCACAGTGGTCTGATCGGACTACCTATAAAAAACCGTGTGGAGGCTTTCAGTTATAGGAGGCGTTGCTATGGCACGCTCAGTGTAGCTAATTAAATGCGGGGCTGACAACTTTCTACGCTTTTGAAAAATTTCATTTAAGTTATTGTTTTAAAGTATTTGTTTTTAATCATTTAAACTTATTTTAATCAACACTACCTATAAATGATTTAAAAGTTCATATGCAACGCCACTTCAATCCTGCACATTCGCGGTGAAGCTTCTAAAATGTTGGCTAAATTATCGAAAATTCTGAAAGCTTTAGTTTTTAAAAGTCTACCTCTCTATAAAATATTTTATAAGAAGCGCAGTGGTTGGTAGGCCTGTAAATGTCAGGCCGTATATGGGTGATTCTCACCAAACATGACAATTCGGACCATAAAATTTCTTCAAATTTAAAGTCTTCAAAATATTCTAAATTTTTTTTTGTATACTTCTTTTGTTACACTTATTAATACCTTAGAAACAGCAGTGTAGTTTATTGAAATTTGCTTGAGAAAAAAAAAATAAAATAGAATGTCACCAAATCTTGAATGCCAAGAAAATGACATACTAGCTTATAAATTTGAAAAAACAGTCATTTTTAGCTATTAGTAAGTAACAAAACCTAGGGCTTTATGTTAGGTGGACCATGAATTGCCTAAACTAATTATTTTATCCACTGTAGAAAGAATCAAAAATGTTTTTGTTGCTGATATGTACAGAATAAAATTGTGCGTAGTAATCAATCATTAAATAAAAAAAAAAACTTTAATTACATTCAGTCACATAGCAATCTTACATAAGCTTGATATTAGGTTAATATTTGCTTTACATTCAACTGTTTAAAAAATTTTCTGGTAACTGTTTCAGTGTCATGTCATTCTTAAACCAGGAAAATGACAGCCAGGATTATGACAAATTCGCCGTTTTATAGCATATAACTTTACTTTAATTTAATATTTTGGCCTAAGACGGTTATATTCTTTAGAAAACAACAGGATATCTTAAAATAACTCAGATAAATTTATGTAGTTTATGTTATTTATGATTTCAAGAAGCCAGTAAAAATGACAACATAAAAACCTACTCACTTTGAAAAATTTTTGAAATAGAATTTGAACCAGAAAATTGGTTCTTTATTCATGTAACAAGACATGTTCATATAGGAGGGTATCTAATCAATCTATTAACATAAGATATTGATTGCTGGCTCTAACTATTTTGGTTATAAACCACTAAATAAAAGTAGCCAGGAAAATGACAGATTTTTGACAGCAAAACTAATTATTGACAGCAAAAATTATTTTAAACAAAGTTTTTGTAAATAATACCCTCTGCGTATATTCTAGAAATGCTTACAACGGTTGAGATAAAAAAAAAATTAGATATTGAAAAATTTATGGGAAGCTTTGAAGCTAGTAATTATTAGAAACATTGTTTGGGACATGCCAGGAAAATGACATTTTGAAGTTCAATTAAATTTTTTAACTATACAAAACAGTCATTGCTAGTGCAGAGTCATTTTAAAATGTTAACAGCGATGCTATTTATTAATTTTTTCAAAAAAAGTTCTTTTAGTATAATAGTATTAGAACTTGGAGCAAGGGACAGTGAATTGTCATATTTCGTGAGAATCATCCATATATCCTTTTTCGCGAACTAAACCCTTATTTCGGGAATAACACTACATAGTTTCTATGAAAACATCTTATTTCAAGGAAAGCATCTTAGTCCAAAGAATACTGAGTACTAATATACGAAAATATCTC
The DNA here is from genome assembly GCA_949128135.1 of Parasteatoda lunata. Taxonomy (NCBI): domain Eukaryota; kingdom Metazoa; phylum Arthropoda; class Arachnida; order Araneae; family Theridiidae; genus Parasteatoda; species Parasteatoda lunata. Next base: position 27,327,764 of record OX421981.1, on the reverse strand, counting down.
ATTTTCAGGAATTTTTTTTTTTTTAACTGAAGATCATTTTCGAGAATCTGTAATAAAATATCAAACTTTATTCTAAACAGAAGATAAAAGTGTAGAGGGTAACTTTAATATTTTAAAATAAATGCGTTGTACAAATAATTATATCTTAAACATGAAACATGATATATTTTACCCAGAAATTTATATATTCATTTAGTTTCAGTAGCAGTACATTTAATACCATTTCATTTACTTGAAGATATTTACGAAGCTTCTGGTTTTGTAGCAAATTAATTTTAATTTGTGTACATATCCGACCGTTTATATTACGAAAATCGAAGCCATTAAGCTAATTAAATTACCTGCCGAATATTAAATATTTAATTTGAATATATTTTCAGTTTCTGTATACTTTAAGTGATTCCTTCGATTTTTAAATATATTATTTGAAATGTTTAAAGAGTTTAATTTAAATTCCTATACACTTAAATAGTTTAAAATAAGTTTTAGAAAAACGAATGAATTAAAGTTTTGATTATATACCATTCTTTAAATTTAGCTTACCTAGATGGAAAAATGAATTAGAATATATTTTGTGCAATAGAGTATTTCATAAGCTAATCTATGTATACTTTACTCAAATTATCAATAAAAGGTAAATTTAAAAAGTATGTACAGAGGAGCCAAATGCTTCTCTTTATTGATATTTATATTTAGATTCTCAATTTACTCAGAAAGTATTTTATTATTTTGTTTATTTAGTAGCAGAATTAATTGTTTTATATTTCATTCTTGAAACATTTAACATAATTTTAATCACCTCCATTATATGTATTGAAAATACTGTATATTGAAGACTTATTAGTCCTTTAATGCAGTTTTTTAGAGCTATGAAATGGGGAAGAAAATCTGCTCATATATATCAATGTCATGATAAATTGGTATCCTAAAGTTCACTATGGATATATGTGTATTTATGTTCTAGTATGCAATTTTATGATGAATATATTTGTCTACTATGTTCTACTACTTAATTTTACTGGGGATATATCTGTCTACTATGTTTCACTATGTAACTTTACTATGCACATATCTATCTAAAATGTTCTATGTAATTTTACTATGGATATATCTCTCTAAAATGTTCTATGTAATTTTTTTATGGATATATCTACTAACTATAATCTATTATGTAATTTGACTATGGGTATATATGTCTAAGTATGCTTAACACGTTGAATGCCACGTCAATTTTACACGGCTTGCTCGTCTGGCCACACGGTAAATAACTACAAACTAAATTTGCAAATATAGACAGATTTTGTTAGTTTATAAAAGGTTTAGCATGACATATCTGAAAAAAGTGGTGAATTAAAAATGCCTACGAATTGTTTAAAAATAGTGGTGGATAAAAATCTACTAAATTGAATTTATAAAACCAAGAATCACAATAAATAAGTAAATTTTGAATAAATTTTCTGCAGTTCCATAAAAGAGTGTAAATTTTATAGTTCTATATCATGTTATACGCTGCCAGCCAGCTGTTTTTCGCGGCCTATATGAAAGGTCAGTGTCAGCCACCGGTGGTTGACGCAGCCTAAATGTAATTTCAGTGTCAGTCACCGGTGGTTGACACGGCCTAAATGGGAAGTCCTGTGTCTGCCACCGATGGCTAACGCGGTGCTCAACAAGTTAAGCTTTGGACACCAGTATATTTTTACAAAGCAGTTATGCCGGCTTTAGGTTTAATTCTCAATTGTACGCGTCCAATTGTACATGCAGGCTGCTTAAAAAGTTAATCAGTTTGCGTATAAGTCAGCTTATTTAACCTATTTCAACCATTTGGCGAGGAAGCTTGCCAGTTCTATAACCTAGAACATAGAAACTGGAAGCAGAATTATTTAATTTTCATTTTTACCTTTGAGAAGAAATATATTTTAATCCCATATTTTCAATCCAATATTTAAATCTTTATATAACTCAAAAATATAATTTTTTTTCCGGGAATAATAATAATCCATAGCATACCTGCCAACTTTTACGCATTTGGCGTAAAATTTTATTTTCATATTTAAAGTGGTAGTAAATATATACTATTTTTTCGTTTATTAACTTAATTTTTAAATGCTTTTGATCACCACTATTCTTAAAAAAATTAAGCACATATATTAATATGTTTTACTGTCATGGTTGTCAGCTTAAGTTTTTTCAAATATAACGTATTTTATTGCTTAAAATTGAAATTGTAGTTCCATTTTAATACCACTGGCAAAAATAATAATGGAACAGCTTAAAAGTTGGCAGGTATGCCATAGCTATCAATTTTTCTTAACGGATGCAATTTTTATATTGAACTGCTTCTTCGCCGTGAAAAATTTCCTTCCAGTGAATTGTTATTGTTGAGAATAGATTAACTCCTCCCGAATATTATCTAATATTGAAATGGTTCTTCTACCAGTATTTTCTCTTTTCCGTACCGCTTTCACGCCTGGGTGTGAACAGTCGGCGTGAACGTGTTAAGCAATATAAGCTTTAAATTTTAAAATAGTATAAAGCTTTAAATTTTAAAATAATATAAAGCTTTAAAATTTAATTCATGTTAAACCGACTGGTTAATGTATAATACTTCTTTTTGTTTGATTCTTAGCATGGTAATCATACTCATTATTTCATTGATGGTTTAACGCCAAAACAATAAAAATCGGATAATTACTATATATCCTTTATTCATAAAGTTTTCTTATGAAAATACAAAATACTTGTATATTTTTTTTCCAATTAAATGTAGATTATTCTACGTAAATATAATTTTATTATTTATATATACAATATATTTAAAAAAACAAAATAAAATTATATAAAAGTTTATGTTCAATTTTCAAACGGAATATTATAACTCAGAAACACAATTAAGCTCCAATAATTTTTTTAAATGATACAGATAATTAACAAATATGTTGCAAGAAAAGAAATTATAAAATTAAAATTTACCTTCTAAGTCTAACTCTTTTTCCCAAAAGAAAATATCCTAATAATATATTTTGTTTTATCACTTTAATAGAGTACTTTAATTATAGAAAGTAATTTCAGGTATAAAATAAATATTTTGATTATAAAAAAAGACTCCATTATGAAGCTAATCGAAAAATTAATTCACTTTAACTAATTACTAACAGAAAGGAAATGGATTTTTTTTTTATCACTTTTACCTATTATTTTACTAGTTACTTTTCTTTTTTACATTGTATCCTTTAACTGCAGTTTAAAAAATGGTTCGTTAAAAGATGAATGAGTTCAAATTGACTAATGTACAATAAAATAAGATACGAAGTAAAAGTTTTTTCTACAAATATATAACTGTCTTTAAATAAATCAAAGTAAAGGATATAACGGCCGTACAATGTACAAAAAGAGAAACAGAATTTATAATAAGATGTTATAGTGTGATAGAGTTTGTTAAAACTTTTCGAAAGTAGTAAATTTACTGCTCAAAGATAACATATATATATATATATATATATATATATATATATATATATATATATATATATATATATATATATATATATATATATATATATATATCAGGGCTCGAAAAAACTCAGAAATTTTACCCGTCCTCCTTTGAAACATATCCGTGGCTTGTTAATTAATAAAAATATAATTTTCTCTTATTTATTACAAACATTTATATAAATTGCACAATGAATTAGTAGTTACTAGAATTACAAATACTAAGATTACATCATACAGTAATAAAAGAAATTAAGGTTATTAATAGTAACCTAGTATTTCTAGTTTAGTATTTCTTAATAATTTAAATGACAAACGGCAAGTTATCTGGAATGTCAATTTATACGAGGGTACTGCGTTTTTTAAATGAATCAAAAATGACGTTTGCCAGCCTTTGATTTACAGAGGTTTCTGCACAGAAATCTGAAAGGGGTTTTCCATTTAGGTCGATGTTCATAATTGCGTTAACGCTTTTTGTTTAAGACCAGTACGTAATGTGTTTTTCTGTAAGCTCATCGCTGGAAAGCCCCTTTCAACCTCTGCAGTACTCCCAGACAGAGAAAACATCAATTCCACCATGCGCAATATGTTGCTGTATTGTGAGTCATTTTGCTGCATTATGTCTTTATAAATAGCTTGGCCTCGGAAGGCTGCAGTTTAAATGCACAGAACAACTTTTCTTTTGTTTACCGATTACGTGAGCATGCGCATTTGGTCTGACGAACAAATTAATGGGATTTCTAGATTAGAGGGTCATTTGAGGCGCTAGACTCTTGTAACATAACAAAAATTGAAATGTATCACGAGCATTAACGGGAAAATGGCCGATTTGATTTACAATGATTTTACCCGCCTCTACACACGCACAAAAAAATATTTAAATAAATGTATGTAATTTCTAAATATATTCCTTTAACCTTTTAAGTGTTTTCATAGCTAAAGTGTTTCATTAAAGTTCATTTAAAGTGCTAAAGTGTTTTCAGTTAAAAAAACAAAAGAAGAAAAAAAAAAAACAAAGAACGTGGTAGCACAATTATTTCATTAATAGGATTCATTTTGTAAATTCATCGAAATCTCAAATTCCCACTTAAACCATGAAAAACTTACCATTCAATCATTAAAAAAACTGAGAGCTGTTAAAGGATGGCTTACTTGTGAAAAAGATGAATTGGTTCTACTCAGTAATTTTTGGTTGTTGCCCAAGAATTTATGGAATTTGACGGGTTATGATCATTATAAAGGCCCAGGTATATTCTCAAAGCTCGACAAATGTATTCATCATCTTCTTACGGGAGGAAATTTGTGGAGTGGCGATTACATCTGTGATTTGCTTCCTAAGCGTTACGAAAATTATTCATTTTTGAAGTGCATCATCACTGGGATCGAAAAATGTATTTCCTACAATATTTGTTCAGGTCTCAACAAAATTCTTAAACGGTAAAACAATGTACTTAAAATGAGGTCAAAAATCACTCGAATAATTTATTTGCTAGTAAAGAACATAAGTTTTACGAACTAAGAATCACGCTACTTTCAAAAAGATAGCAAAAGATATTGAACCCGAATAAACAGTATATAATCCGATAAAATATTTATTTACATTAAGAATATTATTTTTCATTTTCATAAGGAATAAGCGAAATTACTTTCGGAAAAATCCGTTATATTAGAATAGGTAGCAATGCTAGTTTTCAACTAACGATATTGTGTTATCTTGCCATTGAAGAGATTTACCATCCTTTAAGTCAGGTGTAATTATTTTTTGCTTTATATTGAAAAAATATAGGTCATTTTCAAGGTTTAGTTTTTAATTACTTAATTGTGGCATAAAAGAGGATAATCATTGCCCTATGTATGTAAAATTATTTGTTGTTCTAAGAGAAAATATTCGTTTTTAAATGTTAGTTTTAAACGCTTGTGCTAATATGGCCCTATGGAGACTAACCATCAACCTATGTAGGAAAAATTGCTACTTTCTCTATATAGGAGAGAATATTAGTCATTCGTTTTTAACACGTTGAGCACCGCGTCAGCCATCGGAGGCTGACACTGGACTTTCCATTTAGGCTGAGTCAACCACCGGTGGCTGACTCTGAAATTACATTTAGGCTGCGTCTGCCACCGCTTGCTGACACTGAATTTTCACATAGGCCGCGAAAAACAGCTGCCTGACGGCGTATATTATGATATAGAATTTTATGGAATTGCAGAAAATTTATTCAAAATTTACTTAATTATTGTGATTCTCGGTTTAATAAATTCAATTTAGTAGATTTTTATCCACCACTATTTTTAAACAATTGGTAGCCATATATAATTCATCACTTTTTTCAGATATGTCATGCTAAACCTTTTATAAACTAGCAAAATCTGTCTATATTTGCAAATTTAGTTTATAGTTATTTACCGTGTGGCAAGACGAGCAAGCCATGTAAAATTGGCGTGGCATTCAACGTGTTAATTGTTATACTTTAACTTACATTATTGTGTTATAATGGCCTTACAGAGACTAACAATCATGTTCGGTTAGTATAAATAACCGTTGTTTTAGGTAAGAAAAATTATCTATCAATCTAATTTTTTCATCCCACATGATTGTTTTTTCCTGGAAACTAACTACCATTTAAGATAAGTAAAATTCTAATCGGTCTAAATTGGAAAAAAAATGCCGACTGGCCTGTGTAGGGGTTAGGGAACTGGCCTTGCTTCAGGAAGGATCTGGGTTCGAATCCCGGGCAAGGTGTGAGTGTTCTTTCATTCTCTGAACTATCTGTCCTTTATGTGGTAGCAGCATTGGCCAACCTAATATGGTGCCCCTGAAAGTGTGGCCAACGAATCTGCCCTTCAGATGCCTGTATGATGAAAGATCATTCTCCAGATGGGTATTTGAAAAAAAAAATGGTCATATCTTATTGCTGTTTTTAACTCAAGTGTGCTATATTAGTTTTAACAGATTAAACCATCATTTAAAGTAGGTACAAAGAACAATTTTGTTTATTTTTTTTAACTCTACTATTGTTATAGTCTAATCTTAAAGTTACTTGTTGTTTAAACAAAAATAATTGTAAAGTAACCCTAATATTTTTAATTAAAATCCACTTCTTTCAAAAAATGTCTACTAATTAGACAATCGTATTAAAAATTGTCTAGAAAACTTTGGTATTAAAATGTAAAGTAAACTGAAAAGATAATTACTTGTATAGCAACTTAAAATAATTATTGGAAGGAGAGCTTTTCTAATCCAATATAAGATTTATCGCCTTTGGAAACAGAGTTCTACTTGTAGGTTAAATGGAAGTTCCCTAAATAGGACAAGACAATAAAGCCTCTTTCTGATTTCTTTTCTTTCAAGATGTCAAGAAATCCTTCCTGCAAGTCCAAGACCCAACCGTCGGATCACGACACGAATTGCGCTAATTAGCAAAGACGTTTCTCCAGCATTCGGCTCGGGGGTGGTACGTAGTTCAATTTCCAGAGATAATCAATTACTAGGAGAAGGTTAATGAATAATTTATTATTCAGCCCCTGAAAGATCCTTGTTTACTGAAAACTTTGTTCTCGGCGTAGAAGCTGTGACCGTGTCATTTGAGGCGGAAATGAATATTGAAGAGTTTTCATTTAGATTCACCAAAAGCTTGGTTCAATAAAAATTGGAACGAAAATTTGCTTGTGGTACTTAATTTGGCATGTGTAATTGTTCTGATTTCTTTCATGGTGAAAAAAAAAAGAAAGAAAATTCCGATAAATTATACGAAAAAGAATTCTATCGATAAACGAGAATTCGAGAATTCTGTGACTTGGGGGAAAAAATAGTCGATAGTGAGTTGTGAATAAAAGAAAAACTTATTTACTTACAGTTCGAGATAATAAGCAGTTCTACAACTTCATTTTTAAAAATACACTTATGGTTATATTTTAATAAATATATTATAATTTAAATAAATAATTATAATTGAAATAAATAATTATAATAATTAATTAATAATTATAATAATTAATAATTATAATAATTATAATAATTAAATAATAATTATAATAATTAAATAATAATTATAATAATAACTATCATAATTAAATAATTATAATAATTAAATAATTATAATAATTAAATAATTATAATAATTAAATAATTATAATAATTAAATAATTATAATAATTATAATAATTATAATTTTTAATAAATAATATAATTTAAAAAAAAGAATAAATCAATAAATCAGTATCAAAATAAGACAGATGCTAAAGGAATTATTCCAAAAAAATTAAATGTATATTAGCTTCGTAATAAAACATTTTATACCGTGTTATGAACTTTTTTGAATAATTTAAATTTGCTTATCATTCAAGCAGGCAAGCATATATGATAGCATATATGATTCTAGAGTTGCAAACCGTTTTGTATCTTTAATCCTAATAACTATAATAATTTAGTTAATTATAATTATAAACTTTAAGAACCTTAAAATATTATCTCAATAATTACTCTCTTAACACATTGCTGACCGGCCACGAGTTAACTCGTGTTTTCGTTAGCAGTGATCTCGCGGTGGCTATTTTAGAAAGTGGGCGTAATTTTCCTTACTTTTCAAGTGTTACTATTTAATTCTCTACCAATTTATTATAACTTTACGAAACCAGATATATTTGCAAAACTTGTGGTGTACCATTAGATATGGGTGATTTTTATACCTTTTATCAAAAAGCATTAAAAATTTAATTTTTTTTAAGTTTATTTATATTGTTTTACTTCCACATCCACTTTCAAAATGGAGTAATTTTCAGAAAAGTTGCTGGTCAGCAATGTGTTAAAATATCAAATTTAACTATTACGTATCTAGCCTCCACACGGTTTTTTATAGCACTGTGAAGGATATCCACTTTCCAAACGAGTCATCTAATACAAAATCTAGTTGAAATAATAAAGTGGTAGCAAATATATGACTAAAAATTTGTTTTATTTATGAATATTATTGGTTTGCCTTATTCACTTGTCAACCACTACAGATTCAATTCTCAAATATATATGATAAATTGCTCTCAATCACTTATATAAAAGGTTTTGGGTTCATGCGCACAACTGGTTCACTTTTTAATAAGTCTGCGCGGACTACTTATAACAGACCGTGTGGAGGCTTTTTGATGTAGGAGGTGATGATCTAGCCCACATTTGAATAAGCCTGCTGGCAAATAATAATTTATATTTTCCATTTCGTTTAAAAAATTTCTAATTGCAGAAGAAATACTGTTAATTAAAATGATAAATTAGAAGTAAATATAAAGTTTTACTCAATAATTTTACCTCTCCAATACATGTGAAATGAAAATCATGTTATTCAATTACGTCTAAACTAAATTGGTTATATTTTTTTAGCATTCAATAACAAGATTTTACACTATTCAATTACGTCAAATAGTAATGTACGATTATTTAAATTCATTTAGTTTATTTACATGATATTTAATTCAGTTTAATGACACTCACTCATTTTGAATATTGAAAATTTGATAAAATATTATACAATTTAACATTGTGAAGGCTATTAAAAAATTGACCTTAAATTAGTTATATTTTCAATTTTGTTTAAAACCAATTTAAATTCAGAAGAGATATTAGTTAAAACGATCAATTAAAAGCGAAAAAAAAAAAAACTTAAACTCTCTAATTGTACCTTTTAAAGACATGTCAAATAAAAATTACGTTGGTAATATTTTTGGTAATACTAAATTTGTAATTTTTGTAATACTGTTGGTAATACTAAATTGGTAATATTTTTTTAACATTCAATAACAAAGTTTTATGCTATTAAATTACGCCAAAAAGTAATATACCCTTATTTAAATTTAATATCATTTAATTTAATTATTTAATATTTAATTCAGTATAATGACATTCAATAATTTTAAATTATAAGAACTTCGATAAAATATGATATAATTCAATACTTTAACAGCTATTAAAAATTATCCTAAAATTACTTATAATTTCATTTTTTTTAAATATTTACTAAATGCAGAAGAAACACTATTAATTAAAATCATTTATAATAAATTTAAATCAATTAATAGAAATAAAAATAATGTGTTTTACATATTGATTTTACCTTTTCAAGACATGAGAAATAAAAAAACACTTTATAAAATATTAAGAGCAAATTAAATAATTAATATTTATTTTTATTCTCTCTCGGCAACTGAGGCTTTTCTAGTTTGGTTTCTTCCCTATACTTTCCATTTTTCATTGCCTACTTTGCGTTTTATATTTCAAATCACTTTTGTTTTTTCTTATTCACTTGTGGCAAGTCTTGAAATTGGGTGCTTATTTTTGAGCACTTGAAACAGGTCGAATGCCGTTTACAATTTGTTTATTTTTGAAGCGAATGAAGTTTTTAAGTCAAATAATACTCTTACATCGATTTCAGTTCCCTCAACTTACTTGGAAAAATACGATGTAATTTTAGTTGGTGTGATATTTTTTGTTTGTTTGAGCGATTTATTTAATTTTAAAAAAACACAACATTTATCAATCTTTGAATGCGGCAAGTATTTATTACTTTAAAACCTTTCCTGTGTATTTAAAAAATTCTTTTCGTAAAATTCTGTAAAATGAGACCAAGTTATTCTTAAACATAAAATAAATATTTTTTGTGCTTTAAACTATGTTACATGATACTGCTTTAAGCCGCTAGTTTTTTGACACATTTTTAACAAAAATAATGAAAAGAACTCAACTGTTTAAAAAGTAAATAAACTACGTAACGTTTTGTTTTATAAAGCGTACATGAAACTACAATTGACATTTTGTGCTAAATGAAAACCCCAGTTATGAATTTTAAAGTAAACAACATATTTTTATATTATACTAGGCGAATAAAAAATGTAAAACATTACGCTTAAGGATATAAAAATAAAATAAAGAGCAAAAATATTTTAAAAATTGACTACTTACAAAATAAACAAGGCCTAAATATTAAAAATATATTGTGTGGTTTATTTAAAATGTATGAGCAAAAACATAAAAAAATGCAGTTTTTGCACTTATCGGTAAAATTATTTCTCGAAAAATATAACAATTTTACCTCTAAATCCTTGTTACGTGAGTTGACAAAAGTGTTTTTGTAAACATTGTTCTTGATAATCTAAAAACAGTATTTTTTGAAGGCAGAATTAATAATATTTTTTTTCTTTATTTCTTGTTGCTTGCGTAAAAAAATAAGAGTGAATTTTGCATAAATATAAATTTACATAAGAATAATTTTTATGCAAAAAATATGTATCTTAAAAGGAGCTTAGTGGTGCAGAAAATATGTTTGTTACGAAACAAAAATATCTTGCATATATTACTTAAATCTTTTTATCCCTGTTTATTCCCAAATGTATAATTTTATAAAAAACTGTATTTTCTGAAATTACTATTTTTTTAAGATTTGTTTCTAGTGGTATTGAACTAAAGCACACGTTTTCAAAATAACTATAGTTTTTAAATAACTTTGATTTGCCAACATAATTTTATAACTTATTAAATTATTTATATGTAGTAGTGAGAAAATTTTTTTAACTACTCCCTACGTCCCAAGTCCCAAAATTTGTCTCGGATTAGTTGCTACATTTTAAGTGGGTGGGTTCATTCATTACTCCTGATGCAGTTTAGTAGATTGATCCCAGTAATATTATACTAATAATGAATTCACGATGCATTTTGCATTTGCCAGAAGCTAGTTTTATGCAATTGCTGGTGGAAGAAACTTTACAAAAAGAGGCGTGAATTAAAAGTGTGCTAACAGGGGATTTTTGAAACTAATTTGGTACTGATTTAAGTAGAAATGGAGGGTATGCTGACATTTTATTAACTTCTCACTCCGTCCCCAGTCTCAAAATTTGTCTCGAATTAGTTGCTACATTTTAAGTGGGTGGGTTCATTCATTATTCCTGATGCAGTTTAGTAGACTGAACCCAGTAATATTATACTAATAATGAATTCACGATGCATTTGCTAGAAGCTAGTTCTATGCTATTACTGGTGGAAGAAACTTTACAAAAAGAGGCGTGAATTAAAAGCGTGCGAATAGTGGATTTTTGAAACTAATTTGGTACTGATTTTAGCAGAAATTGAGGGAATGCCTGGTAAGTAAATGTTGTTGATTGAACATAGTTCTAAAATCTCCGAAAGTTGTTCAAACAAAATTTTAAAAAATCATCAGCATCAATAATCCTTTCAAAAGTATGCGAATGGAACAGAGAGAGTATTATTTATCAAAATATGAATGATTAGCTTTCGCTACCACTAAGAAAATTATTTTCTGAAACAGTAGAATTGCCGTAGTAGTTAGGGGGAGGGTGTAGTAGCTCTGTAGTAATTTCCTTGAATAATTTATTTTTATTTCTGAAATCAAAAGGAAAACTATTTTATTAGTATTATTATTGCTAATGTACGCCAAATTGTTTAACCTTGTATGAATTACTTGAAGTCATTGAATGTAATTTACCACAACAACATTACCATGAATTTTTTTTTAAATATAAAGAATAGCATAATATCTTTAATATTCCCTGAATAAAAATTTATCATGAAGAAACCAGCCATTTGAAATATACTATATTATGAAGGTGGTCTCAGTTAAATCCTTCAGAAATTTTAAGAGAAATAGAGTGCTTCCTGACGACTTAAAATCGGGAATGCAGGGTCTGAAATGCTTTGCTGAAACAGTAATGTGCTTAGAAACATTATAAAATAAAATCGTTGGAGAAAATGTTTGTAGTAATTTAATTTAGTAATAAAATTTGTTTTAGTAATAAATGTACAAAACAAAAGGACCTTCGATCTAAGAAAGTGTTCAAAGTTTTTTTCACCGATTGATATAATAAATGCACAAAAACAAAAGAAATTTGGTTTAAATAAAATGTTTTAAATTTCTCCCCCCTACTCAAATAAATTTACAAAAACAAAAGGAACTCAGGTAAAAGAAAGCTTTCAAAGTTTCTTTACCAACTGCAATAATGAATATGCAAGAACAAAAGAAACTTAGGTCAAAGAAAGTGTTCAAAGTTTCTTTACCAACTGCAATAATAAATATGCAAGAACAAAAGGAACTTAGGTAAAAGAAAACTTTCAAAGTTTCTTTACCAACTGCAGGAATAAATATGCAAGTACAAAAGAAACTTAGGCCAAAGAAAGTGTTCAAAGTTTCGTTCTCTGACTGAAATAATAAATGCACAAAGCTAAAAGAAAATTAGACTAAAGAAAGCTTTCAATGTTTCTTTAATAACTGCTATAATAAATGTGAAAAAACAAAAGAAACTTAGGTCGAAGAAAGCGCTCTATGCTTTTTGTCATCGACTGCAATAATAAATGCACAAAAACAAAAGAACTTAAGCCAAAGGAACTGTTCAAAGTTTCTTTCATCTACTGCATTAATAAATATTAAAAAAAAAAAGGAATTTAGGTCAAATAATGTGCTTAAAGCTTTTTTTTACCAACTGCGATGCAGACCTTATATTCCCTGTGCATAGAATTTCGAAAATTTCTGGAATACTACATGCTTGTCTTAAACTTTTCCAGCAGCTACTGTGATTGTTGAAACTTTCACAAAATGCCATCTGGCACTTCAGGAAAGCACATCATCCAACCATGGCCAAGCATCTAGCTCCATTTTCTGGATTTCATCTCTTAGCGGCAATGGAAAGTATGTCACATAGTTCTGACCTCAGTCAGACGACGCGGAAAGCACCTGAGCTGGTACCCTTCTCACTAAACTTCCACACCACAACCAACGAAAGACTTTCAGCCATGACAGATTTAACGTATACTCGCCGGTTGCTTAGCTGGCAGTCATGATCAAACTCATTACCCCTAGCTCTTCAGTCAGCGGTGTAAACGACGCCTTAACCGACTACGCCACTGGAGCGGTTACTTCAGAAAAACATTTCTGACCCTGTATTGTTAAGTGATTTTGTATTGCTATGATGCACCCTACTTCCCTTAGAAGTTCTGAAGCATTTAAATGAAACACCCTCTATTATAGATTTGCTATTTTTTTTATCAAAGCTACTAAAAAACGTTACAATTAATCGCAACGAAAGCGTAATAGAAATAATTTCGATATTATTTACACTATTAGGGGAGTGTCGGGTACCCCCGCCCACTGTCAATTTCATATGTATAGAATATTTTTTCAATCAATGGGCCATCCTACATTAATTTTTATATTAAAAAAAGATTATTTTCAAAGTTTCAAGTATTTATGCAGCTGGTAACATGGTAAACAATTGTTTTGAAAATATGTTGAATACAGTAGTCAAATTTTTTAAATTTCTATTTTTGTAGGTTAAACTATTCTTTTTTTTTTGTTTATTCTTATAGCATTATTTAATTCGATGATAAAACAATAGAAACATACAAAAATATTGATTATAACTCAATATTATACAGAAATATAAGCAATACTCCTTAAGTGAGCGGGGCTACCCGACTCTCCCCTATATCTATTATTTTAACTGAAATTTTTTTTTCTGGTTAATACGAATTTTTTAAACAACCTACAATTCCCCCCCCCCTCAATTTCGCAACCATTAAAGAAAATTAAGAACGTCGTTGAGAGAGTCAGAAAAAAACACCATCAATTAAAAAAAAATCGATATCCAATTTTAATCGATTTATTTTCTTTATACAGTAGATAATTTCAGACTGCTATAATATAAAAATTGATATTATGATGTGAAATTCCTTTGAAACGATATTTAAAAATATGAAATGGTACCCAGTGGTATATGTTGTTAAGATTCAAAAGTAATTTTTTTACCCAATATTAACCTAACTAGTAATGAAAAATAAATTATATTCGCGTTATTCAGATTATAAAATAAGAAAATATTAGTTATAAAAACAATATACAAACCTTATTAAGTATTACAAATTAAGGATCTTGTTTAAATAATGACCCAATTTTATTAATTTTATTTTATAACTGGCATTCAACAGCGCACTCATTTTTGCGTAACAAGTTTCAATGCTTAACTCCATAATGCTAGTTCTCCGTATTACTTCGCCCGCTGGTACAACACGAGCAGCTAAAGCAGAAATATGAATCTTAAACATCGCTTGGGAGGATAGCGTTTTACCCCAAAGAACTACTCCTTCAACTCCAGCTCTTCTAATTAAAAAAGCGAATTTATCCTAACTTTTATGTTTACAACAGTCATTTCTATCTATTTTTGAAACTAGCTTACATCAGTTGCCGATCAAAATGCGCCACAAATAAAACAAGATAGAATCTTTACGATTTTAAAACTTATTAACACCAAATGAATTAAAGTGGAGGTGCTCAACTATTGAATTAAAGTCTTCTTATGATGATGGATGCACAGCAATGCCCCAAAGAACCTATTTCGGAGAAGATTCTGTTAGTTTGGACATAAATAATGTCATGTATCTGTTTTTCTTACTCTAACCATTAGTTTTCATAATATGTATAATTAATTTTATAGTCACTGGAATACATATGCATATCCAATATACAACATTCAAATAGACTTAAATGGATATAGCATCAAAAATATTTAAGGGCATGAGAAATAACAGTTTTAATTAAAGAGAATTCGTTTGATTTTGCATGCGTTTAAAAATTTCATCTCAAGTTTAAAGTCTAATGATCACGTTTAGTTTGTTTATAATTCATAATAGATAAATATTCTTCAATAATTGATACAGCACATAAACAGGATAAATGTTCTACGACTTCTGCCTTCCAAAAACTTTAAATTCTTTTTTTTTTACTTATACGTTATAACGTAACAATCTGTTATGTACGTTATAACTTTTAATAAGTTTTTGGTAGCCAGAGTTATTTATTCCTCTTGAAATCATACTATAGTTTGTCTATGGAAAGGAATCCCCTTGCTAGAAAGTCTGAGGCCGTCTACTCCTATGGAAACAGGAATAGCGTATTTCAAGGAGGGTAACTTCTCTTCACTCTAGTGCCAACACAGTAAACCGAAGAAAAAGAGTGCCTTTTACTCGCCGACCTGAACCAATACCTGTCCAAACAATAACCCTACAGCCCTACTTGAAATAGTTATACCTCGTTACCACAGTCATCTTCACAGGTCCAGATGAATAGCTAGGGGAGTTCGTACTTTAGACAAACTATAGATATAAATAGTTTCCCGCTAGTTTTTCTTTCTTTTCTGGTACACCAACAAACTAGCACATTTGAACAGCAAACTATGGACAGGCACCTATCCCCGTTTTTGAGGACTCCATTAATTAATGGCTGTGGTACGAATTCCTTGTAACTTTGGTCCCTGTTAGGACATGTGAGTAACCTTTGAGTTTGTGCCTTTCTCGCAGATAAAGAGAGGACTTACAGCTAAAGCATATCTTTTACCAAAAAGGAAACTGCGCTACTACTTCACGTAAAATAAAGTATAATACGCATATATTCACTGATGCTTAATAAATAGATTCGGAATTTGATGTATGAAAATACCCATCTTTATTTAATTCAACAGACTTTCCTGTTAAAATATTACAGTATTTGAATTACATTCAACACTTAGTCTTCTTATAAAACTAGAAAAATCTTCTTCGAGTCCCTAACTCCCCTTGCAAATTATCTTTGAAAATCTTTAAATCTCTGAGACTTTTGTACAGTACAGAAGCAGCGGTGTTCAATTTCCCCTAAAGGCTGAGAGTATATACTCCTAGACTAACATGAGATGCATTTTGAAACCAGTTTTCTTCAACGAGGAATTGAACACATAAATCTTGAAAGAAGCCGTTATAGTTTCACAATATAGTAAAAATAATATTCGATACTTTCCTCTGACATTGGGCAAGCACCGAGCCCCGTTTTTGAGGGCTCAATTAATTTACGGCGAAGGGAATCCAAGATATCGAAGGGATCTTAGAATGCCGTGTAATTTTGATCCTTGTCAGGATGACGTGGTCAGCCTCTGCGCTTGTATCTTAATCCAGACAAGAAGAAAACTTTCAACTAAGGCATATTTTTTACAAAAAAGAAAAAAAAAACTACGTTACTGCTTTTTTTTTAAATAAAAATATAGACTTTATCAAAAAAAAGTTTATTTTATTTTAAATTAAAATTTTCTGTTCTTTTCGGGACATTTTATATAAACTTTCGCTGAAAATAAAATAAAATAAATGCATATTCACTAGTGCGTAATAAATATAGACTCCAAATTTGATGCATGAAAATACCCTCATCTTTATTCAATTCAACAGAATTTCCTGTTAAAATATTATAGATATTTGAATTACGTTCAACACTTAAGTCTTCTTATAAAACCAGGAGAATCTTCTTTGAATCCCTAACTCCCCTTGCAAATTATCTTTAAAAATCTTTAAATCACTGAGACTTTCTTAGAGTAAAGAAATATCAGCGCTGCTCAATTTCCCCCAAAGGCTCAGAGTATATTTTCCTAGCCTCACTAGAGTGTGCATTTTGAAACCAGTTTTCTTCAACGAGGAATTGATTACATAAATTTTGAAAGAAACCGTTATAGTTTCACAATATAGTATAAATAATATTCCATACTTTCTTCTGAAAAAAAATTTCTAAATTGTTCTTTAAAAATTAAATGCTGCTTACTAAATTGCTTACAAAATTAAACCCTCATGAGATTTGAATATTAAATTAGGGTTACAATTCCTCTAGTGAGCATAAGATCCTTCCATAGAGGTTATTGCTTTTCGATTTAGAGGGGGGGGGGAGGAAATATGTAAAGAAGAACTTCCTACGCGATTTTTTCGATTATCTTTGCAGAGGGGGAACTCTTTATTCGGAAATGTGGGCACAAAATTAAACATAGATTAAATTGCATGTGTACTTAGTTATGTGTATTGTACAGAGAAATTAGAAAAAAAAAATAGTACTTTACCACAATTATTTTAGAGTGAATATTAAAGATTAAACTTTGACAAATATTTAAAATCTGAAGATCTTACAGTCAAGTTCTTAAGTTCTGACAAATTTAAATATTTAAAGATAAATTGACCAGCCTTCTCAGAAAATTAAAAAAAAAAAAAAATGGTAAAAAATTTTCTATAAGCACATTCTAAAACTCATCTCATTGCATCCCCTGCATCAAAAAACCAGTTTTTCTATGTTAGTGAATGGGAAACTAGTTCGTGGGAGAAAAAGTCCATTACAATTTGACTCAAGGGCTCTAGGCATGGAAGGTTAGGAAATGAAATATTTTCATGATTTTTTTACTAACTATTTGTGATTTTATAGGCGGGGTGGTCATGCTGACTTACTTAATTATACAACTTCATGCTTGGTGACACATAAGGTCATTATCTTCTTGCACCAGCTCACTCGGACTTTTGCACAAAATCTTGCCTCAAAACAGTTCGTCCATCCCGCCTGTCTTCTTTTCTCTTCCACTTTTCTTCTAAATTTTTACATGGCTATGCGTCTTTTTCGTTTGCCTTCTGGTGCCCACATGAAGACTAATTATGGTATTCGTGTATAAGGCATTCTCAATACGTGACCTATCCATTTCCATCTTTTTCTTTGGATATTCATCGAGGTGGTTTGGCTATACCAAATATATTGTTTCAGAAATTAACACTTTTTTTGCCTAGATAAAAATTACTTTTAAAAACAGATATAAAACTTAAATCGGTTGTTTCCGTATCCTTCTAGGATGAGATACAATTTAGAGATAGATGAGATGCAATAAAAAAGAAGAAAATATGAGATGCAATAAAAACTAGCAGCACATTTATGCCATGATTAGCTTTTATCTTGTCAAAACAAAGTGTGAGTGACCACAACACTCACAGTTCATTCATTTCATAGCAGTACGTTTCACGTCATTACAATATGCAATTTTTTGTGCATACAGAAAGTCATACTTTCAAATTTCTCTTGAACTAGTCTTCTAGGTCCTTCAAGTGGAAGTTTTATGAAAAATATAATATAGTAGTATGCACGTTAATCTTGATCACGCAAAATATTCGTATTCACTGTAAATTACTTTTATTAAAATATTTTATGTGGATGCGAAATTATGCGGACGTTATTTGATTTTATTTGTTTGTGCATTATTTGTTAGGGCTTGCTGAAACTCACTTATTTAAAACGTAAAAATATAATCACTATTTTAGATTAGAGTATTTTAAAGTTGCTTTTAGTACTGATATCGGGGTGTACATGCCAGAAATTAAAACAAAATTAATGCTTTTATTATATGATGCTGGGTTCACACGCAACTAGAGAAATTTAATAACTTATTAAATGGAAGCTGAAAATTTCATAATATTCAATATATATATATATATATTGAATATTATGAAATTTTTGATAATGATTTCTTAAGGCTGCTCATCTTTAGCATTTCTACCATTTAAGAACGCAAAAAAAACTCTTTTAGTCAGATTTTATAGAAATAGTGTTTTTTTAAAGATAGCTCATATCTAATTTTCAGCAATCTATTTTCTAATCTCATTTATTATATTTTTACTTGGATTTACACTAAATACCGTGATAAACACAAATGTAGCTTTTTTTTTTCTTTTTTATCTTTGTTAAGAAAAGACAGATTTGGAAGGAAACTATTGCACATTGATTTTTAAAAAAAGAGAAAAGTTGACTTTTGAAAGAAAAAAAAATGGCTGATATTTTTCTTTACGATAGTCATTGATTGGCAATGAGTTTTTGTACTCCATAATAAAAGAAAATCGACGAAATATTACGTTATTATTTTTTTACTAAAGTTGCAGCGATGCCCATTCTTTTGAAACCTGAAGGCAATAATGGGAAAACATTTGAAGTCGAAGCAGTTCAATCTGTCATCAGCTTCCTTCTTTTCTTCTTTTGACCTTATCTAGTCGCGTTAAAGCAAGATTTTCTCAACTTTTCTTTTCTTTTTCTCTTGACCTAATAATTCATCGGAAAACATCTTTGCATCCCAGCGGTGATGAAAAATAAGATTACTTCATATGGTTTCATCTAAGAAAGAATAGTACCCGACAACGGTGGATTGTTATAGAATATTATGTCGAAAGAGAAGAGAAAAATTAAATGCAAGGGCAAAGAAATAGCAAAACAAACTACATTCAATCTTCTTGTGTATATAAATTATAAGACAAGGAAAGACTATGTAGACATCAAATTAAATTTATTACTTCGTGCTACAGGAAAAAATATGAAAGTAATATTTCAGTAATAATTTAAAGCATTTTTTCTTATTTTTTTGTGCTATATATATATATATATATATATATATATATATATATATGTAGCACCATAAAGACAGAAAAGATAAAAAGAAAAGAGAGAAAAATTAAGAAATTAAGAAAATTAATAAGTTTTATTTACAAAGCATAAGCTGCAAGTATATAGAACTCATAAAATAAGTGTAAAATATAGAGAAAACATGAAAAATAATAGAGATTAATGAAAAGATAAGAAGAAAAAAAATTATAATGAATTATTTTTAAAAAATATTTAAAAAATACTGTTAAAAAAAATTATTAAAAAATGCGAAAATAAAATAAGGAAAAAAAAATTCTCGTCATCAGCTTACATGATTATAACAGCAAAAAGAAGTGCCTTCTAATATTGTATTAAATGTAGCCAAAGCAAAATATATCAATGCAATAGTGTGAGGAGCACTTAAAAAAATTGAAATGAAAATAAAACACATTAAGAGAAAAATATAAGAAATAAAACAAGTCAAACAAATATCAGATAAAATATGGGAAAAAATAATACATTTTTCTTACATTTTATGTTCTGTTTTTGCTTGATTTGTTTTATTTTGTTTATTTTTCACTCTATGTGTTCAATTTTTGTTTAAATTATTTTTGGGGCTTCTTACACTACTGTTATGATATATTTTGGTTTGGCTATATTACCACAATATTAGATAGCACTCTTTTTTGCTTATAGAATCGTGCGAGCTGATGACAAGATTATATAATTTCATTATTTTACTTAAAGATTTTTGAATTTTCTTTTAAAAAATTTTTTAAAATTTCTTTTTTAGAATTTTTCTACGTCTCTTTTCATAAATCTGTATGATTTTCCATGTTTTATCTATATTTTAAACGTAGTGCCAATTTATTTTGATTTGAAAAAAAAAAAAAAATATTCCAGTGTCAAATGTAATGCCAAGTTTTAGTTTTCTTTCTTCTTTTTAGTAGTAGTTAACTTAATTTTAAATTATCTTTCCTCCACAATATATCGAAACTGATATAAAATGCACCCTTATTGTAGTCATTTTCTGCTGAGACTTTTGAACAGTTAACAAAATGAGTTTTTCTGGAAGTTTTACTTTCGTTTTCGTAACTCAACTTATAAAAAAAATTGCAGAAAGAAGCTAATTTTTGCAGACTAGCTTACAAATTTTTAAGATTAGCTTACTTTTAATCAATCTCAAAAAAATATTTTAATATTATTAGAAAAAATGGCCCTATGAGCAACTGAAAAATTCTTATGCTATATATTTTGCTTACCCCACTGGCGGTTAAGGAAATGGGCGAAATTGGGAGAATGTTTCTCCCCTACGCACAGTTCCCCTATCCATTAACATGGGAAAACCGGTTTTGCTATGCAGTGAAGACTGCAGGTTAAAATACGACTTTTTACGTGCAGAACAGTCAGTGGGTTACAGTAGAAAAATATTTCCGAAATTACACTAACAACACTGTTGTTGGAACTTGTCAAATTGAGTGAACATTCCAATGTTAAATGTTTTTTTAAAAAAATGGTGTTTTCAGTTTTGTATCAGTTTTGAAAGGTCTTCTGCAAAATTCAAAAATATACACTGAAGAGCCATTACATTATGACCACCCTCCATCTATAACAATAGGCTCTCCCCGGTTTTCATGGTTTTTCGCCCAGGAACAATGTTTTCATGGGCCACAATAGAACCTATAATCCTCATAGAACAAACCCTGACGTCCGTAAGCTACTTGAACATAGTTGCAGACCAGGTTCACCCATTCATGGCAACAGTGCTTCCTGCCGGGGATGGTGTTTACCAACAGGATAATGCACCATTTCATAAGGGTCGAATCGTCATGGATTGGTTCGAGGAACATTCCAGTGACTTTCAAGTACTGTCTTGGCCCCCAAATTCATCTGATCTTAATCCAATAGTGCATTTGTGGTCCTACTTGGAAAACCAAATTCGTGCTGCCACGCTACCCCCTCGCAATGTGAGGGAATTGCAGGACCAGTTGGTGAGCGCTTGGAACCAGATACCTCAGACAACCTATCAGCACCTTGTGGAATCAATGCCACGTCGGGTGCTAGCAGTTTTGAGGGCAAAATGTGGTCCTACATGTTATTAGCAGAGCGGTCATAATGTTATGACTCTTCGGTGTGCATGACAAAGAAATATTTGTCCAGTTTTTAAGTAACCTCTTCGGAACGAACGAGTCATAAATTCATTTATTTAGATTCTCGAAGAAAAAAATTAAGAAGCGGTATCTTAAATGTGGGCATGGCTGATTTGATGTACCTATTTTTGATTTCTGTCTTATCTAAGTGAAATTATTTGGTGGTTTCAGGGACAGAATGCTCTCCTCTCAATGAGGTAACCCAGGTTCGAATCCCAAAGAGGGCTAGTTGATTCAATTTCTGCTACTGACTCGCACAGCTCACAGTGCTGACGAAAATATCCTCGTTGGTAAGCGTACCATGGGTTAGAATCTCCATACCGTCAGGTTAACCGTAAGTGGGTTTCTTTCACATGTAAGGCAAATGTTATATCAAATATGCCTCCACGAAAGCAAATTTGACTCAATACTCCAGGAGTTCCCTTTTCTTCTGGATTGGGCACTGAATTACAAAGTCAAGGATTTCAACATTGGTAACCGTAAAATCAAAACTGAGATGTATGTTCAGCGACTGTTGTATCTGGTATTAGTTCGAAAGGTAAGTATACAATTTTTGTTCTGAACTAATTAGTGGTGAATTAAATAAATCAAATTATTATTTCCCCGTCTACTAATAAACTGTTTGACACTATAGGTTTATAGAAGGCGTCATTTTGGCGCATTTCGAATTTCATAAGAAAAATTATAAAACCCGTTTGCATTTTTATTTTATCTCTTGTGAAGACTTTTATCAATTGATTGAGGCAAATATATATAGAAGTATATTTTTTTCAAAAGCGTTGAGATATTGAAATTCTCTCTCTGGTATACTTATCTCTACGGATATGCGTCAATTTGACGTGATACTTGATTTAAAAAAAATTTTGAGTAAACACGCAAACATCACATCAATAATAAATAGGAATGTATCAACAATACTTCGATCTGTTATCCGATATCGTTATCTCAAATGAAACAAGCGTTAAGCAACTGTTGCGGATAAGTATATATCATAATCATAAATATATATCTTATATTTTAATTTTTTTTTATAGTATATAATTACATTGCTTTCTAAGTGCAGAAATGCCAACTGCTTCGGACACGGCAAAATAATTAATAAAAATAAAAAAAATGGTAAATAACTCCTAATTAAACTTGGCAAATATAAAGTGGTGAATTATATAAACCTATAAAGTATTTAGAAATAGTGGCTGAAAAAATTTTACTAAATTTAATTTATTAAACCAAGATTCGCAATTAATAATTTACCACTTTAAGATATATATTTGCTGTCCGAAGCAAGTTGGCATCTGTGTAAATGCTGTTATATGTATTCGTTCATGCGTCAAATGGACGCACATCGTAGAGATAGGTATATAAGAAACGTCCGTAAACCTAGTGTTAAGTAATAACAGCCTGCCAACCATTACGCTTTTTGAAAAATATTTTATACAGTGGTAAACTTTTAAAACCTCAAGAGTTCAGTATTTCTAGTAATTCTGCCAACATTTCAATAGCTTCACCACAATAGAATAGCTTTATTGTTTATTGCGTTATTGAAATTGCATGGATTTACTGGCTTGTTTGCTCAATTAAAGATTATAAAACCTTTGTAGAAAGTAGAAAAAAACATATAGAACATTTATAAAACAAGGAGAAAGACAGATAGAACATGTTAGATAAGGACATCACAAAGAATGCATCCAGGATTACGGCGGGATTTGAACCCGCTAACTCCATGCTTCACACTGTGCTTGGCGGGTGACACATACTTGCCAACCTTTACGCTTTTTGTGTAAAATCTTATTTTTATGTTTAAAATGGTAGTAAATATTTGCTATTTTCACTTTTACAAGCCTAATGTCTAATGTTTTCAACCACCACTATTCTTAAAAGAATTAAGCATGCGTATTAATATGTGATACTATTATGTTTATATGCTTAAACTTTTTTCAACATAAAACGCATTTTTCTGCCTAAAATTATAATTAAATTTCCATTTCACTACCACTCTAAAAAATAAACCCTGGAAAAATAAAAGTTGGCAGGTATGATGATACGAACGCCTTAGTTTTAAATTGCTGGTAATAATCGCTCTGAAGTTTATAAGTTTCGCGTAACTTTTAACGTTACGCTTTTCATGAACATACCCTAGGTTCGGGCGTAACAGCTTTCATTAACCTTTATTTCCCATTTTATTGAAGTTCTTTCAACTCAAAATAGTGGTAGATTCAAAATATTTTTTTTTTCAAAAATTTGTCTTACTTTGAAGCAGAAGTGTTTAAGGTGTATATAAAAAGTGCGAGTCAGAACAACGCCTCCTATAACTGAAAGCCTCCACATGCTTTTTTACAGGTAGTCCGATCAGACCACTATGAAGGTAAACTAGTTTACGAAAGAGGCATTGAATAGAATATATAGTGCAATATACGAAAGTGATTACAAACATACGTCTGATTTTTTTTTTTTTTTTTTTTAAATTGATGAATATAATATGTTTGTGTTATTAATTTGTCCACCATCAAAGATTCGACTTTCAAATATATATGCTAACTTTCTCTTCATTAATTGATTATTTTATTCATTTGAACTTATTTTCCAACCATAAATAATTTAAAAGTTCATGTGCAAGGCCACATCTTTCTATCTCTTTCGTTGTAAGGGTCTTAAAATGTTGGCAAAATTGCCAAAAATTCTGAAAGCTTCTGTCTTTGAATATCTTTTACGCTATAAAATATTTTGAACGAAGCGTAGTTGCAGGCCTGGTCATTTGCGTGGGAATTATTTAGACAGACATGTAAGTCATACAGAGTTTTTAAAAAATAACTATCTTAAAAAAATATTATTTAATTCAAATTATGAAATACATTATACCATAGTTGAATTTCTGTCACTAGTTTTAATGATTTTCAGAATGAAATTATAAGAAATTTTGAATACCATCCCAATCAATAAATTTTAACTATACCAAATATTGCGGAGAATATTGAATAAGAAATAAAACTTGCTTTTTGAAAATAGTTTTTGAAACTGTGGAGTATGGATATCGAACATGTCATCCTTCATCTATGAAAAGGTACCCCATCATAGAATCGAGTTGGGATGCTAGGATGCTGGGAATGTGAGAAATCTCGGTTTTAAGCGCGAAGCGCTTCTTACCGATTCATCGAAACTATGATGACATAAAACTAGAAGTCCACTATGAAGGTATTAAAGTGGTATTACTCAGTGGTATTAAAGTTAGTCAAAGTTCAAAACAAAAAGTCTTTGATGTAGTAAGGTTTGGATTGGTGGCAGTGGAGCATTAGTTAGAAGGGGAAGTCCCCTTGATCATGGTTGTGAGCAGATTGAGCATTTCTTGGTCCTTCAGCAATTCTTGAGTTTTTTTATGATGCTGACGAGACGATGTGCATTAGATGTTGTAGTTGCAGGTTTATTCGAAGTAGTTCTCTTACTGGGGCGGGCCTCGCACCCAGTAAAGTTCAAAGTAAGTGCTTTTAGGCAGTTGCAGCACTTGGCCGGGGTTTCCCCGGGGTTTTTTGCATTTGTATGAATAGTGCCCTTCGGCACCATTTCATGCATCTGGCTTCTTTTGTGCAGCTACTCTGTGTGTGGCCATAGTCCTGGCATTTGAAGCACTGTATCGATCTTCTTCCACCTCTGTACTTCTCTACGACGATCATGAATTGTTTTATTCTTTCAAAGTTGTAGAACTTTGTCTGATTGGCCAGCAGAGGAGTGACGACGAGATATAGGGGGAGTGGCCTAATGGCTCCTCCCACTTTCTACTTGAACTGCACAATTTTGATGATTTCAATGTTCAATTTCCCCAATTCTAGGGAAATCTCATCAATATTAAAATCATCTGGAAGTCCTTGGATAAGCACCTTTTCGTTCTCAGGGATGCCAACTGCTCCACTCTCTGGAAAAGTATTAATAAAGTGGTAGCTAATTAAATAATATAATTTGTAAAATAAGCATAGTTACGCCTACTTTAAAAAACAGTAACCAAATAATTAATGCTTTCAGGTTGCATGTTATATAATTCTTATAATTTTTGATATTTAGTGGTGGTTTCATTTTTAATAATTAAAAATGAAAATACTAAACAAAAAATAACTTAAATTTTGTTACCGCTAGAAAATACTATTTTGCAAAGCGGAGCAAGTTGGCATGTCTGCCTTCTTAACTGAAAGGACTTTTTCAGCATTTGGTGAAGTCACTGGGGCTTGAGTGGGTGTCTCCGAATTCTCAGATGTTCTCTCCGGCTGTGGTGGGAAAGCTGGGGTAGGAAAACTGTTGTTGGACTTAGTAGACTTGTCTTTCTTCCTTTACCTCTTCTTAGCTGGAGGTTCGATAATATTCTCCGAATCTGATGCCGTAGCCCCGACACTGAGCTCCATTTTCTCTTCCACAGGGTTGGGGGTAATCTCGGGTTCGGGAGTGGTGGTTTCGGGAACTGGAGTGATAGCCTCTTGGATTGGCTCTGGTTCCTCATTTCTCTTCTGTTCCATCATTGGATTTATCTGTTATTGTCTCTCTTTGTCTTTATAGACAATTTTAATGTGAGCTAATAGTCTTTGGAAGTGGTCATAAACTTGTCCATAGTCACATGTTCGAAGAAATTCAAAAATCAAGGTTTTTGCAAAATTCAGATCTTCTGTAGTGAGTTTAGAGTAGAACTCTAAAATGTCAATAGATGAGTCGGATGGTAAAAGTTTCTGTGGAAACTTATTAAATTCAATAGCAGCATCAATTGAAGCATAAGTCCAAAAGGATCCGAGTTCATCATCCGAATCCGGTTCAGGTGCTTTTGGGCGGCTAGGTGGTAGCACCTTTCCGTTGCGAGCTGTTCTATGAGGTGACATAACGGAGCTAAGATAAAACACGTCCTGACTCGAGCAAGGCTTGAGCAGATCTCCATAGAGTCTAGTTAACATGTCTTATATACTAGTGAATTGTAGTTGTAATTTTGCAGTGGTAGATACGCTACAGTACGCCTTTCTTCCGTATTTAAGAAGCTTCGAACATTACTCTGTGCCCCTTCATACCTAACTTTTAGTTTTCTGTTTTTATCTTGTTGTTGTGCATACCTGCCAACTTTTACGCATTTGGCGTAACATTTTATTTCTATATTTAAAGTGGTAGTAAATAACATGCTTTCTATATATTCCTTGCATTTATAAACTTAATGAAAATATTTTTTACCACCACTATTTTTAAAAAAATGAAGCATCTATAATAATATGTAATACTTTTGTGGTAATTCGCTTATGCTTGCTTAAAATACAGCGCATTGTAATAAATTGTAATTCCTAAAATTGTAATTTAAATTCTGCTTTACTACCACTGGGAAAAATCATCTTCGAAAGGACTAAACGTTGGCAGGTATGGTTATGTTTCAGTTGGTTATAAATGTTGTTGGATTTTGTCATAGTTGTCCTCAACTTAATATGAGAGGGTCCTTCCACTTCATTTGGTGACCTTCGGTCGTGATGTAAACAAGCTTACCTTGGAAGTAACGCCAACTTCGACATGAATACGCCAACATAGACAGTAACGCCTACTTCGATGGATGGTCCGCATTGAATAGTTGATCATCTAATTCTATCACAGCTGTAATTTTGGCGGGGGAGTACTGTAGCGTATCTACCACTGACACGAATGACGATTGATAATCGGGTGGCCTTTGGAAAAAAAATAAATAATTTTTTAACTTTTGGATTTTTGACTTAATAATTTTGGCTTCCAATAAAACTATATATCTATATATATTTTTACCTAGCTTTTCTAAGTTTTGATCAACAACAAAAAATCAAATGCTGTTTAAGTAAAATTTTCAGTTCAAAAAAATAAAAAAAAGAAACAATTTCCTATAAATATTTTGAAATGGACAATCAATTTAAACACCGATTTCTATCCTTAAAAATTATTTTTTTTGTGAAAGTTTTTTTTTTTTTTTTCATTTTTTTTTTGTGGCGAAACTTGACAAAAAACAGCTTTCCAAGTAATTCTCTTAAAATGCAAAATAAGTATTTTAATTATGTTTTACGAATTTCAATTACTGATTTCAGTTGAAAAAAATTCTATTCGCAATCTAAAAGTTAAAGTTTCTTCTTTCTAAAAAATTTTCACGAATATTTGAATACCATATAGAAAAAAATATTTCGCATCAGTATAGTTGCCAAATTTTGATTTCCATGCTGAAGAATTTTTGGAATTATCGTGTAATTATAATTTGAAAAGAAAAGTAAATAGTTGATAGAAGAAGAAAATCAAATACTTTTTCAGCACTGTTTAAGAAATAAGTTCTCCATACATATATTTAATTGATGCTACATAGTTGGTGATTTTCTTTTCTTAAATTTAAAAACAATTTACAAAAAATAATGATAATAATAATCATAATTCTTCTAAAATTAATACACACTTGGCTCAGTGACCTACAAGTTGGACGCTAAGTAAACAGTTATTTGAAAACTTAAAAGTAATAGCTCAATTCAATCTTGATTAATGTCATAAGTAGTTTTCGATTTCTTGATGTTTTACCAGGAAAACATTAAGGCTACTTACAAACGTTTATAGTAATAGTTTCGGCCTCTGGGTACAACTTTTTTTGCCGTGTTTTCATTTAAAAAGTTTATTTTATGTTACTCGTTCTAATGTTACTTTAACTTTCGCGACTTAAGTCAGAAATATGCATCTTGTGTTGAACAAAAGAGAACCACTAAGGTAAAAGTACGTCTCAGCTTAGAACCCCACGAATCCAAGGCAGCACAAATCATTTGTGAGGTCACTTTCCCAAATTAGACATAGATCTGAAGAGAAAGGAAATTTTCTCCAGATCCCTGAAACAATGACATTGCAGAGACATACCATTTAACTTTCAACTGCGCAAATTTTACGAACACGTTTGCACTAGGTGTGTCCTAGGTGTCGCATGCACTAGGTGTGCCTAAACAGAATCAAGCATTGAACCCACCCTTCGGGATTGCAGTGTTATTTTCTAACCAGTGGACTACCAGGACCAAAGTTATTATTATTTTTTAATATAGCCTGTAAGAAACACTTGAGACATCAATATTAAACCTTTATATCAACTTCGTACAATTTTATTGATATTCTTTTTTTGTTTTTAAACAAGAAAACGTTTTTGGACTATTTTCTAAATAATGCTGTTTTTTTTTTTTAGATTTATCACATAAGATATATTTTGCACATCTCAAGTGTTCGTTTATATCATATTTCAACTGACATATTTTACATTCTTACATAAAAAAGTTTTGACCTATTTTGTTAAAAAAAAAATGTAATTTGATTTTCAGGCACAACAAATAAGAAATCCTACAAAAACCAAAAACAAATTTCTACTGTGAAAATATTTTTGCACTAAAAAAAGAAAACACTTCAAATCATCACTGAGGAATTGCTTTAATATTTTCTCTTGCGGCATGGAATAATAAATTTAATTTGATGTTTACGCAGTCGTTCCTATTCTTATTATTTATATGCCTAAGAAGATTGAATATAGTTTGTTTTATTATTTCTTTGTTCTTTCATTAAATTTTTTTCCTTCTATTTCAACATTACTTCTGTAACAATTTATTGTTGTTGGGTGTCATTCTTTCTAACATGATGTTTTCTGAAGTAATCTCATTTTTCTCCACCGTTGAGTTACAAAGAGGGAATTTTAACTATCAAATTCAATTCGGAATAGGCGTAGTATACAGTTTTCGTTTCATTTATATTTTCTATTTCGAGATGTTATACTTACTTCTTCAATACGGGCTGAATATTCAGGGCGGCGGCAAAAAAGATAAAGCTTGTAGCCAAACTATTAACAGGCCTGCCAAATTATCGACGCTTTTTGTAAGAATGAATACTATAGCTAAGTTTATGTTTTAAATATATTATTTTTTTATTTATCTAAACTTATTTTTCACACCACAACGTATAAATGATTTTAAAGTTAATATGCAACACCATTTTATTCTTACTCTATGGGACCTCAATGGCCGATTGGTATTGCCATCGCCTCCTACATCAGAAAACTTTTAAACAGTTTTTATAAATAGTCTGCTATGACTATTTACAAAGTGAACCAGTCGTAAGAATCACACCAAAATCTACTTTAAAAGTAATGAAAAGAAAATTAGCATATGAATGATTCTCACGAAATATGTCAATTCACTGTCCCTTGCTCCAAGATCTAATACTATTATACTAAAAGAACTTTTTTTTAAAAAAATTAATAAATAGCATCGCTGTTAGCATTTTAAAATGACTCTGCACTAGCAATGACTGTTTTGTATAATTAAAAAATTTAATTGAACTTCAAAATGTCATTTTCCTGGCATGTCCCGAACAATGTTTCCAATAATAACTAGCTTCAAAACTACCCATACATTTTTCAATATCGATTTTTTTTATCTCAACCGGTGTAAGCATTTCTAGAATATACGCAGAGAGTATTATTTACAAAAACTTCGTTTAAAATAATTTCTGTCAATAATTTGCTAGCCTCATGAAAATCTGTCATTTTCCTGGCTACATTTATTTAGTGGTTTATAACCAAAATAGTTAGAGCCAGCAATCAATATCTTATGTTAATAGATTGATTAGATACCCTCCTATATGAACATGTCTTGTTACATGAATAAAGAACCTATTTTCTGGTTCAAAATCTATTTCAAAATTTTTTCAAGGTGAGTATGTTTTTGTGTTGTCATTTTCCTGTCTTTTTGAAATCATAAATAACATAAACTACATAGATTTATCTGAGTTATTTTAAGAAATCCTGTTGTTTTCTAAAGAATATAAACGTCGTAGGCCAAAATATTAAATTAAAGTAAAGCTATATGTTATAAAATGGCGAATTTGTCATTATCCTTCCGGTCATTTTCCTGGTTTATGAATTACATGACATTAAAACAGTTACCAGAAAAATTTTTACACAGTTTAATGTAAAGCAAATATTAACCTAATATCAAGTTTATGTAAGATTGTTATATGTCTGAATGTAATCAAAGTTTTTATTTTATTTAATGATTGATTACTACGCACAATTTTATTCTGTAAATATCAGCAACAAAAACATTTTTGGTTCCTTCTACAGTGGATAAAATAATTAGTTTAGGCAATTCATGGTTCATCTAGCATAAAGCTCTAGATTTTGTTACTTACTAATAGCTTAAAATGACTGTTTTTTCAAATTTATAAGCTAGTATGTCATTTTCCTGGCATTCAAGATTTGGTGAATTTCTATTTTATTTTTTTTTCTCAAGCAAATGTCAATAAACTACACTGCTGTTTCTAAGGTATTAATAAGTGTAACTAAAGAAATATAGAAAAAGAAAAGAAAATCAAATTTATTTGAGGACTTTAATTTTGAAAAATTTTTTTTGTCCGAATTGTCATGTTTAAAATGAATCACCCATATATATTTGAGAGTTCAATGGTAAACAAATTAATTAAACAAACCAATTATATTCATAAATTTAAAAAAAAATAGACGTATGCTTGTTATAACTTTCGTATATTGCACTATATATGCTATTCAATACCTCTTTCGTAAACTAGTTTACCTTCATAGTGGTCTGATCGGACTACCTGTGGAGGCTTTCTGTTATAGGAGGCGTTGTTCAGACTCGCACTTCTTAGTTACACCTTGAACCCTTCTGCTTCAAAGTAAGACAAATTTTTGAAAAAAAATTATTTTGAATCTACCACTATTTCAAGTTGAAAGAATTTCAATAAAATGGTAAATAAAGGTTAACGAAACGGAGGATCCACTGGTTCTGTTCATAGAAAGCGTAGCGTTAAAAGTTATGCGAAACTTATAAACTTCAGAGTAATTATTACCAGTAAGTTAAAACTAAGGCGTTGGTAACACCATACCTGCCAACTTTTATTTTTCCTAGTGGTTGTAAAATGGAAATTTAATTATAATTATAGGCTGAAAAAAGCGTTTAACAATAACCATGCAAACAACCATGATAGAATCACATATTAATATGCATGCTTAATTCTTTTAAGAATAGTGGTGATGAAAATCATTAGAAATAAGGCTTGTAAAAGCGAGAACATTTACTACCATTTTAAAAATAAAAATAACATTTTACGCAGTATGCGTAAAAGTTGTCAAGTATGTATCACCCGCCAAACTCAGTGTGAGGCATGGAGTTAGCGGGTTCAAATCCCGCCGTAATCCTGGATGCATTCTTTGTGATGTCCTTATCTAACATGTTCTATTTGTCTTTCTACTTGTCAAAGGCTTTTAATCTTAAATTGAGCAAATAATGCATGCAAATGCATGCAATTTCAATAACGCAATAAACGATAAAGCTATTCTATTGTAGTGAAGCTATTGAAATGTTGGCAGAATTACTAGAAATTCTGAGAGCTTTAGTTTTTAAAAGTTTACTACTGTGTAAAATAGTTACACATAGTAATTGGTCTGAAGTTTATAAGTTTCGCATAACTTTTAACGTTATGCTTTCTATGAACAAAAGCATTTGCCACTTAGCACTGCTTTCGGTAACCTTTATTTCCCATTTTATTGAAATTCTTTCAACTTGAAAAAGTGGTAGATTCAAAATAATTTTTTTTTCAAAAATTTGTCTTACTTTGAAGCAGAAGGTGTATATAAGAAGTGCGAATCTGAACAACGCCTCCTATAACTGAAAGCCTCCACACGGTTTTTTTATAGGTAGTCCGATCAGATCACTATGAAGATAAACCAGTTTACGAAAGAGGCATTGAATAGAATATATAGTTTAATATACGAAAGTGATTACAAACATACGTCTGATTTTTTTTTAAATCTTTGAATATAATTTGTTTGTTTTATTAATTTGTCCACCATCAAAGATTTGACTCTTAAATATATATGCTAACTTTCTCTTCATTCATCTCGAAATCGAAAATATAAATTAATCGAAAACTGTATACTACGCCTATTCCGAATTGAATTTAATAGTTAAAATTTCCTCTTTGTAACTCAACGGTGGAGAAAGATGAGATTACTTCAGAAAACATCATGTTAGAAAGAATGACACCGAACAACAATAAATTGTTACAGAAGTAATGTTGAAATAGAAAGAAAAAAATTAAATGAAAGAACAAAGAAACAATAAAACAAACTATATTCAATCTTCTTAGGCTTATAAATAATAAGAATAGGAACAACTGCGTAAACATCAAATTAAATTTATTGTTCCATGCCGCAGGAGAAAATATTAAAGCAATTCCTTAGTGATGATTTGAAGTGTTTTCTTTTTCTAGTGCGAAAATATTCTCACAGTAGAAATTTGTTTTTGGTATTTGTAGGAATTATTATTTCTTGTGCTTGAAAATCAAACAAAATTTTTTTTCTATCAAAATTGGTCAAAATTTTTTTAGGTAGGAACGTAAAATATAATATTGTAAATATGATATAAATGAACACTTGAGATGTGCAAAATATATCTTATTTGATAAGTCTAAGACACAAACATTATTTACAAAATAGTGAAAAAAAAACGTTTTCCTGTTTAAAACTAAAAAAAAAATATCAATAAAATTGAACGAAGTTGATATGATGGTATAATATTGATCTAAAGTGCATCTTACTTGCTATATTAAAAAAAAATAATAATAATAACTTGGATTGTGGTGGTCAAGTGGTTAGAAAATCAAGCTGCATTCCCAAAGGACCGGGTTCGATTCTTAATTCCGCTTAGGCACACCGAGTACATGCCATAAAATTTTTCGTAAAATTTGTACAATCTAATGTCCAGTGGTAAGCCGCAGCAATGTCTTGGTTACAAGTGTGGAGATAGTTATGGATAACGTCAACCGTCATCTATGAAAGGGTACTCCAACATCGCATCGAGCTAGCATGTCTTATATATAATAAAGAATTGGAATTATATTTTTGTAGTGGTAGATACGCTACAGAATCTGAAACTATTACTAGAAACTATTGTATGTAGCCCTAATGCTTTCCTGATAAAAGCATGAAATCGAAAACTATTTATGACACTAATCAAGATTGAATTGAGCTATTACTTTTTAGGTTTTCTATTTCTTTTTATTTATTTGTTATAACTGTTGTTTGCATAGCTTTCAACTTGTGGGTCATTGAGTAAAATGTGTATTAATGGTAGCAGAATTTTTCTTTTGCAAATTGTTTTTAAACTGAAAAAAAGAAAATCACCTACTATGCAACATCAATTCAGTATATGTATGGAGAATTCATTTTGTAGGCAGTGTTGAAAAAGCATTTGGCTTTTCTTCCTCGATCAACTATCTTCTTCTCTACTCAAATTATAATTATGCGATGATTCTTGAAATTCTTCAACAAAAACAGCAAAAGTTAGCAACTATACTGCTGTTCAGTATTTTTTTCCATTTGGAAATTCCAATATTTGTGAAATTTTCCGATTAAACTTTTACTTTAAAATTGCGAATAGAATTTTTTCAACTGAAATCAGTAATTGGAATTCGTAAAACATTATTTAAATACTTATTTTGTATTTTAAGAAAACTACTTGGAGAGCTGTCTTTTTTCAAGTTTCACCAAAAAAGAAGGAAAAAAAACTTCCACAAGAAAAAAAAAATTTATAATTTTATGATAGAAATTAGTGTTTGAATTGGTTGTCCATTTCAAAATATTTATAGAAAATTTGTTCATTTTTTAAAAATTTTTGTGAGCTGAAAATTTTACAATAAATAACATTTTTTTTTTTTTTTTTTTTTTTTTTTTTGAAGAATTATAAAACCTAGGTAAAAAAAATATACACTTTAATTGGAAGTCAAAATTACTAAGACAAAAAAGCAAAAGTTATAAAATTATTTATTTTTATCTAAAGGCCACCCGATTGTCACTCGTCATTCGTGTATCTGTAGAGCAGATTTGTTGACCACACTTTCAGGAGCATCACATTAGGTGGACCAACGTTGCTCTCACAGCAAGGACAGGTAGCACAGAGAATTAAAGAACATCCATGCCTTGTTACGGATTCGAAACTAGGTCCTTTCAGATGTGAAGTCAGCTTCTTGATCGCTTCACTGCCCGGTTCAGCATAATAAAATAATAAACTTTAACCATTTTCAATTGTTACAATTTAAATCTCTTTCGGTGAAGTTTAATAAAGTATGCATGCTGAACTACGTTTCCACGTTGAAATATATAACAGTTATTATACGTGCAAAGAAGTAGTTATACATGGTTGCCAACTTTCTACGCTTTTTGTAAAAATTTATTCCCTTGGTATCTAAGTTTATGTTTTAATCGATTATTTGTATTCATTTAAACTTTTTTTCCACCCATAAATGATTTAAAAGCTCCTGTGCAAGGCCACATCTTTCTAACTCTTTCGTTGTAAGGGTCTTAAAATGTTGGACAAGCTGCCGAAAATTCTGACAGCTTCTGTTTTAGAATGTCTTTCACACAATAAAACATTTTGCAAAAAGCGTATTAGTTGCAGGACTGGTCATTTGTGTGGGAATCATTTAGACCGACATGCAAGTCGTACAGAGTTTTAAAAAATATCTATCTCAAAAAAATATTATTTGATTCAAATTATTAAATATATTATACCACAATTGAATTAGAAATTAGAAACTAATGATATTTTTATTTATAAAAAGTTTTTAATTTCATCTGACAATAAATAATCTAATATTATAATTTTAATAAATAATCTATTTATTTCTATTTGTTTAAAATTGTGCAAATTAAGCATTTAAGATACGTTCCAACATTTCAATAGCTTCACCACAATAGAATAGCTTTATTGTTTCTTGCGTTATTGAAATTACATGCATTTGCAGGTTTGTTTGCTCAGATTATTTTTGTCAAGCAGAAAGATAGATAGAACATGCTAGATAAGGACATCAAAAAGAATGCATCCAGGATTACGGCGGTTCACGCTGCGTTTGGCAGGTTATACATACTTGACAGCTTTTAAGCATTTTGCGTGAAATGCTATTTTTAAATGGTGGTAAATGTATGCTATTTTCGCTTTTACAAGCCGAATTTCTAATGATTTTGACCACCACTATTCTTAAAAGAATTAAGCATGCACATTAATATGTGATACCATCATGGTTGTTTGCTTAAACTTTTTTCAACATGAAACGCATTTTTCTGCCTAAAATTATAATTAAATTTCCAATTTTACTACCACTGGGAAAAATCAACCTTGGGAAAATAAAAGTTGGCAGGCATGGTGACACCAACGCCTTAGTTCTAATTTATTGGTAATAATTGCTCTGAAGTTTATAAGTTTCGCATAACTTTTATGATCATAGAAGAAAATACACCTACTACTGACTATCATTAACCTTTGTTTCCCATTTTATTGGAATTCTTTCAACTTGAAAAAGTGGCAGTTTCAAAATATTTATTTTCAAAAATTTGTCATACTTTGAAGCAGAAGGGTTTAAGGTGTATATAAAAAGTGCGAGACTGAACAGCGCCAAAAATGGTAACAAAAGAAAACATTCTTATACTTCAAAGAAATTTAAAGAAAAATTGAGAAGGCGCCGTTAAAACCAAAAGTTTAATTGGTTTTAAAACCTATTAAGTGTTAAACTGCTATAATTTACTCTACCTATTAGCAAAAATGAGATTTTGTAAGAAACTGCAAAATTATGGATTTACTGCTCTTGAATATTCAATTAGCAGGCTTGGATGTTCTCTAAATTATCTCAAAACTTACTTTTCTTGAATTAAAATCATTCTTGAGTAGTTTACGCATAGTTATTTCTACTGACAGTGGAATTTGTTGTGTAAATAAATTAGAGTAAAATATAAATGGAGAACAATTCAAAGAAAAAAAGAATATTTCTTTGTAACTGCATGCAAGTAAAAAATGCAATGCAACGCGTAATAAGACTTTAAATGCATTCTACCAATTGCGATGTGTTTTAGAAAATCAGATTTTCCTATTTTTCTTTCTAATTTGTTCAATAGCGAGAGTCACTAATAAAACCACTTCCCATTTGAATTTAAAATTATGGTTTTTTCGAAGTTACTTTGTTTAAAATGCATATGAAAGTGCAAATTAAGTAAAAAAATTGCGTGAAATAGATAGCTGTGACCAACAACATGACATTCAACGTGTTAATATGGTTTTACTCTAATACTGTGGCTTATCACATAAAATTTATTTAGAAGTAGTGGTTTATTGAGTAGTGAATTATTTAGAAGTAGTGGTGAGTACAGATCAAATTTACTGAACGATGAGTTATACATTAAGACTACTACTCAAAAATATTTATCCGCTCTCCGGAGTAAATTGGCATCTCTGTAAGTAACAAAAATCGGTGTATATATGAAAAGTACCTTCAATCTGAAAAAAAAAAAAAATGGTAACACTTCTTTATTTCGTTACGCCACGCTAGGGTTCAGTGCTCTAAAAAAAGCTCTGAACCCTAGCATAGATTCCAATCTAAACGTTATTAATAAATTATGGTACTCTACAGGATTACCGCGGTCCTTCAAAATTTTTAGTAGTGGTAGTAAATTTAGGTTAATGCTAGAAGATATTACTTATTTTAATATAACACTTCGTCGTTAAGCAGTTTAATAGCTAAAATTTCCCTGCATATATACTTTCTTTGGTAAACAATTTTTATTGGTAGTTACACAGAAATTAAATTATTGGCATTATTTCATTTTTGTATCCACTTTTTTAAATTTTTTATTAACCGTGCGAACACTTCTCTAGCAATCCTGTCTTAGCAAAATGAACCTTAATGTAGAAACACTTGTGCTGCCTTATTTTTTCATTTTTGAAAAAAAAAAAATCCTTTTTGAAATGCTTCTAGGATCAAATAGGTAAACACGTAAGTCAAAAATTAAATTAAACATAATTTCTTCCTTAAATCGTATACGTGAATTTAATCCAGACCTGTTAACACAGGCAAACCAACTACTACGCATTTAGCAATATGTTTTATTGAGTGGTAGACATTTAAAAAATAAAGCGCTCAGAATGTTATTTAGCTTTGAGTCCACCAGAGCGCTGGAATATAGTGGCGTTGCATAAGAACTTTTAAATCATTTATATTTAATGGTGGGGAAAATAAGTTATAAGTATTACGTTATTGAAAGTACATGCATTTGCAGGCTTGTTTGCGGAATTTAAGATATAAATATTTGTCAAGTTGAAAGACAGATAGAACATGCTAGATAAGAATATCACAAAGAATGCATCCAGGATTAAGGCGGGATTTGAACCCTCTACCTCCACGCTTCACACTGCGTTTAGCGGGTGATATGTACTTGCCAATTTTTATGCATTTTGCGTAAAATGTTATTTTCATATTTAAAATAGTAGTAAATGTATGCTATTTTCGCTTTTACAAGCCTAATTTCTAATGATTTTGACCACCACTAATCTTCAAAGAATCAAGCATGCATATTTATATGTGATACTATCATAGCTGTTTGCTTAAACTTTTTTCAACATGAAGCGCATTTTTCTGCCGAAATTTATAATTAAATTTCAATTTTCCTACCGCTGGGATAAATCATCCTTGGAAAAAGAAAAGTTAGCAGGCATGGTGATACCAACGCCTTAGTTTTATATTGCTGGTAATAATTGCTATGAAGTTTATAATTTTCGCATAACTTTTAACGTTACGCTTTCTATGAACCTAAATAACCGCCGAGATAAACATAATTCCGTTAACCTTTATTTCGAATATTATTGATATTCTTTAAACTAGAAAAAGTGGTAGATTCAAAATATTTTTTTTTTTCAAAAATTTGTCTTACTTTGAAGCAAATGGGTTTAAGGTGTATATAAAATGTGCGAGTCTGAAAAACGCCTCCAATAACTGAAAGCCATTACACGGTTTTTTATTGGTAGTAATATCAGACCACTATGAAGGTAAATTAGTTTACGAAAGAGGCGTTGAATAGAATATATAGTACAATATACGAAAGTGATAACAAACATACGTCTAAT
This sequence comes from Parasteatoda lunata, assembly GCA_949128135.1. Lineage (NCBI taxonomy): Eukaryota > Metazoa > Arthropoda > Arachnida > Araneae > Theridiidae > Parasteatoda > Parasteatoda lunata. The sequence goes on along the minus strand of OX421981.1, from coordinate 27,288,962 downwards.
TTGTTTTTAATTTATGAATATATTTGGTTTGTTTTATTAATTTATCTACCACCAAAGATTCAATCCTCAAATATATATGCTAACTTTCTCTCCATTACTTTAAAAATAGAATTTGGTTTCATTCTTACGACTGGTTCACTTTTTAAATAGTTTAGGCCAGGGGGCGCCAAACTTTTTTGGTCATCGACCCCTATATAATTTTTCGAAAGATGAAACTTGAACTTTTATATTGCGAATAGAATTTTTTTTTTTTTTAACTGAAATCAGCAATTGAAATTCGTGAAACATAGTTAAAATACTTATTTAGTGTTTAAAGAAATTTACTTGAAGGGCTGTTTTTGGAAAGGTTCGTAAAAAAATAATTTTTAAGGCAAAAAATTGTGTGTAAATTGGTTGTCCATTTCAAAATATTTATAGAAAATTTTTTTTTTATTTTTTTTTTATTTTTTTCAGAGCTGAAAATTTTACATTAAATAGCATTTATTTATTTATTTTTTGGTCAAGACTTAGAAAAGCTAGGTAAATATATATATATATATATATATATATATATATATATATATATATATATATATATATATATATATATATATATATATATATATATATATATATATATATATATATATATATATATATATATATATATATACTTTTATTGGAAGTCAAAATTTCTTTGTGAGTACAAAATTACTTTTAAAATTTTTGTGAGCTGAAAATTTTACAATAAATAACATTTTTTTTTTTTTTTTTTTTTTTTTTTGAAGAATTATAAAACCTAGGTAAAAAAAAAATATACACTTTAATTGGAAGTCAAAATTACTAAGACAAAAAAACAAAATTTATAAAATTATTTATTTTTTTCCAAAGGCCATCCGATTGTCACTCGTCATTCATGTATCAGTAGGGAGTAGATTTGTTGACCTCTCTTTCAGGGGCATCATATTAGGTGAACCAACGTTGCTTTCACAGCAACGACAGGTAGTATACAGAGAATGAAAGAACATGCATGCCTAGTCCGGGACTCGAAACCAGGTCCTTTGTGATGTGAGGTCAGCTTCTTGATCGCTACAGAGCCCGGTTCAGCTTCATAAAATAATAAAATTTATTTACACATTTTCAATTGTTCAAATTTAAATCTATTTCGGTGAAGTATAATAAAGTATGCATGCTGAACTATGTTTCCACTTTGAAATATAAAACAGTTATTATACTTGCAAAGAAGTAGTTATGCATGGTTGCCAACTTTCTACGCTTTTTGTAAAAATTTATTCCAGCGGTACCTAAGTTAATGTTTTAATCGATTACTTTTATTCATTTGAACTTATTTTTCCCCCAAAAATTATTCTAAAGTTCATGTGCAAGGCCACATCTTTCTAGCTCTTTCGTTGTATGGGTCTTAAAATGTTGACTAAATTGCCGAAAATTCTGAAAGCTTCTGTTTTTGAACGTCTTTCACACTACAAAATATTTTGCAAAAAGCGTAATAGTTGCAGGCCTGGTCATTTGGGTGGAATTATTTAGACCGACATGCAATTCGTACAGAGTTTTTAAAAATTGACTATCTAAAAAAAGTACACTTTATCTCAAATTATTAAATATATTATATCATAGTTTAATTTCTGTCAGTATTATTAATGATTTTCAGAATGAAAGTATAAGAAATTTTGAATACCATTCCAACCAATAAATTTTAACTCTACCAAATATGGCGAAGAATATTGAATAATAAAAAAATATCAGTGTGAATTCAATATCTTATTTTTGAAAATAGTTTATGAAGCATATTTTATTGTATCAAAGCTATTTTTAAATTTTAAGAAAACTGACTCATTTATCGCATGATTTTTTATTCTTCTCTAAATTTTATTGAAATAGAGAGAGTTGCATTCTATTTTAAAAGTTTTCAAATAATATAATATATAAACATTTCATATTTTATAATTTTTCTAACAATTAATAATCTAATATTTTAATTATAATTATTTTCAAAAGGGAATTTACTACACATTTTGAGGACCCCATTTTCTATAAAGAAAAAAATCTTAAAGATACGCCACCAAGTTTTACAAAAAATGCTGCATAATAAAAAAATCTTAAGGAGAGTGTAATATAACAATTTTTAAAGTGTTGAAATTATGTTAAAATTTTATACATTAATTGACACATTTACAATAATTGATGTATTCTTTTCTAAACTACTATAAAATTGACAGTTTCACTCGACAATCATTTTCCAAGTTTCATATTGTAAAAAACAATTATCTAGATTAAAAATGGTTAATTGCTATTAACTCTCTTAATATTTCTTTCATTTAGAAACAAGCGATATTTTTGTTCATAAAAAATAGAAACTAATGATATTTTTATTTTTAAAAAATTTTTAAATTTTTCTGACAATAAAGAATCTAATATTATAATTTTAATAAATAATCTGATTATTTATATTTGTTTAAAAAAGAGCAAAATAAGCATTTAAGATACTTTACCAAATGTCTAGATAATAAAATAAAAATTCTTGATTAATAGACAACTTACAAATGTTTAATGGTATTTAATTCACAAATAACAAAAGAAAACGTTCTTATGCTTCAATGAAATATAAAGAGAAATGGAGAAAGCGCTGTTAAAAACAAAAATTTAATTGGTTTTAAAACCTATTAAGTGTTAAACTGCTATAATTTACTTTAATAATTATCAAAAATGAGATTTTTTAAGAAACTGCAAAATTATAGATTTACTGCTCTTGAATATTCAATTAGCAGGCTTGGGTGTTCTTTAAATTATCTCAAAACTTACTTTTCTTGAATTAAAATCATTCTTGAGTAGTTTACGCAGATTTATTTCTTCCGACAGTGGAATTTGTTGTGTAAATAACTTATAGTAAAATATAAATGGAGGACAATTCAAAGAAAAATAAGAATATTTCTTCGAGACTGCATGCAAGCAAGAAATGAATATGAAATGCAAAGCGTAACAAAACTTTAAATGCATTTTACTAATTGTGAGGTGTTTTAAAAATTCAGATTTTCTTATTTTTCCTTCTAATTTGTTCAATATTGAGAGTTACTAATTAAAGCACTTCCCATTTGAATTTCAAATTAGGGTTTTTTCGAAGTTACTTGGTTAAAAATGGATATGAAAGTGCAAATTAAGTAAAAAAATGACGTTAAATAGAAAACTGTGATCAAAATATATTTCAGGTACTAGAAATAACAATAATGCAATTGGGATAGAAAAGAATATATTAGGAAAAATAAAAGGTCAACTTTCGTTTACATTACTAATTTTAAAAAAATCAGCTTGTGGTTATTTTAAATTGAATAGTTACATGAATAGAATTAGATAAAAAAATTGAAATTTTCCAAAGACATAAATTATCAAATGGTTTTAAACCCGTTATTGGCAAGTCCGGAGATACCAACTGCTCCGGATTCAACTAAATAATGTATAAAACAGTAGAAGCAAACTAAAACTCGCTGATTTTGTGTTAATTTTGCCAAATTCTTAAATGAATCAACACGTTGAATGCCACGCTAACTTTACATGGCATGCCCATCTGACCAAATGGAAAATAACTACAAACTAACTTTGCAAATAATAGACAGATTTTATTAGTTTTTTTAATAGGTTTTGCATGACATATCTGAAAAATTGGTGTATTATGTAAGCCTACGAATTGTTGGTAGAATGGTAGAAATCACATAAATCTCGGTGCGCTGCCGCGAAGCGGCATTAACAGATTCATCTATAGTGAAAATTCGATGATGAGGAGTAGTGAGGAGGAATGGAGATGGGAGGAAGAGGGGGTGCTCAGCACCAAAAAGTCGAGAGGGGGTTCGTGTGACATAGACAATCTTGAAGTGTTGAGCGGCATGGGGTATAATTAAATGAATGTAATCATAAACAATATAAAATAAAATAATCATGAAGATTATGATGATCGATAAAATTAAGGAAGGTCTGGGTTAGATACAATATATACATATGCATATATATATACACACACATATATATATTTACAACACCATATCCCTAAGGAAAAAGGCAGTGATTGGGCTAAAATTAGTGTTGTCATCAATTAATTCTTTATCTAGGAGTGAGTTAAAATTGCTGGTGGTGCAGGCTTTTGCTTCATCGTAGAAATTTTTATTTAAATTTTTCATATAGACATTGATGTCATCAATTTTTAGATCCTTTTTTAAACTATTATTGCTAACGCATTCAGGGGCGCCGACGAGTCTTCTAATAATCTTCCCTTCTGCCTACGAATTGTTTATTGTTTATTGAAATTACATACATTTGCTGACTTGTGTGCTCAATATAGGCTTATAAGTCACGAATTGTTTTGAAGTGCTGAATTATATAAAAGACCAAATTAATTAAAAATAGTGGTGGATAAAATTCTACTAAATCAAATTTATTAAACCTAGAATCAAAATCAATAAAAAACCACTTGAAAATATTTATTCGCTGTAAGGAGCAAGTTGGCATCTCTGTGTATACAAATAAAACTATTTTTGTGTCTTGTATATTGCATTAATGTCTTCAAACCTTTTTAGTAACAATAATAACATTAAAAAAAAAATTAAAAATTTTCTCGAATTATGTGTTTCTAATAATCTCGGCTTCGCCGATGATATATGTCACCGTGTTAATATGGTTTAACTGTAATACTTTGGCGTATCACATAAAACTTAGAATTATTTAGAAGTAGTGGTGAGTATAGATCAAATTTACTGAACGAAGAGTTATACATTAAAAGGCTACTACTCGAAAATATTTATCCGCTCTCCGGAGTAAATTGGCATCTCTGAAAGTAAAAAAAAATAGGTGTGTATATGAAAATCACCTTCAATCTGAAAAAAATGGTAACATTTATTTATTTCGTTACGCCACGCTAGGGTTCAATGCTTTAAAAAAAGCTCTGGACCCTAACATAGATTCCAATCTAAATATTATTAATAAATTATGGTATTCTACAGGGTTCCCGCGGTCTGTGAAAATTTTTAGTTGTAGTAGTAAATGTAGGTTAATGCTGGAAGATATTTCTTATTTTAATATAACACTTCGTCGTTAAGTAGTTTAATAGCTAACATTTTCCTGCATATATACTTTCTTTGGAAAACAAAATTATAGGTAGTTAAACAAAAATTTAATTATCGACATATGTTTCATTTTTGTTGCCACTTTTTAAAATTCATTAGATCCACGGGAACCCTGCTCTAGCAATCCTGTTCTTGTGAAATAAATCTTCATGTGGAAACACTTGTGCTACCTTATTTTTCCTTTTTTGAAAAAAAAATATCCTTTTTGAAATGCTTCTAGGCTCAAATAGGTAAATACGTTAGTCAAAAATTAAGTCAAAAATATTTTTTTCCTTAAGTCGTATCCGTGAATTTATTCTAGACCTGTTAACACAGGGCAACCAACTACTACGCTTTTAGCAAAATATTTTATAGAGTTGTAGACATTTAAAAAATAAGGCGCTCAGAATGTTTTTTAATTTTGAGACCACCAGAGCGCTGGAACATAGTGGCGTTGAATATGAACTTTGAAATCATTTATAGGTAATGGTGGGGAAAATAAGTTATAAGTATTACGTTATTGAAATTGCAAGCATTTGCAGGCTTGTTTGCTCAATTTAAGATATAAACCTTTGTCAAGTGTTGTTCAACCATGATCAACCTTGTTCAACCATGCTAGATAAGGACATCACAAAGAATGCATCCAGGATTACGGCGGGATTAGAACCCGCTACCTTCATGCTTCACACTGCGTTTGGCGGTTGATTCATACTTGCCAACTTTCAGGCATTTTGCGTAAAATGTTATTTTTATGTTTAAAATGGTAGTAAAGGTATGCTATGTCCGCTTTTATAAGCCTAATTTCTAATGATTTTGACCACCACTATTCTTCAAATAATTAAGCATGCATATTAATATGCGATACTATCATAGCTGTTTTCTTATACTTCTTTTAACATGAAACGCATTTTTCAGCCTGAAATTATAATTAAATTTCAATTTTACTACCACTGGGAAAAATCTACCTTGGAAAAATAAAAGATGGCAGATGCGGTGATACCAACGCCTGACTTTTAAATTGCTGGTAGTAATTTCTCTGAAGTTTATAAGTTTCGCATAACTTTTGACGTTACGCTTTCTTGAGACTATCCGGTAGAGCGCCTCCACATTGCTTTCGATAACCTTTATTTCCCATCTTATTATTGATATTCTTTCAACTAAAAAAAGTGGAAGATTCAAATTACTTTTTTCAAAAATTTGACTTCCTTTGAAGCAGAAGAGTTTCAGGTGTATATAAAAAGTGCGAGTCTGAACAGCGCCTTCAATAACTTAAAGCTTTCAGACGGTTTTTTATAGATAGTTCGAACTGACCACTATGAAGGTAAACTAGTTTACGAGAGAGGCATTGAATAGAATATATAGTACAATATACGAAAGTGATAAGAACAATACGTCTAGTTTTTTTTAAATTCTTGAATATAATTGGTTTGTTTTATTAATTTGTCTACCACCAAAAATTCAACCCTGAATTACATATGCTAACTTTCCCTCCATTACTTTTAATATAGAATTTGGTTTCATTCTTACGACTGGTTCATGTTTTAAATAGTTTGAGCAGACTACTTATGAAAACCATTTCGAGGCTTTCTGATGTAGGAGGTGATGGCAATACCAGGGATGCCAACTTGCTCCGGACAGCGAATAAATATTTTCAAGTGGTAGTTTATTAATAGGGATTCTTGGTTTAATAAACTAAATTTGTTAGATTTTTATCCACCTCTATTTCTAAATAATTCGTAGGCTTATATAATTCACCACTTTATCATAGTTATGTCATGCTAAACCTTCTAAAAAGAAAGCAATATTTGTCAAATATTTGCAAATTTTATTGTGTAGTTATTTACCGTTTTTTAAATTATTTTGTCGTGTCCGGAGCAGTTGGCATCTCTGCAATACCAATCGGCCATTGAGACTCCGATGGTGTAAGAATAAAATGGTGTTGCATATTATCTTCAAAATCATTTATACGTTGTGGTGTGGACAATAAGTTTAGATAAATAAAAAATAATACATTTAAAACATAAATTTAGCTACCACTAGTACACATTCTTACAAAAAGCGTAGAAAGTTGTTAGCTCTGTTCATAATTTGTCTACAAGCTTAATCTTTATTGCCGCCGTCCTGAGTATTCAGCCCGTATTGAAGAAGTATGTATAACTTCTCGAAATAGAAAATATAAATAAAACGAAAACTATAAACTACGCCTATTCCGAATTGAATTTGATAGTTAAAATTCCCTCTTTGAATAAACTACCACTTGAAAATATTTATTCGCTGTCCGCAGCAAGTTTAAAATCTGAAAGCAAAAATATCTGAACGATGTTTCCACATTGAAATATATAACAGTTATTATACGTGCAATGAAGTAGGTATGCATGGTTACCAACTTTCTACGCTTTTTGTAAAACTTTATTCCAGTGGTACCTAAGTTTATGTTTTAATCGATTACTTTTATTCATTTGAACTTATTTTCCACCCATAAATGATTTAAAAGTTCCTGTGCCAAGGCCACATCTTTCTAGCTCTTTCGATGTAAGGGTCTTAAAATGATGGCAAAATTTCCAAAGATCCTGAAAGCTTCTGTTTTTGAATGTCTTTCACACTTTAAAATATTTTGCAAAAAGCGTAATAGTTGCAGGCCTGGTCATTTGCGTGGGAATTATTTAGACCGACATGCAATTCGCACAGAGTTAATAACTATCCTAATAAATAATAACTATCCTAATAAAAAAATAACTATCCTAATAAAAAAATAACAATCCTAAAGAATATTATTTAATTCGAGTTATTAAATATATTATACCATAGTTGAATATCTGTCAGTATTTTTAATGATTTTCAGAATGAAATTATAAGAAATTTTGAATACCATTCCAATCAATAAATTACCAAATATGGCGGAGAATATATCTACCAAATATGGCAGAGAATATTGAATAATAAATAAATCTCAGTGTGCATTCAATATCTTAATTTTTGAAAATAGTTTTTGAAGCATATTTCATTCTATTAAAGCTATTTTTAAATTTTAAGAAAACTGACTCATTTATCGGATGACTTTATATTCTTCTCTAAATTTTATTGAAATAGAGAAAGTTTCATTCGATTTTAAAAGTTTTCAAATAATATAGTATATAAACATTTCATATTTTAAAATTTTGCTAACATTTAATAATCTAATATTTTAATTATAATTATTTTAAAAAGGGGATTTACTACACATTTTGAGCCCATTTTCTATGAATAAAAAATCTTAAAGATACCCCACCAAGTTTTGCAAAAAATGCTGAATAATAAATCACTCTTAATGAGAGTGTAATAATTTTCTACATTAACTTACATATTTACAATAATTGATGTTTTTTTTTTCAAAACTATAATAAAATTTACAGTTTCACTCAACAATCATTTTGAAAGTTTCATATTGTAAAAAACGATTACGTAGACAAAAAATGATGAATCACTATTAACTAGTTTAATTTTTCTTTAATATAGAAACTAATGATATTTTTATTTATAAAAAATATCGTAAAGAAAGCTAGAAACTAATGATACTTTTATTTATGAAAAATATCGTGGTCAAAAATTAGAAACTAATGATATTTTTATTTATAAAATGTTTTTAAATTTTTCTGTCAATAAATAATCAAATATTATAATTTTAATAAATAATCTATTTATTTCTATTTGTTTAAAATTGTGCAAGTTAAGCATTTACGATACTTTACTGAATGTCTAAATAATAAAATGAAAATTTTTGATTGATAGACTACTCAGAAATGTTTAATGGTATTTACTTTACAACTAAGAAAAGAAAGCAGTCTTATGCTTCAATGAAATATAAAGAGAAATTGAGAAGGTGCCGTTAAAAAACAAGTTTAATTGGTTTTAAAACCTATTAAGTGTTAAACTGCTATAATTTAATCTACTAATTAGCAAAAATGAGATTTTCTAAGAAACTGCAAAATTATTGATTTACTGCTCTTGAATATATTCAATTAGCAGGCTTGGATGTTCTTTAAATTATCTCAAAACTTACTTTTCTTGAATTAAAATCATTCTCGAGTAGTTTACGCAGATTTATTTCTACCGACAGTGGAATTTGTTGTGTAAATAAATGAGAGAAAAATATAAATGGAGAACAATTCAAAGGAAAAAAAAAGAATATTTCTATGAAACTGCATGCAAGTAAGAAATGAAATGCATCGCGCAACAAAACTTTAAATGCATTTTACTAATTATAAGGTGTTTTAAAAATTCAGATTTTCTTATTTTTCTTTCTAATTTGTTCAATAGCGAGAGTTACTAAAAAAAACACTTCCCATTTGAATTTCAAATTAGGGATTTTTCGAAGTTACTTTGTTTAAAATGCATATGAAAGTACAGATTAAGTAAAAAAATGGTGTTAAATAAAACACTGTGACCGAAAAACCTTTCAAGAACTAGAAATATCAATAAAGAAATTTGGACAGAAAAGAATATATTAGGTAAAATAAAAGGTCAACTTTCGTTTACATTATTTATTTAAAAAAAATCAGTTTGTGGTTGTTTTAAACTGAAAATTTAATGAATAGAATTCGATGAAAAAATTTAAATTCCCAAAGACATAAATTATCAAACGGTTTTTAACCCATTATTGACAAGTTCAGAGATACCAACTGTTCTAGATTTAACAAAATGTTGTATAAAACAGTAAAAGCAAACTAAAACTCGCAGATTTTTTGTTAATTTTGCCAAATTCTTAAATGGTTTAACACTTTGAATGCCATTTTAACTTTACATGGCTTGCCCATTTGGCCATATGGAAAATAACTACAAACTAAATTTGCAAATATTAAACAGATTTTAGTAGTTTTTTTTTAAAAAGATTAGCATGACAGATCTGCAAAGTTTGTGAATTGTGTAAGCCTACGAAATGTTTGGAAATAGTAGTGAATGAAAACTTACTAAATTGAATTTATTAAACCAAGAATCACAATCAATAAACTACCACTTGAAAATATCTATTCGCTGTTCGGGCCAAGTTGGCATATCTGTGTATATAAATAAAACTATTTTTGTGTGTTCTATATTACATTAGTTTCTTCAAATTAGTAACAATAAAAATATAAAATAAAATTAAATAAAAAATGTCTCGAATTATGTGTTTCTAATAATCTGGGCTTCGCCGATGAACCCCATGGCATTCAACGTGTTAAACTGTAATACTGTGGTGTATCACATAAAACTTAGAATTATTTAGAAGTAGTGGTGAGTATAGATCAAATTTACTGAACGAAGAGTTATACATAAAGAGACTACTACTCGAAAATATTAATCCGCTCTCCGGAGTAAATTAGCATCTCTGTAAGTCACAAAAATTGGTGTATATATTAAAAGCAGCTTCAAACTGAAAAAAATGGTAACACTTATTTATTTCGTTACGCCACGCTAGGGTTCAGTGCTTTAAAAAAAGCTCTGGACCCTAAAATAGATTCCAATCTAAACGTTATTAATAAATTATGGTACTCTACAGGATTACCGCGGTCCTTCAAAATTTTTAGTAGTGGTAGTAAATTTAGGTCAATGCTAGAAGATATTACTTATTTTAATATAACACTTCGTCTTTAAGTAGTTTAATAGCTAAAATTTTCCTGCATATATACTTTCTTTGGAAAACAAGTTTTTCTGGTAGTTGCTCAGAAATTATCGACAAACAATTATCGAGATATGTTTCATTTTAGTTGCCACTTTTTGAAATTTATACGATCCGGGGGAACCCTTCTCTAGCAATCATGTCTTTGCAAAAGAAATCTTTAAGTAGAAAAACTTGTGCTGCCGTTTTTTTTTTTTTTTTTTTCTTTTTTGAAAAAAAAAAAAATCCTTTTTGAAATGTTTCTAGGCTCAAATAGGTAAACACGTAAGTCAAAAATTAAGATAAACATAATTTCGTCCTTAAATCGTGTATGTGAATTTATACCAGACCTGTTAACACAGGCAAACCAACTACTACGTTTTTAGCAAAATATTTTATAGAGTGGTAGACATTTAAAAAAATAAAGCGCTCAGAATGTTTTTTAGTTTTGAGTTCACCACAGCACTGAAACAAAGAGGCGTTGCATATGAACTTTTAAATCATTTATATTTAATGGCGGGGAAAATAATTATAAGTATTACATTATTGAAATTGCATGCATTTGCAGGCTTGTTTGCTCAATTTAAGATATATACCTTTGTCAAGTAGAAAGACAGAACATGCCAGATAAGGATGTCACAAAGAATGCATCCAGGATTACGGCGGGATTTGAACCCGCTACCTCCACGCTTCACACTGCGTTTAGCGGGTGATACGTACTTGCCAATTTTTACGCATTTTGAGTAAAATGTTATTTTTATGTTTGAAATAGTAGTAAATGTATGCTATTTTCTCTTTTACAAGCCTAATTTCTAATGATTTTAACCACCACTATTCTTCAATGAATTAAGCATGCATATTTATATGTGATACTATCATGCTGTTTGCTTAAATTTCTTTATACATGAAACGCATTTTTCTGCCTAAAGTTATAATTAAATTTTACTGCCACTTTTTTTTTTGTTATAACTGTTGTTTACATAGCTTCCAACTTGTAGGTCGTTGAGCAAAATGTGTATTAATGGTAGCAGATTTTTTTTTTTTTTTTTTTTTTTTGTAAGAAGTTTTTTTTTTGTGAAAATGCAATGATAACTAAGAATCACAATTAATAATCTACCACTTGAAAATATTTATTCGCTGTCCGGAGCAGGTTGGCATCTCTTTAAGTATCAAAAATCGGTGTATATATGAAAACCATTTTCAATCTAAAAAAAATGGTACCACCACTATTCTTCAAGAATTAGTAGTAGATTTTTTCGTTTTTGAAAAAAAAAAATATCTTTTTTGAATTGTTTCTAGGCTCAAATAGGTAAACACGTTGAGCAAAATGTGTGTTAATGGTTGCATATTTTTTTTTTTTTTTTTTTTTTTTTTTTTTTTTTTGTAAAAATGTAATTATAACCAAGAATCACAATTAATAATCTGCCACTTGAAAATATTTATTCGCTGTCCGGAGCAAGTGAACATCTCATTAAGTATCAAAAATCGGTGTATATATGAAAAACACTTTCAATCTAAAAAAAATGGTACCACCACTATTCTTCAATGAATTAAGCATGCATATTTATATGTGATACTATCATGCTGTTTGCTTAAATTTCTTTAAACATGAAACGCATTTTTCTGCCTAAAATTATAATTAAATTTCAATTTTACTGCCACTTTGTTTTGTTATAACTGTTGTTTACATAGCCTCCAACTTGTAGGTCGTTGAGCAAAATTTGTATTAATGGTAGCATATTTTTTTTTTTTTTTTTTTTTTTTTTTGTAAAAAGTTTTTTTTGTAAAAATGTAATTATAACCAAAAATCACAATTAATAATCTACCACTTGAAAATATTTATTCGCTGTCCGGAGCAAGTTGGCATCTCTTTAAGTATCAAAAATCGGTGTATATATGAAAAACACGTTCAATCTAAAAAAAATGGTAACACTCATTTATTTCGTTACGCCACGCTAGGGTTCAGTACTTTAAAAAAAGCTCTGGACCCCAACATAGATTCCAATTTAAATATTATTAATAAATTATGGTACTCCACAAGGTTCCCGTGGTACGTGAAATTTTTTAGTAGTGGTAGTAAATTCAGGTTAATGCTAGAAGATATTACTTATTTTAATATAACACTTCATCGTTAAGTAGTTTAATAGCTAAAATTTTCCTGCATATATTTTCTTTGGAAAACAATTTTTATTGTTAGTTACACAAAAAATAAACTGTCGACATATGTTTCATTTTTGTTACCCCTTTTTTATATTTATAAGATACACGGGAACCCTTCTCTAGCTATCCTATCTTTGCAAAATAAAACTTAATTCAGAAACACTTGTGCTGCCTTATTTCTTCGTTTTTGAAAAAAAAAAAATATCCTTTTTGAAATGTTTCTAGGCTCAAATAGGTAAACACGTAAGTCAAAAATTAAGCTTAGTATAATTTCGTCCTTAAATGGTATACGTGAATTTAATCCAGACCTGTTAAAACAGGCAAACCAACTACTACGCTTTTAGCAAAATATTTTATAGAGTGGTAGATATTTAAAAAATAAAGCGCTCAGAATGCTTTTTAGTTTGGAGTCCACCAGAACGCTGAAACAAAGTGGCGTTGCATATTAACTTTTAAATCATTTAAATCATTATATTATCGTCAAACCATAGAATCAGCATTGTGCACAGAGTCATCGATCTCAGTCATCAACTATCCGATTGCATCCAGAGCTACATCAATCTCCTGTTCAACCTGCAGTCTACTCTGATCAGCTGAAAACAAAAATCAAAAATACAAACTCTGAACATTAAATATGAACTCTAAAAATTCAAAATTATTAATATTAAAATCTACGAAATCTAATGTATTAAACTTAAAAGTAAAATTTTCCAATTGAATTGAAAACCATGTAAAATCCAAATTGACTGTAAATTCTTTTATTATTTATTTTTGTATTAATTTCCTTTTATTATTGCCACCATAATGTTGCAAAATTCAAAATGTCTTTCATCCAATGTTTCATTTCACGATGTATGTGTTAGGGGCCGCTGCACGGCCCAGGCACCCAATTTATTTTAAATAAAGAAAGAAACAGACTTTTAAAATAGAATTTGGTTTCATTCTTAGGAAAGTTTCACTTTTTAAATAGTCTGAACGCACTACTTATAAAAACCGTTGCGAGGCTTTCTGATGTTGGAGGTGATGGCAATACCAATCGGCCATTGAGACCCCGATAGAGTAAGAATAAAATGGTGTTGCATATTAACTTTAAAATCATTTATACGTTTTGGTGTGGACAATAAGTTTAGATAAATAAAAAATAACACATTTAAAACATAAATTTAGCTACCACTAGTACACGTTCTTACAAAACGCGTAGAAAGTTGGCCGCTCTGTTAATAGTTTGGCTGCAAGCTTAATCTTTTTTGCCGCCGTCCTGAGTATTCAGCCCGTATTGAAAAAGTAAGTATAATATCTCGAAATAGAAAATATAAATAAAACTAAAACTATATACTTCGCCTATTCCGAATTGAATTTGATAGTTAAAGTTCCCTCTTTGTAACTTAACGGTGGAGAAAAATTAGATTTACTCAGAAAACATCATCTTAGAAAGAATGACACCCAACAACAATAAATTGTTACAGAAGTAATGTTGAAATAGAAGGAAAAAAATTAAATGAAAGAACAAAGAAATAATAAAAAAAACTACGATAGCGTCTTTTTTATTTATACATTTCCATTTATTAAGGAAGTATTAATGCTAGAAATCGTATAAAAATGTTTAAGCGAGGAAGCTAAGCCTAGTTATGATGTACTTAAATTTCTGTTGTGGTTGTATCATTCATGTTTTAATCATTATAATATTAAGAAGAATGTTTTTAAAACGCGCTATATTTGTTCTGTAGTGTTGATATTTTTTCTGAAATTTTTGTATAAGTTTTTCAATGAGGCGATCGGTAGATTGTTTTTTTATCTTAGTTTATAATCAAGAGCTTTCACAGAAGTTCTCTCAGAGAAAGATTCGATAATTTAAAAAACAACGAAGAATGCTTTCGAATTATTATTATAATTATGAAAACTATACTTTCATTCATTAACTATTTTAAAAAACAATTGACATTTGGATATAAACATTCTAATTATAATTATTTTAAACTGCTACTTAACTTACAGTTGATATAAGCCTGAATAAAATAAACAAGATTATGCATTATTTATGTTAAAAGTGGTGTGAACATGAAAGACAAAAACAATGCTCTAATGATTTATAGATTTTTAATTTTGAATTAGTTATTATTAATTTTGTATAAGTAAATGTTTTCTTCTAACATCACTGCTTTAAGTTAAAAATTTCAACTTTTTTCAGAATTTATACCTCAGAATAAATTACATGGGATATATAATAGTTACTTTTTGGCTTGGCTGTGTTCAAGTAAATGCAAAAAAAAAATTTCAATTATTAAATATTTTTATAAATAATAATTATTTTTATAAGTAGTTATTTTTACAAATAATTGCTTTTCTATTTACATTTAAATTTTCTTTGTTTACTCCAATTTTGTTATGTGTTAAAAATAATCCTCACATTTTCTCATGTATTTAAGCGTAGCTAGATTTACACTTTTTTTGTTTCTTTAACACGTTGAATGCCACGCTGATTTTACACGGCTTGCCCGTCTGACCAAAATGGTTTTTTCAGTATGTATTGCATTAATTTCTTCACACCATTTTTGTAATGATAATAACATAAACAAAATTAAGAGCAAAATTTATTCGAATTATGTGTTTCGAATAATCTAGGCTTCGTCGTTCATCGGTGACCCCTGTGGCGCTACAAACAAATTCAGTGCCAGTTACCGGTGACCCCTATGTCATTCAACGTGATAAATTAGTGCAATAATATTAAAGTATCAATAATATTAAATTTAAAAATTACTTTGGTTCTATTCTTAATGTAATAAAATCTGCATGAATGAATTTGTGTACATTGTGATGAAATCTTTTAACAACTTATTCAAATAAAATACTTTTACATTGATAAATTCTGTTTTAAATTTTCTAGCCGAGCTGAATTCATGAGAAGACTCGCTTTTGGGTTACATTGAGAGGAAAACCACGCAAACCTGCCATGGTTAGCCTGGCGTCGAAGGGACTCAAACCAACGCCTCCTATTACTGAAAGCCTCCACACGGTTTTTTATAGGTAGTCCGATCAGACCACTGTGAAGGATATCCTTTTTCCGAACGAGTCAATTAATACAAAATTTAGTTAAAATAAGAAAGTGGTAACAAATATATGACTAAAAATTTTTTTTATTTATGAATATTATTGGTTTGCCTTATTCACTTGTCAACCACTACAGATTCAATTCTCAAATATATATGATAAATTTCTCTCAATTACTTTTATAAAAGGCTTTTGGTTCATGCGCACAACTGTTTCACTTTTTAAATAGTCTGCGCGGACTACTTATAAAAGACCGTGTGGAGACTTTTTGATGTAGGAGGTGATGCTCAAGCCCATGATCCTTCTGCCACTGAGGGTATTTTGTGCACTGTGGTCGATGCGAATGGAATGTAAAGAACATATCGACCAGACATTGTTAAGATTTGAACCCGATTCATCTCATTGAGAGGCGAACCCTCTGCTATTGTGACACCCCTGGAAACAATAAAGCCGATCACTTAAAAAAATTCTGCTGTTAAACTCCTCGACTCGCTTTTACTCTCGCTTACAGAGAAATCTTGTGATTGTAACATTGTGAGACTAAAATATAAAGAATGTGAAAGATGTAGATGCTGCGAGAAGGATTTGGTCAGGCCTCCTCTACCTATCACAATAATTCTCCTATCACAATAATTCTTTGCCCATGTACCTCCCCCGGCAAATATTTGAACTGGAGCATTTCTTCTTCCGAATACAACTTTTCTATTGCTATTGCTCCGAATTATTGTGATGCTCCGTTGCTATTGCTCCGAATTATTGTGATTGTGGGTTAGCTAGTGAAAACTATTAAAAAAATTGTCATTTGATTTTTTTTCAAAATTAGGAAAATGTTTCAATAAAAGTTCTCTGTGAAACATGTGAATTTTTTTATAAGTGCCTGCATTAAACGAGTCTTACCATTTCTTCCAATAAAAAGGACTTAAATTCGTTTCACTCTGTATAGCAAATTTATCTGTATGTTATCACCTTTTTCTATGATGTTTTATTTTCTCATTATAGGGCTAATTTTATTTAATTTTGTTCTATTTTAAACCATATTTTTTGTAAATTTGGTTTAGGGTATTCTTATGGTTAATTACTCAATGTATTAAGTATAATTACCATTATAATTTTGCTTTCGGTGTTGTGTTTTCTTTGTTTACCTGCACTTTTTCTTTACTGACCTTTAATTATGATATTACTATATATACATACAGAGCCAATGCTAAGGATTTCAAATAATTTCCAGACTTGAAAATTCTTAGCCAAAGGAAAATTTAAAAAAAAATTTATGATTGATTTCTTTCGTATGAAACTTTTAAGCATAATACAAAGTTATTATAAATTAATTTTTTTTATAAAAATGCAATTGCAAATTTAGAGTCATTTTGCTGTTGGGGAGGAGTTATTGTGCAATGAATGGGGGAGAGATTGAAAAATACAGATGTTTTATTGTGTTCGAGGGGAGGAAATAGACATTGGTTGAGGTTTATTTTTGGCAACGTATTAGATTAGTGCAGTAATATAAAGATAAAACTGAATCGACACTATGTTCTGTGTTATTAAGTTCGTGCATATGTTATTGCCATAAAAAAATATATTTTCTGCCAAAATAATCTGCATCTTGCCTTTTGTTTGAAAACTGCTTTACCCAAAATAAAAAAATTTTGCCAAATTTACAGTTTGATCATATTTGGTTAGATGACAAATGCTTAGCACAGGCTATGTATGGATAAAAAAATCATATAAATTGGTATATTATTTGTGTGTATAATAATTTAAAGCCTATGGTATACTTTAAGATTGTTCTGTCATTCTTTTCTTTCTTTAATATTGAAACACTTTTTATTACCAGAATTCTATACCAAACACAATGGACCCCCCCCCCCCCTATTGAAACAACAATAAGTTTTTGAGTGATTATATATGAAAATGAGTTGGTTGCTAATTCTTCAAATAAACAGTTCTTATCAGTAACATATAACTATGATTCCCTTCAGGCACTAGGTGGCATAAATAACACCCCTGTGGGGAGCACCAAAGTAACATAAGATTTAAAAAGAAAAAGTAAAAAATTACATTTTCTTCCTTTTTCGAACTTTGCAAGTTGTTTAATGAAGGGTAATAAGTCAGTTTATCAAAAATGCGTGAATAACCTTCAATTTACTTTGTTGATTAATGTATCTACTACTTACAGTAAGTAATACCTGATTATTTATTTTATTTTTAGATGGCTTTTGTATTTATTTCTTTTTTAATCAGAATTTTTTTTATTTAACTAGCTTTCATAGCATGACTTAATATGCAAATAATTCCTCTTATTATAATTAGATATGTAATATTAAATTCATTAGCAGGAAAAGATTATACTGAACAAAGAAGGTAAGTAATTGTTTTGAAAATATTTTATGTGAAGAACAAAGAAAGATTTGTCGTTTAATAAACAACAGACTTAAAATTGGGTTCAGGCAATAGAAGCTTACAACTTGTGGTTTTTGAGTTTCTGTTTTAAATACATACAATAGACATGCTTATTCAGCGATTTGTATTTTGATAAACAATTTTCTTAATTTTAATATTTATACTTTGAAGTATATTTTATCCTGATAGTAAAATTTAAATTTTCTACAAACTGATCATCCGCTTTATAGATCATCCACAGACTGATTCAAATAAATCTTGCTTTTACAAAATGTAATATAGAGCAATATTTTTAATAGTACCAAAGAAGGTAAGTCAATTCTTTTTTAAATTGTATAAATGAAAGATACTAAATTACAACGAAGAGCACATGAGTTAATTTGAACAACATGCCTTTGTACTAACACTTATTTAAATGAATCTGTCAAAGTATTTTATTCATTGTAAATGCATGTTTATCTGGAATGATATTAAACCTATTCTTGATTTAAAAAATTATTTTTGGCAATAGATCTTGAATAAATTAATGTTCATTGAAAAAAAATAGCTTTTAAAGAATATAATAAATTTGACTATTATTTTTAAATTTATCTGACTTATTAGTTAAAGCGCAGAAAGATGTCTGTAAAATCTTTTTAGAATTTCTTTAGCAATTTTGCTCACATTTTGAAAAAAACTTTTTTTTTAGAACATTGTAACCCTTTCACACCGGATGGGGCATGTGTTGTCCCAGCCTGGAAAATTTTTGATATTACGTGTGGGACAACATATGTCCCAGTTACTGAAAAACATCAAGGGCAGAAAATAACGCCCACTTCGGCCTCCAAACTGATTTTAAGGCTGTTTCATCGTTCTGATTCTGTAAATTTCTCATGTCAATCATTCCCGATCTAATCAAGCAATTGTAGAGATGCCAACTTGCTCCGGAAAGAGAATAAATGTTTTCGAGTGGTAATTTATTAATTGTGATTTTTGGTTTAATAAATTCAATTTATTAGGTTTTAAGCCACCACTATTTCTAAATTATTCGAAGGTATATTCGAATGATCTTCTGCTGAAGGGTCGAACCCCATTTCATGAAAATACCAAGCCATGTTAAACAACTCATACAATATCGAAACAAAATAAGGAAACAGTGGAGAAAATCTTTTGACCCACAATTGAAAGCCATGATAAACAATATTAATAAAAAGATTAAAAAACAATGCCAAGAACATCGGAATGATACTTGGGCTGAAAAACTAGAATCAATAAATACTGAAGACAATTCTCTTTACAAATTAACGAAAAATCTCAAAAATGATAAAATTGTTAATAAGCCAATACACGGTAAACATGGTCTCGTTTACTCGGCCCTTGAAAAGGCCGAAACATTTGCAGACACTATGCAAGACCAGTTTTCAGAAAATACAAATTATAGTGATGATGACTTTGAAACTATTGTTTTCAATGAAAATGGACTTTTTTTCAATAATAATAAGCCTAATAACAGACTAGAGCCAACTGATTCTAATGAAACAAATTTGATCATTAAAAAACTTAAATCTAATAAAGCACCAGGAGGTGACTTAATTACCAATAAAATGATTAAAGCCCTCCCACAAAATTTCATTAATGAACTAATCAAAATATTTAATAAATGCCTTTCACTATGTTACTTCCTTGAAAAATGGAAAGAAGCAACGATAATTCTATTTCCCAAACCCCTTGAAGACTCAGTCATGCCGCACAATCATAGGCCCATTAGTTTATTATCCACAATTAGCAAACTTTTTGAAAACATCATCTATAACAGACTTAGAGACAAACTACATTTACTTCCAAATGAACAATATGGGTTCAGGAGTAAACTCAATACCACCAAACAACTCACTAGAATTATTGACTTTATCGGCCAAGGCCTTAAAAATAAATAAAAATCGGCATTCCTTATGCTTGATGTCACCAAGGCATTCGACAGGGTCTGGCATGCTGGTCTTATAAACAAATTAATTAATCTCATTTTTAATAATGATCTTACATTTTTACTCAAGTCATACCTCCACCATAGACATTTTAAAATTCGACTAAATGATAATACCCACTCAACTAAAAGAATTATTAAGGCAGGAGTTCCCCAGGGAAGTATACTGGGACCTATTCTGTACTTATTTTATACATATGATTTTCCCATAGATAAAGATGATCATAACAGCCTAACGGCCTTCTTCGCCGATGACACAGGCATTATAGTAAAATCTAAATCCATACCCAATGGTATTAATATATTTCAAGAAAAGATCTATACTTATGAAAACTGGTGCTCCAAATGGAAAATAGATATTAATGCCCAGAAATCAAATCTCCTATAAATTAAAAAACCCAGAAATATTACAATTCAACAAAATCTCAAATTCTTTGATAATAATATTCCCATTGTAGATAAAGCTATTTATTTGGGACTAACTATTAACAAAAACTTAAATTGAACTGATCATATAAAAAACATTATAGCAAAAGCATATAATATTTACAATAAACTCAAATGTTTATTAGGCCCACATTCCAAATTATCACTTAAAAATAAAAGATTCAATTATATTACATATATCAGAACCATATTAACATATGCATCACCAGCTTGGTGCATTTAAATAAAGCCCAAGCAAAGAAACTTAATGTTTTCCAAAATAAAATGCTACGTAGACTCAGTGGAGTCCCATATTACATCCGAAATAATGCAATCTATGGAGACTTCAAGCTAAAAACATTAACTGAAACCATTACAGATCTCAACATAAATTTCTTTAACAAGGCAATATATTGTGATACTGCAAATTATAATAAAATATTTCAATATGAAATGCTCGTTGAAGATGCTAAAATTAGGCTGATAGCGCACTTCTTCACGAGTGACGCAATTCTCTCTAAAAACTTTAAAATCCCAAGATTTAAACCCTAAATTTAATATTCCTAAATATATTCTTATTGAACAAAAGGCCCTTTTTTAGGGCCTAAACTCATATACAATTCTCACTTAGTTCTTCAATCCCTCACTATCTGAACTGGTGCTACAAAAATACTTGTACCAAGAGTACATTAGCCCCGCCCCGATCCGAACTTCTAGACCAATCAGATAACAGCATCTCTCCAACACGATCAAAATATTTCTCTTCTTGCTTAATCTTTTCTTTTCAGCTACCACATCATGATAGAAACATCTGAAGATCACCAAGTTGATGATAAAGAGGTAAAAGGCCCCTTCGGGGCCTAAAGGCCTCAGCCAAACCAAAGACGACGACGACGAAGGGTCGAAATTAATCGAAAGAGAATTTAGCCTGATAACAAGCTGAGACAGCTTGCTTATATTAGTGACTCTTCTGAATCTGAAAACACTGAGTCCACATTTGTGGAAAACAGCGACGAAAAGACTGACAACTATATAATAGTCATCAGTAACAGCGAGACTTTTCAATGTTGGAAACCATTTCCCAATTGAGGGAAAAACGAGCAGAAGTTGTGCATGTTGCGCGATAAGGAAGGAAGAGGCACGCTCGAAAATAGTGTGCACCTCATACAACGTAGCACTGTGCAAGAACTGTTTCCAGTCCTATCACACCCTCGAGAAACCCAGACTTTAGATACTGTTGTTCCTCCACCACTTTCAATTTTTTTACCATTCTTATTTTATAACTGTTAATTCCGAAAAGTGTTTATAAATAAATATGTTAATAAAAATATTAAAGCAAATGTACATGAAAATGTTAATAAAAAAACGTTGCCTAAAATAATCATCAAAATGTTAAGTAAAATGTCAATAAAAATTAGTTATTGACTCTAGAATTCCGGCCGGGACATACCCTGTCCCAGGGTTTAGATGCTTTGGGCTTACGGCGGGACATATGCTGTCCCATCAATGAAGCTAGTGAAATCATAGTTGTTGATGGTGCGCTGTTATGGGGACGTTTATACGTCTCCAAGACCTTCAACCTTTTAGGCATAAAAGTTATTTAATCTAATAATCGCTTGGAGGAAAAATAACTAATACCAGTAATGGGGCGCACAAGGACCGATTTTTCGCGGTATTGAAAGGGTTAATATCTAAAATATGATTATGATTTATTCTCTAGAAAATCTAAAATAAAAAATATGTTAAATATCTTAAGTTATTTAGTCAACATAAACCTATATTTAAAAGATTTCTTTAGATTATACTTTGAAGATTTTCTTCAGATTCTATTTTGAAGAATTTCTTCAGATTCTATTCTTAAGAATATCTTAAGTTATTTGGCCCACATAAACCTAAATCTTAAGAAATTCTTAAGATTATATTCAGAAGATTTTCTTCAGACAATATTCTTAAGAAAATCTTAAGAATAAGTGGGCCAAAAAACTTAAGATTTTCTTAAGATTTTTTTTAAGAAATTCTTGAGTTTTTTTTAGTGGGGATACTTGCCAACTTTTACGCATTTTGCGTAAAATGTTTTTTTTTTATGTTTAAAATGGTAGTAAATGTATGCTATTTTCGCTTTTACAAGCCTAATTTCTAATGATTTTAACCACCACTATTCTTCAAAGATCTAAGCATGCATATTTATATGTGATACTATCAAAGGTGCCTAAAATTCTGCCTAAAATTATAAATAAATTTCAAATTTACTACCACTGGGAAAAGTCAACCTTGGAAAAATGAGAGTTGGCAGGTATGGTGATACCAACGACTTAGTTTTAAGTTGCTGGCAATAATTGCTCTGAGGTTTATATGTTTCGCATAACTTTTAACGTTACGCTTTCAATGAACCTACTATTCAGTTCCACCCGTGACACTTTCGTTAACCTTTATTCCCCATCTTATTGATATTCTTTCAACTAGAAACAGTGGTAGAATAAAAATATTTTTTTTTCCAAAATTTGTCTTACTTTGAAGCAGAAGGGTTTAAGGTGTATATAAAAAGTGCGAGTCTGAACAACGCCTCCAATATCTGAAAGCCTTCACAGTTTTTTATACGTAGTCCGATCAGACCACTGTGAAGGATATCCTCGTCCGATCGAGTCATTTAATATAAAATCTAGTTAAAATAAGAAAGTGGTAGCAAATATATGACTAAAAATTTGTTTTATTTATGAATATTATTTGTTTGCCTTATTCACTTGTCAACCACAACAGATAAAGTTCGCAAATATATATGATAAATTTCTCTCAATTACTTTTATAAAAGGTTTTGGGTTCATGCGCAATACTGGCTCACTTTTTAAATAGTCTGCGCGGACTACTTACAGAGATGCCAACTTGCTCCGGACAGCAAATATATATTTTAAAGTGGTAGTCTATCAATTGTAATTATTGATTTAATAAATTCAATTTAGTAGATTTTTATCCACCACTATTTCTTAATAATTCGTTGGCTTATATAATTCAGCACTTTATAGTACTTATGTCATGCCATACCTTTCAAAATCAAGCAAAAATTTTCAAATATTTGCAAAATTTACTTTGTAGTTATCTACCATTTTTTTGAATTATTTTGGCTTGTCCGAAGCAGTTGGCATCCCTGTACTTATTAAAGATCGTGTGGAGGCTTTCTGACATGGGTGAAAGCCCTTATATAGCAAGACGGAAAAGAGAAAAAACTGGTACGTTAGATATATCATTCCAGCATTTTTTTCGAAAAAAATAAAATATCTGTAACTATCAAGATTTCTTTTATAATTTTAGCATATATATTAGACTGCTTCTTTTCAAAGATAAAGTAGTTATCGCTGAATAATTTAAAAAAATAGTAAGTAAACTCCTCCCCTAAACTAGATATAACTGAAAAGGTTTTACTACCAGCCTTTCCTCTTTTCCGTCTCGCTTTCACCCCTGCTTTCTGATGTAGAAGGTGATGATTTAGCCCGTATTGAAGAAGTAAGTATAATATTTCGAAATTAAAAATATAATTGAAACGAAAACTATATGCTACGCCTATTCCGAATTGAATTTGAGAGTCTAAATTCCCTCTTTGTAATTCAACGGTTGATAAAAATGAGATTACTTCAGAAAGAATTATGTTAGAAAGAATGACACCCAACAACAATAAATTGCTACAGAAGTGATGTTAAAATAGAAGGAAATAGATTAAATGAAAGAACAAAGAAATAATAAAACAAACTACATTCAATCTTCTTATGCATATAAATAATAAGAATAGGAACGACTGCCTAAATATCAAGTTAAATTTATTATTCCATGCCGCAAGAGAAAAGATGAGAACAATTGCTTAGTGATGATTTGAAGTGTATTGCGAAAATTTACTATTCCTATTGCGAAAATTTACTCACAGTAGAATTTATTTATTTATTTATTTATTTTTTTATTTTTTTTTTTAAATCTTTATTTGTTGTATCTGAAAGTCAAATGAAATTTTTTTTCTAAAAAAATTGGTCAAAAAATTTTTATGTAAGGAGGAAAAATATATTATTTTAAATATGATATAAGCAAGCACATGAGATGTGTAAAATGCATGTTAATTGATAAATTTGAAAAGACAACCATTATTTACAAAATAGTGTAAAAACGTTTTTTTGTTGAAAAGTAATATATATATATATATATATATATATATATATATATATATATATATATATATATATATATATATATATATATATATATATATATATATATATATCAATAAAATTTTACGAAGTTGATATGAAGGTTTAAAGTGTATCCTACTTGCTATATTAAAAAAAAAAATTAATAACTTGGATCTTCGTAGTTCAGTAGTTAGAAAATCGAACTGCATTCCCGATGGGCCAAATTCGATCCTTGATTCGGCTTAGGTACACCGAGTACATGCCATAAACATGTTCGTAAAATTTGTGGTATCGAAATATCTGTGGTAAGTCGCTGCAATGCCATGGTTACAGGGATCTGAAGAAAATTTCCTTCTCCTTCAGATCTATGTCTAATTTGGGGAAGTGACCTCATGAATGTTTGATTCTCCATTGATTCACGGGTTTCTAAGCTGAGACCTTCTTTTACCTTAGTGGTGCTCTCTCGTCAAACACAAGATGCACATTCCTGATTTAATTCGCGAAAGTCCAAGTATCATTAGAAAGAGTATCATCAAATAACCTTTATAAAAGAAAACACTTGAAAAAAAGTTTTACCCAGAATTTGAAACTATTACTATAAACATTAGCTTTAGCTGAATAGCTATAGCTAAAACTATTACTATAAACATTACTATAAACATTAGCATAAGTAGCTTTAATGTTTTCCTGATGAAACATTATTTAATCGAAAACTATTTATGAGACTAAACAAGATTGAATTGATCTATTACTTTTCAGGTTTTCACTTTCTATCTCTTTTTTTTTGTTATAACTGTTGTTTACATTGCTTCCAGCTTGTAGGTCGTTGAGCAAAATTTTTATTAATGGTAGCCTTTTTTTTTTTTGTAAATTGTTTTTAAATGAAAGAAAAGAAATCACCTACTATAAAACATCAATTAATTATATGTATGGAGAATTTATTTCTTAGGCAGTGTTGAAAAAGTATTTGGATTTTCTTCTTCTATCAACTATCTTCTTTTCTATTCAAAAAAATTATAATTATATGATTATTCTATAAATTCTTCAGCAAAGACAGCAAAAGTCGGCACTGCTGCACAGTATTTTTTTCCATTTGGTATTCAAATATTTGCGAATATATTTTAGAAAGAGGAAAATTGAACTTTTATATTGCGAATAGAATTTTTTTCAACTGAAATCAACAATTGAAATTCGTAAAACATAATTAAAATACTTATTTTGTGTTTTAAGAAAATTACTTGGAGAGCTGTTTTTGCCAAGTTTCACAAAAAAATAAAAATAATAAAAACTTTCTCAAAAAAATAATTTTTAAAGCAAAACAAATTTCGTGTAAATTGGTTGTCTAATAATTATAGAAAATAGTTCATTTTTCTTAAATTTTTTTTAGCTGAAAATTTTACATTAAATAGCATTTGATTATTTTTTTACTTAGAAAAACTAGGTTAGAGAAATATATACTTTTATTGGAAGTCAATATTACTTAGTCAAAAATACAAAATTTATAAAATATTTATTATTTTCCAAAGGCCACCAGATTGTCACTCGTGTATCAGTAGAGCAGATTTGTTGACCACTCTTTCAAGGGCATCATATTAGGTGAACCAAATTTGCTCTCACAGCAATGACACGTAATACAGAGAATGAAAGAACATCTATGCCTTGTCCGGGATTTGATACCAGGTCATTTCTGATGTGAGGTCATCTCCTTGACCAATACATAGCCCGGACATTGCTTCCTATAACTGAAACCCTCCACGCGTTTTTTTTATAGGTAGTCCGATCAGACCATCACCTCCTACATCAGAAAGCCTCCACACAGTTTCTTCTAAGTAGTCTGTGCAGATTATTTAAAAAGCAAACCACGTATGCGCTTGAACCCAAATTCTATTACAAAAGTACTTGAGAGATACTTATTATATATATTTGAGAATTTAATCTATAGTGGTTGACAAGTAAATAAAACAAATCATCATATTCATAAATTAAGCAAATTTTTAGACATATATTTGCAACCACTTTCTTATTTCTTCTAGATATCATATTAAACGGTTCTTTAACTAATTGGTATTCCTTCATGGTGGTCTGATCGGACTACCTACAAAAAACCGTGTGGAGGCTTTCAGTTATAGGAGGCGTTGATCAGACAACTGAAGAGGTATGCCAGTTTACAAAAGAGCAATTTAATAGAAAATCTATTAAAAATTAAAAGTAAGTGGTAACAAATATATGACCAAGAAAATTGTTAAATTTATGAATATGATTGGTTTGTCTTATTTACTTGTCAACCACTACAGATTCAATTCTCAAATATATATTCTCACAATAACTTTTAAAGTTACCACAATTTTACATAATTCAAAATGTTTTATTCTCTGTATATAAACAATTTCATGATGTATGGGTTAGGGGCAGCTGAGTGGCCCAGGCACCCAATTCTTTGTAAATAAAGTAAGTAAAGTAAAATAGAATTTGGGTTCATGCGCCCAGCTGGTTCACTTTTAAAATAATCTGCTCAAACTACTTATAAAATCCCGTGTGGAGACTTTCTGATGTAGGTGATGGCCCGGATCATGTTAATGAAAATATAATCTTTATTTAACCATTTTCAATTGTTCTAATTTAAATCTATTTCGGTGAAGTTTAATAAAGTATGCCTGCTGAACTATGTTTCCACGTTGAAATATATAACAGTTATTATACGTGCAAAGAAGTAGTTATACATGGTTGCCAATTTTCTAAGCTTTTTGTAAACATTTATTTTATTAGTACCTAAGTTTATGTTTTAATCCATTATTTTTTATTCATTTGAACTTATTTTCCACACATAAATGAATTAAAAGTCCATATGAAGACCACATCTTTCTAGCTCTTTCGTTGTAAGGGTCTTTAAATGTTGGCAAAATTGCCAAAAATTCTGAAATTTTTGGTTTTTGAATGTCTTTTGCACTCTAAAATATTTTGCAAAAAGCGTAATAGTTGCAGGCCAGGTCATTTGCGTGGGATTTATTTAGACTGCGCTGCAAGTCGTACAGAGTTTTTAAAAAATAACTATCCTAAAAAATATTATTTAATTCGAAATATTAAATATATTATACCATAGTTAAATTTCTGTCAGTATTTTTAATGATTTTCAGAATGAAATTATAAGAAGTTTTGAATACCATTCCAATCAATAAATTTTAACAATACCGAATATTCCGAAGAATGTTGAATAAGAAATAAATCTGAGTGTGCATTCAATTACTTGCTTTTAAAAAGAATGAAAAAAATTTGATTGTATTAAAACAATCTTTAAATTTTAGGAAAAATGACACATTATCGTATAATTTTATATTCTTCTCTATGTTTTATTAAAAGAGAGAGAATTTTCAAATCATATAATACAGAAACATTTCATATTTCATAATTTTTTCTAATAATTAATAATCCAATATTATAAATATAATTATTTTCGGAAGGTGGTTTACAAGAAACTTTGAGTCCATTTTCTATAAATAAAAAAATCTTAAAACAATCTTAAAGATACGTCAGCAAGTTCCGCAAAAAAGGCTGAATAATAAATAAATCTGAATGAGCATGTATTCTGACATTTTTTTTTAAAGTATTAAAATAATTTTAAAATTTTCTACATTAATTGACACATTTACAATAATTTATGTATTTTTTTCTAAACTATAATAATATCAAGAGTTTCATTCCATAACCATTTGGAAAATGTCATATTATAAGAAAATATTATGTCGACAAAAAATGATTCATCACTATTAACTATCTTAATATTTATTTTATTGAGAAACTAATGATATTTTTATTTATAAAACTTCAAATTTTTAAACTTAAAAATTCAAATTTCTAATTGTTTAAAATTGAGCAAAATAAGCATGAAAGAAACTTTATCGAATGTCTAAATAGTAAAATAAAAATTCTTGATTAATAGACAATACAGAACTGTTTAATGGTATTTACTTTACATTTTAAAAAGGAAAACATTCTTATGCTTCAATGAAATATAAAGAGAAATTGAGAAGGCGCCGTTAAAAACAAAAGTTTAATTTATTTTAAAACCTATTAAGTGTTAAACTGCTATAATTTACTCTACTAATTAGCTAAAATGAGATTTTCTAAGAAACTACAAAATTATTGATTTACAGCTCTTGAATATTCAATTAGCAGGCTTGGATGTTCTTTAAATTATCTCAAAACTTACTTTTCTTGAATTAAAATCATTCTCGAGTAGTTTACGCAGATTTATTTCTACTAACAGAGGAATTTGTTGTGTAAATAAATTAGAGTAAAATATAAATGGAGAACAATTCAAAGGAAAAAAAAAGAATATTTCTATGAAACTGCATGCAAGTAAGAAATGAAATGCATCGCGCAACAAAACTTTAAATGCATTTTACTAATTATAAGGTGTTTTAAAAATTCAGATTTTCTTATTTTTCTCTCTAATTTGTTCAATAGCGAGAGTTACTAATAAAAGCACTTCCCATTTGAATTTCAAATTAGGGATTTTTCGAAGTTACTTTGTTTAAAATGCATATGAAAGTGCAGATTAAGTAAAAAAATGGTGTTAAATAAAACACTGTGACCGAAAAACCTTTCAAGAACTAGAAATATCAATAAAGTAATTTGGACAGAAAAGAATATATTAGGTAAAATAAAAGGTCAACTTTCGTTTACATTATTTATTTAAAAGAAATCAGTTTGTGGTTGTTTTAAACTGAAAATTTAATGAATAGAATTAGATGAAAAAATTGAAATTCCCAAAGACATAAATTATCAAATGGTTTTTAACCCATTATTGACAAGTCCAGATATACCAACTGCTCCGGATTGAACAAAATATTGTATAAAACAGTAAAAGCAAACTAAAACTCGCAGATTTTTGATTAATTTTGCCAACTTCTTAAATGGTTTAACACGTTGAATGTCACGCTAACGATGCATGACTTGCCCATCTGGCCATACGGTAAATAACTACAAACTAAATTTGCAAAGATTAGATAGATTTTAAGAGTTTTTTTAAAGGTTTAGCACGACATATCTGACAAAGTGGTTAATTAAGTAACCTACGAATTGTTTGGAAATAATAGTGATAAAAATCTACTAATTTGAATTTATTAAACCAAATATCACAATCAATAAACTACCACTATTCTTTCCCCGTCTACTAATAAACTGTTTAACAAAACGTTTATGGAAAGCATCATTTTGGCGCATTGCGAATTTTATAAGGAAAATTTCAAAACCCGTTTGCATTTTTATTTTATCTCTTGTAATGACTTTTATCCATTGATCGAGGTAATTATATATTGAAGTATATTTTTGTCAAAAGCGTTGAAATGTTGAAATTCTCTCTATGGTATACCTATCTCTACGGATATGCGTCAATTTGACGCGATACTTAATTTAGACAAAATTTTGAGTAAACATGCAAACATCACATCAATAATAAATAAGAATATACCGACAATACATCGATCCGTTATCGTTTTCTCAAATGAAACAAGCAATAAATAACTTTTGCCGATAAGCAAAAACAAAAAGAACAAACACAGAATGTCAATTGATGTCAGAGTGTCAGATTTTGAAGGATTCAGTTGCTCAGTTCGAGTACTGAAAAAAAAAATACTAGAATATTTCATAAATATATATCTTATATTTTCATTTTTTTTTATAGTATATAATTACATTACTTTCTAAGTGCAGAGATGCCAACTGCTCCGGACACTCTGAAATAATTAAATTTTGCAAATATAAAGTGGGGAATTGTATAATCCTGGTAATTATTTAGAAATAGTTTTGGATAAAATATTGACGCGTATTCGTAGAGATAGGTATATAAGAAACGTACGTAAACCTAGTGTTAAGTAATAACAACTTGCCAACCATTACGCTTTTTGCAAAATATTTTAAACAGTGGTAATCTTTTAAAACTTAAAGCTTTCAGATTTTCTAGTAATTCTGCCAACATTTCAATAGCTTCACCACAATAGGAAAGCTTTATTGTTTATTGCGTTATTGAAATTGCATGCATTTGCAGGGTTATTTACTCAATTTAAGATTATAAACCTTTTTCAAGTAGAAAGACAGATAGAACATGCTAGATAAGGACATCACAAAGAATGCATGCAGGATTACGGCGGGATTAGAACCCGCTACCTCCACGCTTCACAGTGCGTTTTACGGGTGATACATACTTGCCAACTTTTACGCATTTTGCGTAAAATGTTATTTTTATGTTTAAAATGGTAGTAAATGTATGCTATATTCGCTTTTACAAGCCAAATTTCTAATGATTTTGACCACCACTATTCTTCAAAGAATTAAGCATGCATATAAATATGTGATACAATCATAGCTGTTTGCTTAAACGTTTTTCAACATGAAACGCATTTTTCTGTCTAAAATTATAACTAAATTTCAATTTTACTACCACTGAGAAAAATCAACATTGGAAAAATAAAAGTTGGCAGGTATGGTGACACCAACGCCTTAGTTTTAAATTGCAGGTAATAATTGCTCTGAAGTTTATAAGTTTCGCATAACCTTTAACGTTACGCTGTCTATGAAGCTATTAGTAAGTACGAGACCTTCAGTTTTCATTAACCTTTATTCCCCATCTTATTGATATTCTTTCAACTAGAAAAAGTGGTAGATTCAAAAATATTTTTTTTCTCCAAAACTTGTCTTACTTTGAAGCAGAAGGGTTTAAGGTGTATATGAAAAGTGCGAGTCTGAACAACGCCTCCAATAACTGAGAGCATACCTGCCATTTTTTAATACTTTCGAAGATGATTTTTCCCAGTGGTAGTAAAATGAAATTTAAATTACAATTTTAGGCAGAAACATACGCTGTAATTTGAGAAGTTTATGCGGACTACAAAAATAGTATTACATTAATATATATGCTTAATTTTTTTAAAAAAAATGGTGGTCAAAACGATTATAAATTAAATTTATAAATGCAAGGAATATACATTTTACTACCACATTAAATATAGAAATAAAATTTTACGCCAAATGTGTAAAAGTTGGCAGGTATGTGAAAGCCTTCACGCGGTTTTTATAGGTAGTCCGATCAGACCACTATGATTTCGTAAACTAGTTTACGAAAGAGGCATTGAATAGATTATATAGTACAATATATGAAAGTGATTACAAACATACGTCTAATTTTTTTTTTAATTTATGAATTGGTTTGTTTAATTAATTTGTCTACCACCAAAAATTCAACCCTGAAATATAAATGCTAACATTCTCTCTATTACTTTTAAAATAGAGTTTGGTTTCATTTTTACGACTGGTTCACTTTTTAAATAGTCTGAGCAGACTTTTTATTAAAACCGTTTGGTGGCTTTCTGATGTAGGAGGTGATGGCAATACCAATCGGCCATTGAGGCCCCGATAGAGTAAGAATAAAATGCAGCGATGCAAATTTGCTCCGCTTTGTGAAAAAGTATTTTCTAGTGGTAGCGAAATTCAAGTTACTTTTTGTTTAGTATTTTTCATTTGAAGTAATTTTTTCACCACTAAATACCAAAAATTATAAGTATCATATAAAACTGCATGCAAGTAAGAAATGAAATGCATCGCGCAACAAAACTTTAAATGCATTTTACTAATTGTTATGTGTTTTAAAAATTCAGATTTTCTAAATTTTTCTTTCTAATTTGTTCAATAGCGAGAGTTACTAATAAAAGCAATTCCCATTTGAATTTCAAATTAGGGTTTTTTTCGAAGTTACTTTGTTTAAAATGCACATGAAAGTGCAAATTGAGTAAAAAAATGGCGTTAAATAAAACACTGTGACCGCAAAATCTTTCAAGAACTAGAAATAACAATAACGTAATTTGGACAGAAAAGAATATATTAGGTAAAATAAAAGGTCAACTTTCCTTTACATTATTAATTTTAAAAAAAATCTGTTTGTGGTTGTTTTAAATTGAAAAATTAATGAATAGAAATTCTAGAAATAGCACCCATACATCTAGAAATTTACATGCGTTTAAAGTGATAACATTTTGAATTTAGCAGTCGATGTGGTAGCTAATACAAAATTACAAGCACTTTGCTTGGGTAAATAAACATTTGAATATCGAAACTAAATTTACACATATAAATATAAACATAATTTGAAATATATATACATAGGTTGACACAGATAAATATAGTAGATATAACATTTGAATATCGAATCTAAATTGTCACATCTTTGCATATTTAAATATAAACATAATTTGAAATATATATACGTAGGTTGACATAAATAAATATAGTAAATATAACATTTGAATATCGAATCTAAATTGATATCTTTTGACATATATAAATATATATATAATTTGTAATATATATACATAGGTTGACATAAATAAGAATTAACAGAAATTGATGCATATTAAATTTCTTCATTTAACTAGCATGTGTTTAATTAGGATATATATTAAAAGTCTAGAATTTAGAGTTCAATGTTGAAATGAAAAGTCTGGAATTGTGAAATAAAATGTCACTGAACTAGAGCTGTCTCTCCTAGGATCCTTTGCAAAAGACGAAACACTTCTTCATTTTTTAGTAGGATTTGCAGCTATTTCACTAGTGATACGAGTCGTTGAGCCAATTTGGCTGGTGTAGAAGGAACAGAACGAGGGCTCTTCCTGCTGGGGCGGGCTTTGCATCCCGTGTAGTTTGCGGTGTGAATTTCTCCACAGTTGCAGCAGTTTGATGGTGTGAGTCTATCCTTACGACACTCGAAGGATCGGTGGTTATCAGCACATATCACGCATCTGGGAGGTGCATTACATGTCCGTTGAGCGTGGCCGTAATTCTGGCAATTAAAACACTGCAGCGGTCCCCGACCGCCACGAAAACGTTCTACTCGGACTGGAATCCCTTGTATGTCTGTGGTGGAGAAAATTTGCTGGTGATTCTCCGTTTCTTTAAGGATTGTGAGAAAAATAGGGAGGAGCCTGTAGGTTCTTCCAACTCTTCTTTTAAACTGTATTACGTGGTGGGTTTCGATGTTTAATTTCCCTAATTCAAGGGAAATATCCTCTGTTTTGAAGTCAACTGGTAGTCCACGGATTAAAACTTTTGTGAACTTGATATGTAGCACTTTCACTGAAGTTGTGGGTGGATCTGGAGCTTTGTTGAAATCCTCTTTGGATTCTGATGGTTTTAAGATAATGGCGGTCTCTAGCGGAGAAAAGCATCTATTTGTAGTCGTGGTTGTGTAATTATCTTCAGCTTTATTGACATCAGCTGGCTTTTTCTTCTTTTTTTTTTCTTTGTAGGAGGTTCTGAGTTGTTTTTGTTAATACTTTCTGAGTCAGAGGTCGAAACTTCTTTAGTCTGTTCGATATGCTGGTCTTCGTCGTTGATTTCCTTAGCTGGGGCATCAGCTGATGTAGTCGGTGTTTCAGGCGTAATTTGTAGAGGTACCGGAATTGAATTGGCTGAATAATATGGTCTTACAGCTCCTTCAGGCACTTTAAAATCGCTAAGCGTGCAATAACTTCCTCTTTTGGACCAGCAATGGAAGTGTCCATATTCATATTCAAATATTTCACCGGGCTTAGCATCTGGCTTTATGTAGTTGGGATATATCACCGGTATTACAATTCTCTTGGTGGGCGTGTGAGTAATCTTGAAGCCACGTCCGCAGCGTCGAGATAACATTTTTTAAAGTAATTAAAATGAAATGGTCAAATCTAAACTTTACCTCCTTTGCCACATCCAAACATAATTGCAAGAGAATGAAATACGTATTACTCACTCGAAAAGGAAAATGGTCGTTCAGCAGTCAGCATGAAATGGTCAGAAATCTTGAATGTAAAGTTCATGAACCCTGGTCGACGTTTAGGTCTCAGATCACCGATCAGTCATTATACAGCATGGATGAAAGCCCTTATATAGCAAGACGGAAAAGAGAAAAAAGTGGTGCATACAACTGCATTTCTTTCGAAAAAAATAAAATATCTGTAACTACCAAGATTTATTTTATGATACTATCATATATATAAAACTGCTTATTTTCCGAGATAAAGTAGAAATTAGTGAATAGTTTTAAAAACAAATAAGTTAACTCCTCCCAAAAACCAGTTATAACTGAAAAGGTTTTACTACCAGCCTTTCCTTTTTTCCGTCTCGCTTTCACCCCTGTTATACAGTGTAAGCATCAGCACCGAGATCACAAGTTGGCATCTCCAAATCAGCAATTCTCGTACCTCCGTCAGAACTCACATCATAACCGCCAAGGATCGTTTGCAATAGTTTAATAGCTAAAACTTTATTGCATATATACTTTCTTTGGAAAACTATTTCTATTGGTAGTTACACAAAAATTAAATTTTCGACATAAGTTTCACTTTTGTTACTACTTTTTAAAATTCATTAGACCCGCGGGAACCCTGCTCTAGAAATCCTGTTTTTGCAAAATAAATCTTAATGTAGAAACACTTGTGCTACCTTATTTTTCCTTTTCTGAAAAAAAAATATCCTTCTTGAATTGTCTCCAGGCTCAAATAGGTAAACACGTAAGTCAAAAATTAAGTTAAGCATAACTTTGTCCTTAAATCGTATACGTGAATTTAATCCAGACCTGTTAACACAGGCCAACAAAATACTGCGCTTTTAGCAAAATATTTTATAGAGTGGTAGACATTTAAAAATAAAGCGCTCAGAATTTTTTTAGTTTTGAGTCCACCAGAGCGATGGAACAAAGTGGCGTTGCATTTGAACTTTTAAATCATTTATATGCAATGGTGGGGAAAATAAGTTCAAATGAATAAAAAATAATTCATTAAAACATTAAGTTAGGTACCACTAGAATAAATTTTTACAGAAAGTGTAAAAAATTGAAAGCCTTGTTAGCAATCTAACCGAAGCAGTCAACTACAATGCTTTTTTTTTTCTTTCATGGAATATTAAACAATGAAAACCTAAAGGTTTTAGAATTTTGGTTGATTTCGCCAATATTTTATACGCTTGACCACGGGAGAACTGGCTAAATGGTTGAACTAATGAATTTTCGAACTTCAAACTAATGAACTGGTATGAAAAAAAATCTTTTAAACAAATTAACTAAACAAAGAATCATACATTAGAATGTGAGCTTAACTACCACTAGAAAACATTTTCTCAGAATGCCTAGAAAGGTGGCAGACCTTTATAACTGCTAAAAAGTCTTGATAACCAGGGTTCTTTTATATTTTCTGAAGATGTGAAAAGATTTTACTACTATAATTTTCTCATTTTCAAAGGTTGAAGCCTACTATTAAAATAACAGTAGTAAAGAATTATGGCATTATTTGTTTAATTTTGAAAAAAAAAAAAAACCGAGATATTTTTACAACATGTTAACATTATTAGTATAATTATTTAACTCTAAATCTAATCGTGATGTTATGTAAAATTAAAAATATAGGTGAAATTAAATCTTTTGTTTGATTGCTTAAAGTAAATTCGCTACAGTTTTTTATTTTTTTTTATGAAAGATTATTTTTCCCTGTTAATTATACATGCATGTTAAATGACGCTATAGTACGGAAATGTAATGCATTTAATTTCAAAATATGTTTCAAAAGTTTGCTTTCAAAATATGCATGGTTTATCTCTTTAAACTATATTCAATTTTATCACATTGATTTTTATTAAACCGTTGATAGGAGACTCAAGTTTTCATTATTAAAAGTTTAGTATTAATAATGTTACTGTTATTAATAATATCATAAATCTTGAGTAACTGAAATTTTGATCTAGTATGAAAGTCTAAAATATCTAAAACAAAATAAGTTTCGCTTAAAAATATACATTAAAATTAAGGAAATTTTAATGTCTTAATATAACTTATTTAGCAGCATATTTCACCCAATAAATTAAAGTAGTTAACCGAAAGTGAAAATAATATAGTATCGTTCAATATTTTATTTTTTTAACTTAGTGTTAATTTTTATTATTTCTTGTTTGCTAATTTTCTGTTTAAGTACTCCAGTATTTTTGACAAAATTATTTGATTTGTTACGCATGAGGAATAAGGAAGAATGGCTATTACTTTCAATCCTAAATGGAACACTGATGACATTGTTTCAACGCTTAATTTACAAATAAAATGAATTCTCTAAAAATGATATTAATACCCTTAACCCACTGACAATCCTTCTCAAAAATATCCACATCTACATGAGAATCAACACACATGCTACTTTCTCAATTAATCCTATACCAGTAAAATCATCTCTTCGAAACATGGACCAATCCTTATGTGATACATAATCCCAAGAATGTTCGAAGCCATTTCCATTTTAAACGATTCTTTGAACTTTCTTGTTCAACAGAACTCGTTAGCATGGATACGAAATAAAATATTGTCTCCTTTGCTAAGGTCATCAATTAGCCTCTCATCGAAATCCTTAATTACCCGGATCAATAAACCCCAGAGCCAGCTCATTAGGCTTATGTCCAGTATCATTTCATCGGTCATTGATTTCAAGCGTAGATTTTTGAGCTTTTCTTTAGCCGAAGGGTGAATCGTATTACTGTTCATTAACCTTGAAATCAAGTCGATTCAATATCGTCTTGGACTACAATAAACAATTATTGATTTTTCTTGAAGCAAAAATAGTGAAGGTGCGAGCCTTCTTTGCTACAACTTTAGTCACGAGTATTTAATTGAATTCTCAAATATCAGATGAAAGGCTCTATGTGGGTTCTTTGTAAGCTCTAATCGATAAAGATTATTAGTGATGTTTGTTCAGGAGACAGATATGGTGGGGAATTTATGGCTTTAAAGTTTCCTCTGCCGCTATTTCGACCTTTGAAATCCAATTTGAGAAATATTGATTAGAACAATATCGATATTTGTAATGATAGTTATTGTTATTGAATAAGCGAGTTGAGTTAATTATTCATAGTGATACATAGTATTTATATTTAAATGCTGCAATTTCGAATTTTGTTATTATTTCTTCGAAATAAGTAATTCTGAAAAATATCACCGATGACACAGATAGTAATTAGTTTTGTAAAGCCAGTTTTGATTAATTTCGAGTTTTGCTTTTATTTTTTGAAATAACTAATTCTGAAAAATATCAAAGATGACACTGATAGTAATTAATGACATAAAGCCAGTTTTAGGCAATTTGAAATTTGACCGTTTAAATTTTCTCACACTTTGCATTGAGAATGCCAAAAAAAATTACTCTGAAAATAAATTAAATCTTAATTTTAAGAAATTTTTAATTACTTTCAAAATTGTTACAAAAATTAGTCAATGAAATCACCTATAAGTTGCTGCGTCCTTTTTATTTCTTTATTAGAAACTCATATTTGAGATTCCAGAAACTGAACTTTAAAAAAAAAAAAAAAAAAAAAAAAAAAATATATATATATATATATATACTTTTAACATTTATTACACTTATGTCAAATTATAATTGCTAAAAATTTAATTACTCAAGTTTTTCCCTTTTAGCCTTCCTCCCATGTTTTTAAAATATTGACATAATGCATGACAATAAGTTATAAAATGTGCTAATTTCTCTATATCTTAGAGATTATATTTAAATTCTTTAATATTTTATTCATTATTTATTTATATTAGAATTGCTCCATTATAGTTGATGTGCAAAATAATATTAAATAAAGAGAATTATGTAAGAGACTCAAGGAGTGCTATTTTGATAATCGAAGAATGAAATTGCGTTCCCTTGGTAACAGGAGAATGAAAAAAAAAAAAAAGCAGTTTTCTCATAAACACCAAGAATAGAGCATTTAAAAATATAATATTTTTTTTAATGAAATTTCTTTTCTCAGTTATAAATTTTTAAATAAATTGTGCGCTTGCAATTCGGAAAGAAAAATATGACTAATATGTAGACAACTGATCGATGATCTCAGCGATAGCTGGATTTTTATAAGCAAAAGGGCGCTGTAATATTCTAGATATTGCAGTCTAGCTAATTTATCTACACACCTTAGAATGTTAATTTACTTGAGGTTATTTAAATACAACACAGTATTGCATATCGAATTTTCTAAAATACAATTCCTTCTTGTTTATACGTCTTTTATTTAACCTTGATCCATAATTTGTTCATGACTCTTATTGTAACTGATACTATTTTTGTTTTGCGTATCTATCAACTTTGTTGCATGTTACATGGCGTTGTGTCTATCTTTGTGATGAGTAAGAAATCAACTAAATTTTTCTTCATGAAAGAATATAGAATGTGTTACTTAAGAACACCCATATTTGACAGGTTATACTGACAAAAATTGAAGATAAAGATCAGTTGCTAGCATAAGTAAATGCCACATTTCAGCAGTCAATTAGGATCGGTGCATATACTGACGTCACTAGCATATATCAAATTTCCCATTTAATTCCGTTTTCATTTTATCACTGTAGGAGGAAAAGCCTTTTTTTTAATTTTTAATTAAAAATAATTTCTCGATATTATTATTTTGTTTTTATTTCACTAATAGTTTTGGTATATTCTTTGATAGGCACTTACGATTTTATTTAATACCTAAAATTTCGATTCATTTTCCAGAAATGAAATAAGTTTTTTTTATAAAAAAAAAAAATGCAATTGCTTTTATCAAGTTATTACTTTTTATTTTGTTTTTTCATTTCATTTTATTTTTTATAAAATCATAGTAATCTGTTACAAAACATTTAGAAGCTTATTTAATGCATCTAGTTTCATAAAAATTATAAATTTTAATATTTTATATAATACTCACGAATTACTCATTACACATAAAAAAATTTAAATTAATTCTGAAGGCAAATTTGGATAAATAATTTCTGAAATCTTAAAAGTCGAAATTCTCAGGAAGATTCATACACGCTTATAGTCTTTCTGTTTTGTTAAAATTAATAAAATATTTCACACAACAAAACTTTTCAAGCATAAGTGCATATTATATAAGAATAAAAATTGATTTTAATTCAAATTTGACGTAATAATAGTAAAATAGAATATTTTAAAATAGTTTTCAATGACTATATCCAATGTTTGGAATTTCAATTTAGTGAAAGAATTTCATGTAATTTCTTACGACTAAAATATTTAAATAGAATGACAAACACTTAAAAATTTCTATAAAATACTTAAATATTCAATGCGGCTTATTGAGGCAGAATTGAAGAATTTTAAAATGGTTAAAATAGTTCAAAATTTTTAAAAGTATTCCTCTTACTTTTGATGAAAAAAAAAATAACACTAAAAAGAATAAATCCCACTTTTTTGCATGTGATGCATTTATTTTTTCACGCATTTATATGCAATGAAAAAAAAAGATAAAAAAAGAACATATTTTCAGAAGTACATTTCATTTTTACTTGCAAAGCTAGAGATATGCAATTTTTCTAGACATACGAATACGAAAGTTGTTTTTTGACGTTTTTTCTGCTCTTTTTAAAATGTGGCTTATTTAAACGCTCTCCTTTCTGACGTTTCGTCGTTTAACGGAAGCTCTTTTACTTGTAAAATTCTCATTTTTTTGTACTTTATACTCTTCTTGTTCTCGTTTTGTAAAGTTTATTTTTTCTTTGGAATAAA
Source organism: Parasteatoda lunata (assembly GCA_949128135.1). Classification (NCBI taxonomy): domain Eukaryota; kingdom Metazoa; phylum Arthropoda; class Arachnida; order Araneae; family Theridiidae; genus Parasteatoda; species Parasteatoda lunata. The sequence goes on along the minus strand of OX421981.1, from coordinate 27,248,526 downwards.
AAAAAATGAAAAAGTGTTTCACTCATTAAATACTTTCTTAATGAGTACTTAAGAATTCTCATTGATTGTTGAAAGTAAAATGATGCGTAACTCAAAATCTATTTTTTATAAATATATTCTGATAAAGCCGGTTTTTTAATACATGTGTTTAAAGCAAAAAAAAAAAAAAAAATTAATCCCAAATGATAAAAATAATGCCTTTTAATCAGGTATAGATATAGCTTATTGAAATCCTAATAAAAACTGGTCCTTTTGAAAAAAAAAAATTCTGCAGAAATGATAAGTGCTACTTATTTTTTTCTTCTCGTAATCAATAAAAAACATGCATTTAAAAGCTTGAAAAACTATTTAATTTTAATTCATTGATATGAGTAAAATGTATTTATTGTTTTTAATTAGACTTATGTTGTTCTTAAATATAAAAAAAAAATCATTTTTTAGTTATTTTCATTTAAATAAAAGAAATAAAAGAACTTCCTAATAAAATATATCAATTGTACTTATATTACAATTTCAAACATTTCTCTCCCCGTTAAATAACGATAGGCAATAAAGTGTAACACAAAATTTTTTTTTTAAAATTCGCACTTTAAATTCAATAAATAGTTGTCTTTGTGGTCACATCTATGAAACGATTTTTTAGTCGAATTTAATGTTAATTGGGACTTCGTATTTCGTTTCCTATTTCATTTTCTTTTAAGCAAATAAAAAAAAAAAAAATAAATAAATAAATAAATAAATAAATAAATAAAAAAATTAAAATTTAATTATTAAAGCAGAAATATAAAATAAATTTCAATCTTTAATTTTAAAAACATAAAGATTATAATATTAATAAAATTTAATATTTAGGTCATCCGAAACTAAACAATAACATAACAGTTTCAAAGAGACCTTAATGTGTATATATATATATATATATATATATATATATATATATATATATATATATATATATATATATATATATATATATATATATATATATATATATATATATATATATATATATATATATATATATATATATATATGCTTCGCGGCAGCGCACCGAGATTTATGTGATTTCTACCATTCTACTTTTATAAAAGGCTTTGGGTTCATGCGCACAATTGGTTCACTTTTTAAATAGTCTGCGCGGACTACTTATAAAAGACCGTGAGGAGGCTTTTTGATGTAGGAGGTGATGATTTGACCCGCCCTTTAAACGGGTTTGTGGTTGTATGATGTGGGTGACGCTACTCCACCGCTGCGGCTCGGCCATAGGTGCCCACTGGGCAAAGATAAAAGCAATTTTGGCATTTCTGAGGCCAATGGGAAATAGACCCAAGTGCCCACCATTGACCACTAAAAAAAAAAATTGCAGTTCTCTACCGTTTTTCGAACTATTTTCTTGAAACCGGAGCAGTTGGCATCTCTATAATTCTTCCAAGTTTTCTGGAATATTTTATTTTTTTATTTAATGTTGTGGCAAAATATATATCATACATTATTTTTATTATATTAAATTTGATGGAAAATGATTTTGAGTACCACTGTAATCAAATTATTTAAACAAGTATATAGTAGGCCGGTTATTTCTCCGAAAGTGAATTTAAATGTTGGTCAAAGTTAGTTTTAATCAAAGAACCGTAATTTAAATGACACTTTCCTACTGTTAGGATTTTTTCTTTTTTTTTTTGAATAGAGTAAACGTTGGCAGGTATACTATACCCATACAGTGAAAAAATATCAGTTCTAAATAATTTTCTTCTATCAATGCCTAATTACTCTAGTATTATTAAGGAAAGTGCTTTAAGAAGATTCAAGATTATTTTTTTTTTACAAAATAACTAAATAACTGCTTGACATATATTTGGTATATCTTGGCAATCCTCAAAAGAATATTCATAAAAACTTTTTTAAAGATCAAATTTCATATGACACTATTTATTTAAAATAGTTTCATATGAATTTTGGTATTACAATAAGAAATATTCATTTGAAAATTTAGATTTAGTGAAGTAGCTTAAGAGAAAATTTTCCCTCCATGTTTTTTGAAGGTGCCGCCAAGAGAAAAATTTAGTAACGCTATTAAAACCGCACAATTTTTGAAAAAAAAGATAAAAATGCTCCTTTCTGAGCTAAAATAAATATAAAATTTGTTTTAGAAATGTTATAATCGAAAATTTATTATTAAGAGTTCAAAGGAGGAATAGAAATGATCTTTAAACATCTCAGCTATGATCTGCGGGAAAAAAAAAATTCATCAAAATCAAAATTTGTCGTGAAATTTGCGCAGACGCTCATGCTGGAAGATTAACCACACCTATCTATCCTCCTAGTGTAGTATAGTGTACAAAATGGAGATTAAGATGCAAAATTCGTTGCATAACACAATTTTGTATCTTATTCTTCATTCACCTTAACTATCACCTGCTACATCAGAAAGCCTTCTCATGGTATTTTATAAGTATTCTCCTCATACTATATAAAAAGTGAACCAGTTGTGCGAATGAACCCAAATTCTATTTTAACCCTTTCGAAGGCCGTGGGAAGTATACTTACTACCATTTGTTCACCAATTTTAGTTTAGGTTTCCATTTGTTAATAACTTCAGCTTTCTTGCGTTTGAATAAAATAGGCAACCATTTGTTAGTTTAAAAAAACGTATAAAAGTTATAAAACACATAATTCCTTTTGAAGTTTGTAGCATTTATAAAATTTATTTTATAAATAAAGAAAAATTAAAGACAATAAGTTCCTAATAGGTCGTGTTAAATATATTTACCACCAAAAAAGGGCATTGTTATAAACTAAATGAGTTTTTTTTTCTTATATCAATTACTATTCGTAACACATAGCTGACGGGTCACAAGTTAACTCGTGTTTTCGTGGCCAAGCGTTGGTGACCGGTCTCGAGTCATAGCAATCATGTTAGCAGTGATCTCGTGGTGACTATTTTAAAAAGTGGTCGTAATTTTCTGTACTTTTCAAGTTTTACTGTTTAATTCTCTACCAATTTATTATAACTTTACGAAAACTGATATATTTGTAAAACTTGTGGTGTACCATTACACGTAGGTGATCGTTATACTCTTTATCATACGAAAAAGACATAATGAGAGTTGAATAATAAATAAAATTTTTAAAGCTTATTTAAATGCTTATACTTCCACATCCATTCCACAGAAAAGTTGCCGGTCAGCAATTTGTTCAAACAATTTCAATTCAAAAATTCTTTAATTTACCTTTAGTAGAAATATATGATCCATTAAAGGGTTAAGAGTAATTGAGAGAAAGTTATCATATATATTTGAGAATTGAATCTCTAGTGGTTAAGAAATAATTAAGACAAACCAATTGTATTCATAAATTTAAAAAAAAAAGAAATATATTTGCTACAATTTTCTAATTTTTAACAGATTTTATATTAAATAGCTTTTTCGTAAACAGGTTTACCTTCACAGTGGTCTGATCGGACTACCTATAAAAAACCATGTGGAGGCGTTGACCTCACGCTGTTGAAAATAGTTGTATTCAGAGATTCCCACACGATGGAAACATGTATTTGTTTCATATAATTCAATAAAGATGCCAGCTTTCTTTTTTCCTGAAAGGCATAATTTAAAAAAAAAAAAAACGAGTATTTTTATTTCATTTATTTGATCAACATTCAAAAAGTAATTTAATTTCATTTTTCAATTACTGCTTTAATAACACACAAATTGGTACCCTTAATCAAAATAATTTATAGTTTTAATTCATCTTCAGATAAAAAAAAATATATATATGATAATGTGTTACCTTTTTTAAAAAAAATTTCTAATATTAATCGTTAAATGCCTTTTACACCGCTTTTTGTGTCAACATGCTTTTTAATAAGTTTTATTAAAATCGAGACGAGTTTGTAAATTTATTTTACTTTATAATTTGAGTTTGTTTGAACTGATGTTTACAAGTCTTTAATTAAGCTGCGTTTTTTATTGACTAAAGTCTTCAGTTTTTGCGATGGGTTTATGAGTCTAATTATCTTTGATTTGGCATTTTTTTTGATTTAATATCTTTTTTATTTCATTGCCACAATCATACTGAGATTCTGAAAAGCATTGAACTTTCTAAGAATTAGAAAAAAAAAAAAAAACATTTTAATTTAAAAGCTTCTTCAATCTAGGATATCTTCCACTTTCATCATCATTTTAATAAGTATTATTTGTCTATTACTAATAAAAATATTTTTTTTGTCTAATAAATATTAATAATTTATTTTATTTTCAAAGTTAATTTTTAAATGAGTTATGTTAAAAAAATTTTATACAAATAATTGTCTCATTAAACTAATTAAAAATATTTTAACTAAATTTACATATAGAGATTTTGGGAGAAAAGTAATTTCGGATTAGAGTTGTAAATTGTCCTCGTCCTCTCAGGTTTAGATTTTTTTTTTTTAAAGAAGTAAAAAGCATCGTAAAGGCAGTGTATTCTATCTTAAACAAATTCATTATGCAACACTGAGGATCATTTCCTTTTGTTTTCTATTACATGAAGTTTTTGAACAGATTTTAAACAGATCTTTTTTGTCACTAACTTCAAATCTGCAATCGGTTTGTCTCAACAAGCTACAGTTTTTATGCAATTTAATAATATCTTTCTAAACAGCATTTTTTTTTAAAAATTCACTTGAATGAATAAGTGTCCTCACTTCTTAGTCACGTAGGGTGTGGCAGAAAGAAGGTGATGGTGTATTTCAATTTTTGATGCAATACAATAAGCCCATATGTTTTTTTTTTCTTCCTAAGGCAGCAGTTCCCAAAAATTTTTATCCAGGTTTCCGTAGAAGAATGAAAGGTGCTCCGAGAGATAAGATAATTTTATGCAGCAATGATAAAATTTATATACAATCAAGTGTCCATAATTTATTTACTATTTTGCTTGTTAATATGAACTTCTTCATGTAACATGCGAATTAAAAAAGTAGCAAAATTTAAAATAATTTTTTTTTAATGATAATATATTAAATTATTTAGAGAATATGCCTTTATAAAAATTAGATAAATATTTCTCCTTGAAATTTTCCACTTAAAGTATCCTTACCAAATTCAAGAATAAAGAAATACGTTTTTATGATATTCTCATTAATTGCAACACTTCTTTTTTAAGAACCATATTTCAGCTGATTTTATTCATTTTCAGCATACTTATACACCAAGAAAAATTCCTAATATCAAATGCTTCATTCTACATATTAAATAGCTTCAAAATAATTAGTAATACTTTTCTGGTTAATATATTCACAGTTGCTAAGGAACTTTTTTGTAATGCTGGTAGTTCCGCATACAGAAGCTCGATCATTTCGAGTTCCATAGCCGAGAAAAATTGGGAACTGCTGATCTAAATTTTTGTTTCCATAGGAGTATGCCAGTTTGTATGTATGTATGTAAACATATATATTTTTTAAAACTTACATATTCAGATAAAAAGCTGAACTAAAAATGTCATTCTGTAAAAAATCTGTAGCTTTCCGAACAAAATTAATTTCAGGTTTGAAATCCCCACACCCGAATTACGTATCATCAAGTATTTGTATGAATGTAACAATAACTTCGTCTCTATCAGTGTAGTTTATTTCAATAAAAAAATTTCAACTTTAACACTAGGTTTACGGACGTTTCTTATATACCAATCTCTACGAGCACGCGTCAATTTGACGCATGAACGAATACGTATAAGAGCATTTACTGACTGATTGATACAGTTTCATCGGAGGGCCTATCCTAGGGGGATATCTGCTCTTTCATCTAAAGTAATAATTATAAGGGTGATGGGATGGGTGGGGTGGGGGTTAACTAAGTTATGTCTCAATTGGAAATATTTTACAATTAAAATAAAATCTGGGATAAGTATATACATATTAAATTGCACTGGGATACATAAAAAAATAATAATATCAAAAATAAAACAAAAGAGAAAAATATTTACAATTATTTTACAAGTGGGGAAGACTCCCTATGCACTCCCTCGCCTCCCTCCGGTAGCCGGGCTTCTTAGGTGCAAAGTGCATAGTTTGTCTATGGTAAGGGTGATAATATTAAAACTATCGGTTGTAATATTTTGATAATACGCAATCGCTAAGAAAGAATGCGGTTGTCGGACGGAAATTTGCATTATTTTCTATAATGTCCAAGTCTAATATTTTGTTGAAGTCGCAGGTGCTACAGTCTTTAGCACCTTTAAAAAAGAAAGCGTTTAAGTAAATATTGGTCAATTTTATCGATTTTTAGGTCGTTATATAAAGTATTGCTTCGAACAAACCAAGGTGCCCTGGTCATTCTTCTAAGTATTCAACAGTATTTACAGAGTACTTGCTCCAGACAGCAAATATATATTTTAAAGTGGTAGTTTATCAATTGTGATTCTTGGTTTAAGGAATTCAACTTAGTAGATTTTTATTCACCACTATTTCTAAATAATTCACAGGCTTATATAATTCACCACTTTATGATTGCAAAAATTTACATATTTTTGAGTGCCCGGAGCAGTTGGCATCTCTGCACTTAGAAAGCAATGTAATTATATACTATAAGAAAAAAAATAAAACTATGAGATATATATTTATGAAATATTCTAGTATTTTACTTTTAAATACTCGAACTAAGCAACTGAAACCTTCAAAATCTGACACTCTGACATCAATTGATATTCTGCGTTTGTTCTTTCTATTATTGCTTATCGGCAACAGTCGTTTATCGCTTGTTTCATTTGAGACAACGTATCGAAATATTATCGGTACATTCCTATTTATTATTGATGTGATGTTTTCATTTTTACTCAAAATTTTGTCTAAATTACGATCGCGTCAAATTGACGCATATCCGTAGAGATAGGTATACCACAAAGAGAATTTCAATATTTCAACGCTCTTGAGGAAAATAGACTTCAATAAATATTTACCTCGATCAATGGAGAAAAGTCATTACAAGAGATAAAATAAGAATGCAAACGGGTTTTGTAATTTTCCGTATAAAATTCGAAATGCGTCAAAATGACGCGTCCCGTAAACCTAGTGTTAAGAAGATGGAAGAGGAAATATTCTACCAATCTTTTAACGATACAACACATATCTATTTTTCTCCTCTAGTTTCCAATAAACAGCTCTATTTTAATTCGCAACAGGTTGTCTTTATGTGCGCATATTCTCTATTAATGTGTTGAAAATAATATTCTCCTAGATTTACTATTTCAAATATATATATATATATATATATATATATATAATATAATATAAAAAGATAGAAATCTGATGCTTGGCAGTCACGTGACTTCAACCAATCAGAAACGGCGAATAGCCGCAGTAGCTTGAGACCGCACTTGCGTTGACCAATAGCAAATTTTTAGGCTTCCAATTTATTCCGTTTGATTTGTTACAACTCAACTTCCAGCATGAAGTGTTTTTACTTGAATGTTTATACTTCGTTTGTTTTTATGCATTCGGTTATTTTTACGAGTCATTAACTTTTCAAATTCTGTTTATGAAACGGAACGTAGTTTGTGTTTTTTTTTTTTTTTTTTTTTTTTTTTTTTTTTTTTTTTTGTTCTTTTGTTTATATCTTTATAAAATGGAAAGTAGCAACTCTCGCACTCGGCAAAATCAACCAGGCCGCAGTGACGAAGAGAGAAGACGGCAACATGAGAGAAGCCGTTGAAATTACAAAAAAAAAAAAAAAATAGAGAATTTATAAACAGTCGTCGAAGCAAAGCCAGAGTTGTAGCTACAAATAGGGTTAAAAATCAATACCTAGTTGAATGTGTGAGTGACGACTGCCTTACGCTTTCAATTGTAGGCATGACTAAAATGTGATTACTGTGATGCTTTGCTTTTTCAAAATGAGCACGGAAAAATCAAGCATAATTGTGGCCATCATGGTAAAATAGAACCAGAATCCCTCTGTACCCCGAAGCACTAAGAGAACTATTATTCGGACACTCTTCTGATGCATTTCCGAAAGAACTTACGCTCATACAATGCAGCATTTTCACCTGCTAAGGAGATTCTTTTTAATGGTATAAGTTGTGTTTCAGTAAAAGGTGAAGTAAATGCACTTGCAACTACTAGCCTTGTTCCAAACAATGTTGAAAAACCAAGATTTGCCCAAATTTATTTTCATGAAAATGATGCAGCATATACTTATAGGTTGTCTGACAAGTGTAGTTTGCCTGTGTTACAAATAATTCAAAGTGTTATGAACACTAATCCCTATGTTAAAAACTATAAAACACTTTACCAGAGATATGAAGAACATCCGGAAGAAGATGTTCATTTAGTGTTTCGTCGTAGTGCTATTTCTGATAGTTGTCGATATAACTTGCCCACTGCAAGCGCTTCGGCTGAAATAACAGCAGTCATTGTTACGGAAAATGATAGTTTTATTCCATCTGCAATAGATTTTGTGGTTCATCCGAAACAAAATTATGAATGCCAAAAACTATATAAATTATCTCAACATGTGACACCCATGGTTTTCCCATTGTTATTTCCATTAGGGAATCCAGGCTACTGAACTGCTGCTCCACAAATTAAGTCTAAAAGTAAGTGCCGTTGTCATGCTAATTCACAATCTATGCATAACAGATGGTTTGTGCAATGGGACACGATTAATAGTGCAAAAGATTACTAAATCAGCTTTATTTTGCACTATTATGACTGGTGATAAGGCAGGAAACACTGCATGCATCCCAAGGATTACCTTAAACACTAAAGATAGCAACAGATTTCCAGTTGTTCTCCATCGCACACAGTTTCCTGCTCGATTGGCCTTTGAGATGACAATTAACAAATCACAGGGCCAAACATATAGCAGAGTTGGTCTTTTTATTGATCAGAATTGTCCGTTTTTTGGTCATGGACAATTATATGTTGTTCTATCTAGATGTCGAACCAAATCAGGTTTGAAAGTGAAAATAATTGGTTCACGTAATTAGATGGAGAAAGTGACTATGAGAAATGTTGTATCAAAGAAGTTTTGTGAAATGTAAAAAATGTTTATAAATAGTATTTTTTTTTTAATATTGGTCATTTTCAAATATATGCAGCTTTGTATATATATGCAGCAAATATATACAGCATTGTGTATAGAAATGTATTATAGTATTTTTTTTAATTTTGATTATTATCAAATCAGTTATGCAGTACAAAGAAGTTTTGTGAAATGTAAAAAAAAATTATTCTACAGTATTTTTCTATCAATCTGCAATGTATTACACTTTGAATTGATTTAGTTAGAATTTTTGATTGACTTTATTTTTTATTGATAGTGAGTATAGACTTTTATTTAAAATTATAAGTCAATTTTTTTATATTATAGAGAGTCTCTTAAATTTTTTTTGCGAAGCAATCATTGGGTGTTGGCGAGCGAAAGCGAGCAGGAGGCTCTGTCCCCTAGTATATATTTATATATATATATATATATATATATATATATATATATATATATATATGTGTGTGTGTGTGTGTGTATAACTTTTCGAAGAAGATTCCATTCAGATATGAAATCCCCATAACCGAATTAGTTAAGGTCAAATACTATATATATGGAAGATGGAGAGGAAATATCTTACCATTATTTTTCCCAAAACACATATCTATTAATTGCTTTGTTCTAGTTTTCAGCAAACAGCTCTAGTGTAATCCACAACAGCTTGTCTTTACCAATTCATATTTTCTATTAAAGTGCTGAAAATAATATTCACCCAGAATTTCTATACTAATTTGAAAACAAACATTTAGCTTTCTGGAGAAAAAAAATCCGGTTTCAAATACCTCGACTCAAATTAATAAGATCAAGTACTTGTATATATGTAACAAGAATTTTGTCCCGCAGTGCAATTTATTTCAATAAGAAATTTTCAACTCTAAGAAGATGGAAGAACAAATATTTTACCATTCTTTTCCAGATGCAACACATATCTATTCTTCTCCACTAGTTTCCAATAAACAGCTCTATTTTAATCCGCAACAGTTTGTCTTTACGAGTGCATATTCTCTCTTAACGTGTTGAAAATAATTTTCTCTCAGAATTACTTTGTCATGTACTTCATGAAAGTCTACTATACTGAAACATGCAGCACCTCTTATTAGGCTATGGAAAACTACTGCACGACACATATCCCTTAACAAATCTCACGACAGCACGCAATGAAGCTCCTGCTTTATCACACCCAGAACTGCTGAGTTATTTCTCCATGTATATAAGACCATAACCTCTAGCACATTGCATAGTGTTTTTCTTCCCTTAAATGTCACCAGAAATTCCATTGTGGGCTGCAAATGTAGCTTGAAGTTGTTGGAATGTAAAATAACTGAAATGTATTTTAGTTTGTCGTTGCCTCTTTGCAATCTTATTAACTTTGTTAGGAGTGATGTTGGTTGGAGTTAATTTATGTTGGACAAACAGTAAATGCGAGTAGATGAAGAAATATTTCTTCTTCGAAGGATGAAATTCTATTATACAAATTAAAAAATGTTATTTTGGTTTTCACATGTCGCCAAAGCCTATCGATCTGATCCTGTCCGGACTACTGTTAAGAATGTACTATATTTTTGATGTAAAAAAAACCTTTTTTAAAAAAAAAGGTAGATCATTTATGCTTATATCAATTAAATTTTTGGATAAAATTAGGGGTGGATAAAAAACTACTACATTGAATTTATTAAACCAAGAATAACAATTGATAAACTACCACTTTAAAATATGTATTTGCTGTTCGGAGCAAGTTGCCATCTCTGTTTCCGGTTTGTCATGGATGCATACAGAGAGGCCAACCTGTTCCACTAAGTAAAAAAAAAATTACGGGTAACGAAATTTAAGTTATTGTTAGTTTAATTATTTTCATTTTAAATTATTTTCCCATCACTGCATTTTAAATATTTAAAGTATCATGCCTTCCTGCATTTATTTCGTGGTCACTTCTTTGGCCACACACAGCGAACGTGCAAATCTCAACTAAGATGTCTTAAATGTGCCGCCGACCACCGTTCCTTTCAGTGCCATAAAGACAAAACTACACCACCCAAATGCTGCAACTGTGAGGCACACACCGCCAACTTCACTGGATGCAGCATCCGTCCCCCCAGGAAGGGCTCTCGAGCAACTATAACTCCACCAACAACGGCAGGTCAAGCCCATAGACTTGTTTCAATCATCAAAGAATTAAAAGAACTATTAAAAAACAGAGCAACTACAACTACTTCAAGCAATCATCCGTGAGTCCACTCCAGATTAAAGCCACTTTGACTAAACCTGAACTCTTTTTCGAACTTTTGATAATATCTCTAGTACTATGCATATTTATATTCTTGAATGTTTATCACACTAGATGGTGCCACTATGGCTTAGAAAAATTTATGTAAAATCTTCATAATCTTGAATCCCGATCATGTGTATATATGTTATCATCAATTTTTATGCTCAATTTCAAATTTCAACTGCAATTTATGTAATATCACAGATAAAGCTTGTATTTCATGTATATCGACCTAATCAAGGCTGTATTCACTTCTTTTTTAAAGGCAATTTATGTAAATCATCGATCAGGTTGTACAAATTTCTAATCATGGTTATTTTTATGTTACCACACTGTTACATAAATCAAAATGTTGTATTCACTGTAATAATTTTTTTAAGATGGATGGGTTAGGGGACGCTGCGTGGCCTAGGCACCCAGTTGTTTAAATAAAGTAAGTCGTGGTCACTGCTTAATATACGCTAAATTTTAAGCATTTGGCATAAAATTTTATTTCTATATTTAAAGTGGAAGTAAAATTTATGCTTTCTATATATTCCTTGCATTTATAAAATTAATGTATTATCTTTTTGACCACCACCACTATTTTTAAAATAAATTAAGCATATATATTAATATGTAATTCTAAATAAAACGTATGTTTCTACCTAAAACTGTAATTCAAATTCTATTTTACTACCACTGGGGAAAATCATCCTCGAAAGGATAATAAGTTGGCATGTATGCTGCTTAAGGAGTGGGCGTAGTTATCGTTATTCTATAAGTTTTGCTATGTAATTCGCTACCAATTTATTAAAACGTTTGCAGAAAGTTGAGCAGTTGGCTTCCCAAATTCATGTATGGAACAGTGAAGAAATTGAATAAATAAATTTTAAAAAAAATGGCGCAGGTATGCTGCTTAAGGAGTGGGCGTAGTTATCGTTATTCTATAAGTTTTGCTATGTAATTCGCTACCAATTTATTAAAACGTTTGCAGAAAGTTGAGCAGTTGGCATCCCAAGCGCATGTATGGAACAGTGAAGAAATTGAATAAATAATTGAAGAAATGGCACCTGTATTTAGATTTAAAACCACAAAGGGTTAAATTATAATGAAAAAAGTGTGAAAAGATCATGCTATTAAAATGTTATAAAAAAAAACTGATTTAAAGGAAGGAAAGAAACTCTTAGAAGCGAGTAGTTCAAGCCGTATTCCAAATTTACCGAAAGTTGCCAGTCAACAATGGAAAGAAGAAAGTAAGTTTTATTGAGAGATGGCTAAATTCTCGGTTGTTAGCTCTCAGCTTTCTCGTTTGAAGACATTTCTCCCCCAAAATTTAGAAGTTAGAGCTCATTTATTCAATTATTAGTTTTTTTTTCCTTGCAAATGTTCCATACCATAATGATACCAAAGTTAATAATGTGCTAACAAAATTCATGTAAGAAAAAATGGGTAATTAAAAAAACATTAGGAAACATTCCAGATCATTGCAATAAATTGGCAATACAATAAATAGGTATTATATAAAAATTTGGCTTTTATGTGGTAATAATCATCATGGCTTAAGTTTTGTATGCTATGAATTCATTATTTTTAATAAGATTGTCCTACGGATATTTTTGCAGGCTAATAAGATCCCTGTAGTTTAGAATTTTTTATATAATTTTTCTATTTTATCTCTAATCATGGTATCAGGTTTTACATTTTAAACTTTTTTTTCCACTGAATTTTTTAAATTTGCATTTTACGCATTAGAATTCGCATGGATAGTTTTCTAAAATTAACATACGAAATAGAAGAAGCTAGTATTTTTTCACTAAAATTATAATATTTCTAAATTTACCATAAAGTTAACATGTTCGTCCGACTTTTTCCTGATTTTCGTAGTAAAAAAAAATCATTTATTTAAAAAAAGTAGCTCATAGATGACTTTTCAAGAATGATATACTATTGCACACAAATTAACAGTGAACATCTTAATAATACATAAAATCTATCATCAATCTATAAAAAACAGATTAGAATCTATCTATAAAAATCTATTTATATCGAAATTTGAGAAGTAAATGAAATAAAACATATACAATTATAATTATATACAATACAGTCACAGCAGTCAAGTTGCTAATGTAAGAACTGAAGCAATATTTAGAAAATATAAGTCAAAATAAGCTACTTTATTACTACTTGTTATTTGACATGAATCTGACAAATAACATTAACCCATTTGTAACTGATGACATTTTAATGGGACGGTTTCTTTTCCCCGAATATTATTAATTTATTAATTGTGTATTTTTATTAACACACACACACACACACACACATATATATATATATATATATATATATATATATATATATATATATATATATATATATATATATGATAAGAATATATCATACCTGCCAACTTTTACTCCTTTTAAGGATGATTTTCCCCAATGGTAGTAACATGGAATTTAAATTGCAATTTTAGGCGGAAACATTCGATGTATTTTGAATTAGCTAATGCGGATTACCATGGCAGTATTACATATTGATATATATGCTTAATTTAAAAAAATATAGTAGTGGTCAGAAAAACTATAAATTAAGTTTATAAATGCAAGAAATATATAGGAAACATACATTTTACTACCACTCTTTAAATATAGAAAAAAAATTTTTACGCCAAATGCGTATAGGTTGGCAGGTATGATATATATATATATATATATATATATATATATATATATATATATATATATATATATATATATATATATATATATAATTCTTTTAATTCTTTTTTTTTCCCCAGTTGTTTGTTATTTTTCTTTTTCCCCCTTTTTTCTTTTGTCTGTAATTTACCTTTGTTTTATCTTCATTTTGAATATATATATATATATATATATATATATATATATATATATATATATATATATATATATATATATATATATATATATATATATATATATATATATATATATAATGGGAAGCGCATTTAATATAGATATATTAAAAAAGTAACTGGTATTTTTATACTAAAATGCTAAAAGCAAGGAAAGAATCGGATGTGAGGGAGAGAAGTGAAATTATATATGAGCATTAATTTCGCTTTCGGTTTAAAAATGTTTCAGAAAAAAACATGAAAAAGCTTTTTGCTACGGTCATACTTTATTAGAAATTAAAGACGGAGTTTATTTCGCCCACTTCATTCTTTTGGCTAGACATTTATTTTTGAGAAATTGCTGTGGGATTTAAAATAACACAATTTATATTTTCCTTTCACGCTTGCAATCTCATCACCAAAATATGTAATGCAATTTTTAAACTGTATTTCAGCAGTATCAAAACAGAGATATAAATCGACATTTATACAAAAATGTGTAGAACTTAAATAGTCTGCTCTAAGTAAACATTTATAAAAGCAACATATTAAGAAAAAGTAGTCTCTTGGGTTTCTTTTTATATTTTTAAATTAAAGCAGTCGGGGAAGGTCTAGATATAAACCAATCTTAAAATTCGGTTTGCATAATATAATTCGAAAAAATCAGGTTATAAAATTTTTTATATTTTAATGTTTCAAAAAGTAAATAAATAAAGTATATTAATAATTTAATGTGAAACTTTTATGAGTGCTAATAAAATAAACTCAGATAAAACTTACTGAAATTCAAGGGACTATATGCATTAAATAAATTATCAAACATAATATTTATTGGTTATGTATAAGTAGATATAAATGAAGATAAATGTAATAATAAAGAAAAAGCATAAAATACATAATTTCAAGTGTGTGCATAATTTAGTTTTTTTCATTTTTGTTTTTTTAAGACAATATATTACGTTATTTTCTATAACTTTCGAGCTTCTCCTGATGTGTATTCCCCAGGTAGTATTTAGCATATTATTTTTAGTGTAAATTTTTTTTCGGAATCCCCCTATTGTGGAATATATATATACAGGGACCTCGCAATGGATTTAAAATTATTAGCCAGTAAATTTGCAAAATATCAAAAGTATTCACCGATTTTCGAAAGTCTTCGCCAAATGCAAATCTTAAAAAAATTTTATACATATTTTTCTCTCCAGGGGAAAAAAATTATTCGCGATACTTTCGCCAAAAAGCAATTTTATGCTCCAAATTTACGATTTTATCACATTTGGCGAGGTGGCGAATGCTTATCCAGGGTTTCCGTGGTCCTTGAAAAGTTTTAGTCCTGTTAGTAAATTTAGGTTAATACCAGAATATATTTCTCATTTTACTATACCACTTTATTGTTACGTGGTTTAACAAGGTGGAATTTTCATGCAAGTATACTTTATTAGGAAAAATTTTTTTTTTTGTTGGTTACATTTGTTTTATTTTAGTTACCGTTCTTTAAAATTTTTATCTATACAGTCCCTGACCAAATTATTCGACACACTATAAGATTCTATGCAAAATCCTAAATATCAGGTGATACTATACAGCTTTATTGTTTTTACGCGATTGAAACCGGTTTGCACTTACGTTTGTTTACGTTCGTGTATCAATTGGTTAAATTAGGCGATATAAAAAATAAATTCGACGATTGGCTAAATTAGATGATATAATAAATAAATATGGAATATTTATTATATCAGGTATTATATTATTATATTGTAATAATTAGATCATATTATTAGAGGCATTGTAGTTTTTTTATAATTGCATGATTTGCACGAGTTTATATGCAATACTTTTATATTTAAACATACATGTAATTTATTTTTTATTCAGGAGATTTTTTTACATACTTCTATGTGTACTTTTGACGTATTGCATTGCAATGTTAACCAATTGATATACGAACGCAAACAAGTGCAAGCCGGTTTCAGCCGCTTAGAAACAATAAACCTGTATAGTATCACCTGATAATTAAAATTTGGAATCTTATGGTGCGTCGTCTAGTAATTTGGACAGGGACTGTATATATATATATATTATTATTATTATTATTATTATTATTATTATTATTATTATTATTATTATTATTATTATTATTATTATTATTATTATTATTATTATTATTATTATTATAAATTTATTATATACCTACTTATTTCTGTTGATAAAATTTCTGAATTAATAAAAGTGAAATTCTGTTACAGGAAATTTGTGAGCGGCAAATAATCGACTGCAATTAATATTCTTAATCAATCAGTAATGAAGATTGGAACTAACTTGGTTTTAAAGCAACTATGACCAGTAAGCTTTTTGTAAACAAAACACTATCTTGATCACCATAGAGTTATATTTTCATGAAATTGTACAATTATTCACCCTAAAACTTCTAATGATATTCCAAAAGCATTTGTTATATGTTTCAAACTTAACCTACCCTCATTTCACACAATACCTCTGTTAACTAGTTTAAATATACAATAATTATTGTCAAAATTGGAACTCCGAAAACAATCATCTTCATTAATGAGCTGTAGATTTGTGTGAGCTTTATCAATAATTGGTGTTAAGATTTAACTACACTCTTTGAAGTATGCAAAAAAGCTCGATTTGGTATCAACTTAAAATTTTAAAGTAATCAGTCATTCATACGTATGCCTGTTTTTAGGCAGAGAGGTGCGATAGTTCTTGTTTTCCAGTCGCGTCGCCATCTATGGCTAAGAATTCACCTTCTGACACACCCATACGTCACACCCGTTTATAGGGCGGACCCATTCATACATCCTTTCATTCATACACAGATCGTAATTTTGACCTGAATCAGAGAACGATCGATCTCCTATCCCGTAACCCAAGGGGTATTGACTTGTTATGAGAACATGGAGGACTTTGCGACTCGACAAATTCAACGTGCATCAGTCTCCATTTTACTACACGGGGAGTCTTCTACCGTTCAGGCTATCCAGGCCCTAAAATTCATATAAATAAAAATTTGTATTTTTCCATACCAAATTCGGATAGATATTACGTCATAGTTTTCACATTGTATAAAAATTTCCATTCTCTATTTAAAAGTTGTTTTTTTCCGATATGTAATTTTGCTTTTTCTACTTATTTTTCTCGGAAAATTCTTTTGTTTTGTAGAAAATAGTAAGCAAGCAGTTCAAGTAATGGAAAAAAAAGCAAAATATTTAGCTAAGCGAACACTGATAATGGTCTTGAAATATTAATTGACTGCACATGAATTGGAAGAGAGGAGCTCTTCGGAATCTTCACTTTTTTGAGGTTACCTCTTAATTAACTTGGTGAATTGCTGAGCACAGAAGTTAATTATTAATGGATTCTTAGGAAATTCAGTTATAAGATAGAATTATGAAAAGAGACTGTCTTATGAAGGGTACCTTATATCAGAATATAGAAAACAAAATAATGAGTTTTGGGGAGTTTGAACAAAAGTAGTTATGTCTGCTTTTGTAATGTTGAAAAAAAAGGGTGTTTTAAATAATAAATGAAATAGTTTTTTTTTTTTTCTGAAATGCAGCGTTTTTTGAAAATTGCTGTTTTTGGGTATCATATGATTAAGATAATTATCAGACGAAGATATGAAGTAATAGTTAAATAAATGTACGCACATTTACATTTCCTAATTGAATTTTTAAAGAAACAAATTTGTATTTTTGTTATCATTTTCTCATAGGGTATAGTTTTTATTTTACGTGACTTTAGTATTAGTACAAATTTTTGCTAAAAGTGAAAGAGAATTTATCATGATAAATATCTAGTTTTAGTATTTCGACGTTTTTTTTATATGTTTTCAACTAACCAATATCCAATTAGAGTAATATAAAAAGTACTGCCGCGAAAAAAAAAATGTATACTGAGCTATAACTAAGATACGAATATCAAGTTTGGCTATCACTTAAAAAAATGGATATTCATACACAACATACAATTCCGGCTCTTCTTCTTCTACCAGCATGGCAGCCTAGTACGGACCAGAGCCGTCCCAACTAGACGTTTTCATCTGGATTGATCAGGCATTAGGTTTCTCCATCTATTGTCCATCTTTATGTCCATGGTTTTAAGTTCTTTTCCCACAGAATCAGTTCATCTGGCATTTGGTCTACCTCTTCCCTCGTTGTCAGTAAATTTTCCAAAAGACAACTTCTTAACTGGGTCACCATCATTATTTCTATACATGTGAGTCAGTCATCTTAGTCTATATGATTTAATACCTGAAATTATGTTTGAATTCCAGATAAAACTATAAATATTTATATTATTAACTTAATCGTAATGATCAAAAACGTTTTATTTCTTCATAATTCATAAATCCATAAATTCAGAACCCATAATTCGTAATCCATAAATTCATAAATGGAATTATTGAATAAGTAGTCTTTATTTTTCAAAAGAATTGCACACAGACACTGGCGCTTAATGGTTAAAAATACAGATTGCTCCAATTTGTAGCAAAGCTATTTAGAACAAACTTTTTTCTTACCAAACCCATGTAATATCTTTGGTATGGTAAAGCAATATGCATCTATTTCATTCATGCCATTTTGAAGGTCCTTTTAAGTGATTCCAGAGATTTCATATTATTCCTATAACCCTATTAATAGGCACATACAAAAAATTTTCTTGACTTAAATTTTGTTTCAAAAACGTGAATAATAATCACGATGTGTGATTTACAAATAATGTGAATACGAATCATGATGTGAGATTTTTAATTGGTGTGAATACGAATAGCGATGTGATTTTTTTTGAACCGCATGAATACGAATCGCGTAAATCGAGTGAATACAAATCATGATGTGTGATTTTTAAATCACGTGAATGTGAATCACGTAGTGTGAATTTTAAAAGACGCTAATATGAATCGCGATGAGTGCTTTTCAAAGAGCGCGAATACGAATCGCGATTTTTAAACAGAGAGAATACGAATCACGATGTGTGATTTTTAAATCGCGTTGTACGATCACTAAAAAATTTAATAATGAAAAAGAGCGCTTTAACCCATTGCAAGAAGCAAACATGCTAATTTTTTTCTCAAACACCGTAGCACTGGTAAAAAAAAATTTTTTTTTCATTCTTAAATTTTATCTTGGAAAAATAAAACATGGTTATCTACCATCGAAAGGAGAAGAAGTACAGCTCTTCGAATACATAACTAATGCGGGGAACTAATTGGTGGGGGGCGCTATCGCAGAAAAACAACTTACAAGTTGAGTAACAAACTCAATTTTAATAGAGCGTCATTTCAACTAAGATTCTGCACATACGCATAAAAGGCAAAGTGACAGTCATGAGGTACGTCACATGTGAACCGGTTGTTGGACAACTCTGCATGCACAAGTGGATTCTAGGAAAAAAAGGTACCGGAAAAAAAGGTCCCGGAAAAAAAGGTACGGAAAAAAAGGGCCCCGGAAAAAAAGGTCCCGGTAAAAAAGGTACCTGTGTAGGGAAAATTTTTGAAATGAGAAGATTAGATTGAAGCGCTTTAAAATAAAATAAAATAAAAGATTAAATAAAAATAAAAAAAAGATTAAACAAAAAAAAAAAAATAAATAAAAGATTATAAATAAAAGATTACATTTAAAATAAAAGATAGCATATTTTATATTAAATTTTCCCCTTAGAAAAATAAAAGCAATAAAGAAATTAAATACACCCAGCTCATAAGAAAAGAAGTACCGCGACTCTAATTAAAAAAGACCAATACTTTCTCCTCCAATCATGAATAAACATCCAACACATAAATCATCATAACTTCCCCGATTGGCTACTTAAAGACTCACACTAGCAACTTCTTCACAAAATGAAATTTAAAATAGAAAATAACACATTTTTCACTAAAAAAAATTACAAAAAAAAAGTAAAACATTATTGAAAAATTCAAATAGTATCTTCCCGCTTTAAAAAATAATCAAAGAAGAATAAATAAATGAAATAAAATTAAAAAAAAAAAAAAGCGTAATACAACCCTTACCCTTCTCCTTACCTCAATGATCTAATCTGAATTATTACAGATAAAAAGAATATTCATTGAAACAGCGAGAAGCATTCATGCTGCCCAGAAAGCGAGAGGGGAAATATCCCTACAGATTTTCCCTATGGAGGTACCTTTTTTACCGGGACTTTTTTTTCCAGGAACCCTTTTTTCCGTACCTTTTTTCCCAGGGACCTTTTTTACCGGGACCTTTTTTTCCGTCTACCCACAAGTGGGTATGGTGTTTCCGGCCAACCACTATTTTATTCTTTTTTTTATATGTCAAAATGTGTTAGCAGATTTAATCAACATGGTTGATATAAATGTATTCTCAAAGAAATATTTTATTTAATAGTACAGCACTGCTTACAATATATTGTAAAAACACTATAAATGAAAAAAAAGAAAACTTTTTTCTCTACCCCAGCCCCAGTAGTAGTTGATAGGAGAGGAGGTAGCAAACCCGTTTTAAGAACAGGAACTCTATTGCTGCCCCCCCCCCTCCTTTTTTTTTTTTTTTTCCTTTCTAAGCAGGAACCACACCTAACTTTAGGGGACTGGTATACATTATGCCAATGAAAGCTAGATTTTTTACACTATGTATATTCTTTGGCCCTATGTATATTCTGGATGCCAAAGTATGCAGAAAATGAAGGAAAAATAATTTTTTTTACGAAGAATAAATAATATTACATGTAAACATAATTTTTAAAATATTAATTTGAATTTTATGAATAATTATTATTATTATTTTTGAATCTTCAAAAAAAAAAAAAAAAAAAAAATACTGTGAAATTAGTACTGCCCTTAGCTGTGATTGCCTTCAGCAAATATAAAAGTGCAAATTATTAAATCTCTTTAAAAGAAATAATTAAAATTTTAAAAGAAATTACAATTTGTACTATGTTTGATAATTTAACTGAAAGAGTAAGAATTTAATCTAGTTTGAATTATTTATACTATTTTCTTAAATCTACATGTAATACTATTCCTGTGCTTGAACAAAACGTAAATTTCATCTCCTTAAAGATTTATCGCTTTAAAATGTACTCAATAAAGAATTATCGCAGATGTCGGTTTAAAAGAAATGATAAATTTCATTTGGTATGAGCGACATTATTTTTCAATTAGGTACCCATGATTCACTTCTACCACTAGAGAATTGAAACAAATTTCTTTGATCGAAAAAATTTCAACCTTTTTAATTTTTTTACAAAAATTGAAGGGGCGCAATTAATGGAAATATCGATCAATCTTACAAATAAAAAATAGGTTATAGTTTAAGAATGCCACCTATTGATTCTAAGTGCTAGAACAATCATATTTTTTCGCTTTAAATAGCGAGAAAAGCCTTGAACGTATGTGTAAATTGAAGTTACGATAGAACTTGATTTTGAAAAAGTTATGAAAAAAATTTTATTCTATAATACATCAATCATAAATGTCAGAATAGGATAAAAATTCACTTCGTTTTGGGAAGACGAGAAGCAATTTCTAGATTTCTTCCTTCATTCCGATTTTTCAACAGTTTCTTTTAAATTTGAAGAAAAAAGCGCAGGTTTACTTCAAGCATTTTTTTTAAAAATAATAATCGATTATAGTATGAGATGTCTGTGTTTTTTAAAAATATTATACAGGGAATAGAGTTTAGTTTCAAGTATTGATAAAGTAATGAATGTTCCATTTTTATTTTGAAAAAAGTAAAGAGATAAGAATAAAAATTTTATTTTTGGCCTTCAATTTATGGAGTGTCTAGTTCATAAATCAGTTTCTTTACTTGTTACTGTTGAAATTATGTATTTTATAATCGTCGTTATGAATTACATGGAAAAGCTATATTTAATGGCTAAAGTACCATTTGAATGTTTTCTTTATGCGTGATTCATGTCAAAATAATAACTAAATAAAAAAAATTAAAAATTGAAATTTGAGACGCTTATCTTATTTTCATCTTAGTGAAGTTAAATCTTCTTAATATATGAAATTTTCATTATTCTTAAATTTAATATTTCCGAAAAATGAAAAGACTCATATATATATATATATATTTTTTTTTGTATATTTCCTGTTAGATAAAAACTAAAGAAATTTTAAAGTGTGCAAATATGTAGGGAGTCGAAACTCCATCAAGACATCGTTACCTTAGCATGTAGCTAGGTAACTCATAGCATTTTCGCAACTAGGAAATAACACTGACTAAAATTAAAATCATTTACAAAAAATCATGTACCGTCGAAAGCAATTTCAAAGTCAATGGAGGTAATGTCTAAGAACGACCAACTTATGTCAACGACCATCTTACTGAGGAACGGAGAGTAGCCGCTTCAGAAAAGATTTACTGAAATGTATTTCTTACCAGGATTTTTTAAATTTCCATCGAGTGAACGTAAAGTTTCTCCGTTTCTCTGCTACGTAAGGCGTGGTAGAAAAAAGGTGATAGACAGTTTATGATGTGATATTTTAAGACCATATGTTGTTCTTCTCTTAAGTAGGGGAGAGTCGGGTAGCGCCGTCCACTTAAGGAGTATTGCTTATATTTCTGTATAATACTGAGTAATAATCAATATTTTTGTCTGTTTCTATTGTTTTATCATCTAATTAAATAATGCAAAAAGAATAAACCCAAAAAAGAATAGTTTGACTTAAAAAAATATAAATTTAAAAGATTTGACTACTGTATTCAACATATTTTCAAAACTATTGTTTACCATGTTACCAGCTGCATAAATACTTGAAACTTTGAAAATAATCTTTTTTTTAATATAACAATTAATGTCCGATGGCCCATTGACTTGAAAAAATATTCTATACATAGGAAATTGACAGTGGGTGGAGGTACCCGACACTGCCCTATTCTTTTTTTTTTAATGGAACGGACAAGTCTATCTGAATGTATTAACCTATATGTTCTTTATAAACGTGAGCATTTAGACAAAAATTAAACTAAACTAAAAATATAATTTGAAAATAAATCTGCAGCTTGTTCGAACAAATTTTATTTCAGATTTCAAATTCCCACAACCGAATTAGGTAAGATCAAGTACTTGTATAAATGCATCCAAAAATTTGCTCCCTGGTGTAGTGTTTGTTTTATTTAGACAAGGAATTTTAGTTTGTTGAGATTCATTTTACAATTGAATTTTATCAGTTAAATAAATATTCTATCTCGGAACTCTAATAATTAGATTAAAATTACGACACGGGCCCGCTTCAATGATTTCGTGATAGAATGACACGGATTATAACTTTAACTAAACACTCAAATAGTTAGACACACACACTCCAAACCCACTTAATGCCCTAGACTTCGTGGATGATAATTAAAATTACTTTTGAGTGCATTTTCCGAAGAAACTGAGCGTGATAAATCAAGATTACTGTTAGTTATATTTGGCATGCAATTATTTTAGTAATAACCCTCTTAAGATTTTAACAAAAACAAAATAAATTACATGATGAACTTTATACAAGTTCTATATGAAGGTAGTTATTTTACGAATCCTCAGAATTGATGCGAGTCAAATGAAAAATAAAATTATGAATTTCAGGAAGATTAATTTTTAAATTAGGCGTAAAATTTATATATCAGTGGTTAAATCAAATTAGTTAAGTAATCTCAGGTAAAAATTCAATGACTTAGATGAATAATATTTCGTACAAGTGTTAATGGTATTATTTAAATTTTAAATTCGTTTTCAAATAAATCATAGTGGCTCTAGACAAAATATTTTTTACATAAGCAGATATGCTAACTTTTACAGTTATAGTCAGAATTTTTCTCAATTGTTAAAAACGGTATCATTTTATGTAATAAATACCTATATTTATGACAAAATATTTTGAAATAAAATAACATTAATTACCACGATGCTTTAAAAATTCAATAATTAATGTAAAAGCTCTTGTAAGCGTACTAAAATTTTTATGTGTTAGGGACATTTTGAACACATTTGATTATTTTTATTTTACTTTCCCACAGTTTTACATATTCAGATTCTACCAACTTCCGGGATCTTCATGGCCGAGCGGTATCACAAGCCAAAGTCCGAGCGAAGCATGGAGGTTCACTACTACTTTAAATATGAAAATAAAATCTTCCGGGAAAACCTTAAGAGTTGGCAGCTGTGAAAAATCTGAAAATTTCAGCTCGTAATTCAGTTCTTTTTTAAAAATATTTATCGTATCCGGTGCATTTGGCATATTCGCATGTTTTTTGAGTTAAGAAGTGTTAATTTTTTTTTTTTTTTAAAGTTGGCAAAATTACCGAAAATCTGTGAATTTTCCTTTGTAGTTCTGAACTGTTTTTGTTTTTAAATATTTTGTTTAATCCATAACAGTTGGCATCTCTACCATGGTAGTTAAATTATAGGGAAAGCATAATGTTTGTTGTAACTTTAAGCATCTTAGTGAAAATCAGGTGCTTTTCTGGTACGCTCACAACTAATTCCGTTTTTCAGATGCGTTTGAGAGAGCAAAATTGACGTTTACGAAAGATCTATCATTGGTTTGATCACGTATTTAAGTTTTTATAAGGTCTTTACATGAAAATCATGAAGAAAAAAAAATGAAATTACGAATTTAGTTAGAAATATGGTTATTTGTAATTGTTATGTACCCGTTTTGCTTTAAAAACATTGTTCCAAAGCTTTAAATTCAATCATAAATATTAGTAATTTTAATGCATTTTGGTAGACATATTTTGCTTATGCAAAATAAATCCTGATAAAGAAACACATGTGTAATAACTTTCTCTTACTATTTAAAAAGGGAACTGTTTTTTTTAAAGTTACACGGAAATGGATTAATTGCTATAGTATTAACTGTGAATGGATAGCTTCATTCATCTCTTAACCCATTCTGTGACAAGGGGGCTTAAAATGCAGCATTGTGTATTGGCAAGAAAACTGTCCGGTAAAAAAGTGGTAGGACATTTGTACTTAATCTATTTGGGCTTAGGTTTCTTCTAGAAAGACTTTTTCCATTTTTTTCAAAAAAGTAAAGAAAAAAAAATAAAGCAAAAATAATTTATTATTAGGATTTGTTTGGCAAAAATATATTAATTCTGTTTACCGAAATTTTTAATAATAATAATATTTTTTATTCATGGATCTGATGTCAAGAATAAGTGCTTTTTTAAAACTAAAGTAGTTGGTTGTTGTTGTTGTCGTAGGCCATTAAGGGAAGGGGTGTAATTGTTTTTGTTTCCCAGTGGCGCCATCTATGGCCAAGAATTTGACTTCTGCTACACAAATACGTCACAACCGTTTATAGAGCGGCCCCACTCATACAGCCATTCATTCATTTACAGATCATATTTTTGACCTGAACCAGAGGACGATCAATCTTCAATATCGGGCGGCGCATCGGAGTAAAAACTGGTAACAAATAAATTTCATTTTTTAGTTTTTTTTCCGGGAATAATAAAAATCCATAACTACCAATTGTTTTTAACGGATGCAATTTTTATATTGAATTGCTTCTTCACCGTGATAAATTTCTTTACAGTGAATTGTTATTGCTGAGAATAGATTAACTCCTTCCGAATATTATCTAATATTGAAATAGTTCTTCTACCAGAACTTATCTTTTCCGTCCCGCTTTCAAGCCTGAACAACCGGCGTGAACGTGTTAATGTCATTTTCTTTGTTAGATATTTTGAGAAAAAAAAGTCAATAAGATCAGTAGGAATCTAGATAAAATAAATATTCTTCATTATTAATTTGTTTATGTCATTCATTTCACGGCAAAAATCAGTATGTTTACGCAATAAATAACTTAAGCACGATTTCCGAATGATGCTTTACGTAAGAATGTTTCTGACAATGCAGGATCGGCTCGGGTGACTGAAAATTCAAAAAAAGTGGTAACTAATAAATTTCAAAATTTTATTAAAATAGATGAAAATTATCAACTTTCATATAGCATATTTTTTTCAGTTTACTATAATTTGAAATGTAAGTCTAAGTGTTAGTTTTGATTGACTAATTAAACAAATATTAAATAAATAAAAATGAATTGAGTTTCTACTACTATTTATATTTTTAATCACCCTGCAATACTAAAAATGTGCAACATTCAAGTTTTATGACACATCACTGGTTCAAAACTATAACGACACTTCTGCAACGTATTATGTTTGCAGATGTGTCGCTTTAATTTCGAACCAGCGACATGTTTATCTGTCTCTGACAGAAGTTCCAACTACTCAAAAAATATCTTTCCTAGTGGTGGTGGTTGCATTAACACTTTCATGTCCGGTGACACCAACGTGTTGTCACGTGAAAACCAAACGTTAGCTGCCGGTGACAACATGTTGGTGCCATACTCAAGCCAAACGTTAGTGGCCGGTGACAACACATAGATGTCGCGCGTTGCAACCTGATATCCACGTGACATTTTGTCAAGGGACAATAGAGTACAGGGATGCCAACTGCTCCGCTTTCTGGAACAGTTTGTCGCTTTCTGGAAGTGATAGCAAATTATGTAGTAAAATTCGTTAAAGAAAGATAGTTACGCCTACTTTTTAATATAGTATCCAGTAGTTTGATGCGTTAACGTTGCATTTTATATCATACTTATAATTTTTTATATTTAGTGGTGAAAAAATTACTTATAATGAAAAATGCTAAACTAAAAGTAACCTAAATTTCGCTACCACTAGGCACCACACGCTGAGGTGGTTTTAACAAAAATAAACACCGGTTACATGGTAAACTTATCACTAAATTTATGCGGACCGCATAGTGTTAATACTTCTGTTTGTTTCAAAAATCTGTAAATAAGATTTTAGTTTCTTCAGCTTTGGTAAAATCTGTTTGTTTCAAAACTACCACTAAAAAAAATAATAATAATAACTCGCCACAAATTCAAATAGTGGAGGCTTAAATATTTAGAGTCTTTGTAACCTCCGTCAAAATTTATTGATATTCGTTAGAATTTTGTTTAATTTGATTCCAAGGGAAAGTCTTGTACGCTAAGTCAAATGCAATAAAAAATAACACGTTTCTTTATAAAAAGTGCATTTTTGCATCAAAATAAACATGCTTGGTCACGTTTGCAGTTGACTGTTACTACAAATTAAGTTACTTCTTTGAGATATTGCCATATCATTTTTCAGAAGGGAAATCTGACCAACTGATCGATATTCTTATGGTGATTGTATATTAAAATTGTTTTATCCTATGATTAAAATAAATAGCAAAACATGAAAAATAATCCAATTTTTTTTGCATGGAATTGTCTTTAAGAGACTACGTTTTATTATCATGAACAGAATTCTTTTGATTTGCTTTGTTAGCTTCGTTAGCAATTCGGAATGCGCAAAAAGTGAAATTAACTAAAAGGGCTTCAAAGTTAAGACTGCTATCTTGACCCTACCTTACCATTGGTCATTATGTTGGCCATACCTTACCTTGTGCACACATTTTTCCATTTGCTGCTACTATATTTTGAGATTCATGAATCAAAATACGTTGAAAAAGGTACATTTGTTCGGAGAAAGTAAGTTTTGTGCCTTATTTCGTAACTTATAATATCAATTATCATATTTAAGTTTATGCCCTCAAACCATTGAGTTCTTGTGCTTGAAAATACGACCATTAGATCAAAAGTAAGGCAGACCTCTTACTCTTACACTTTCTGAGAAAATCCTACCCAATTGGCAGTAAAAGACATATTTGATAATTTAGATTTTTTTTCTTTTATTTTTGATTTAGTGGTAGTCAAAATCATAATAAATTTTTAAATCCAAAAATAAACTTAGTGAGATTTGTAACTTCTCTAAATATAAAAATGAAATGCTACGGCAATGCCAACGTCTCTATAACTGAAAGCCTCCAAACGGTTTTCATGGGTAGTCCGATCAGACCACTGTGAAGAATATCCACTTTCCGAACGAGTCATTTAATACAAAATCTAGTTAAAATAAGAAAGTGGTAGAAAATATATGACTTAAAATTTGTTATATTTATGAATATTATTGGTTTGCCTTATTCACTTGTCTACCACTACAGATTCAATTCTCAAATGTATATGATAAATTTCTCTCAATTACTTTTATAAAAGGTTTTGGGTTCATGCGCACAACTGGTTCACTTTTTAAATAGTCTGCGCGGACTACTTATAAAAGACCGTGTGGAGGCTTTTTGATGTAGGAGGTGATGTCAGACCACTGTGAAAATAAACTAGTTTACGAAAGAGCTATTCAATAGAAAGTCTGTTAAAAATTAGAAAGTGGTAGGAAATATATGCCCTTTTTTTTAAAAAAAAAATTATGAATATGTTTGATTTGTCTTATTTGCTTGTCAATTACTACAGATTAAATTCTCAAATATATATGATAAATTTCCTTCAAAATAGAATTTGGTTTCATGCGCACAACTTTTTCACTTTTTAAATAGTCAGCGTTGACTACTTATATAAAAAAAAAAAAAACTTTGTGGTGGCTTTATGATGTAGAAGGTGACGTGTGAAGAAATATTCTATGAGTCGAATATACTATAGCAAGCATTATACATTCAAAAGACTACCAGTCGAAAATATGTATCCGCTATCCAGAGCAAATTGCCATCTTTAGCTATATGAAATAAACAGCCTATTATCGAGTGATTTCAAAAATTGAGAACGAAAGTTATTTTAACAGCTTGGCACATAGAGCACCGTAATCTAAAGAAACACAGTTCCGATAACTGCACAAAATTATCAATAACTTCATTTAATAAAAACTAAGTTTAAATAGTGCTGGTAGATAATAATGAAAACATTGATTTATTAGGTGACACGGAACTGAAACAAAAATATCTCTTATTTGTTCTGTTAATTATTACTTTTTTTAAAAAAAATCTAATTCCTATTCCACAATTTTGGATTCGCTAGAGAAATTGTTTAGAGAATAAAGGTCACGAAAAACTTTTTTATCCTGTAGAAACGCTGATTTACAGTTACATTTAGTGACAAAATGGATCTCGCTTTTCAAATTACGCACTATTAGTCGAATTTAATAACTGTAGAGCTATTTGATAATTTCTCAAAGAAATATCTTTGAATGTGTATAAGAATCGACGTAACTGTGACAGAATATGATTATTTTGACACTGAATGGCAGTTTTCCTCGGAACAATATATTTTATTTTTACTTCATTAGATTAAGTGTACAAACATTATCCAGCCGAATTTTGGAGAATTCTAAAACTTTATGGCTCTACGGCAAAGCAATTGGCATAAAAATATAAAATCGTCAAATTTTTGGTTTTGGTTGGCGTAATTCTATGAAAAGTAGTACGAAGTAATCGTTCATTGCTCCAGTCTCGTACAATTATCATAATTCTGCTCGAAAATTGCCAAAATGCACTAAAAGTGGTAGTAAGGTTTTGAGGAATCATTTACCCCTATAAACGAATTTTATAATATTCTGAAACTTTGTGGGTCTACGGAAAAATGAAGCAATTGGTAGGAAAAATATATAGTTGCTAATTTTTGGTATTGGTAGAAACAAAAGATATAGCACTAAAATATTGCTCTATATTTAATCATACAGTGATCCTAATACTTCTGGAATATTTTCTAATTATACTAAAACTTATAGTAAGGTTTTCATTCCTCAAGTAAAAATATAAAAAAAGTCTTCTTAATTTAAAAATTTTTTTTTTGTTCTTCAGATTCAATGGGCGGAGCACCATTTAATTTCTAAAACTAATACTCTTTTTAATTATTTAACCTCACCAAATTAAAATAAAACTTGAAAAGCTTCTTTGGCTTTCCTTTTCAGAAATTTACTTATAAAGACAGGAGATCAAACGTTAACTCACGTTTCTGATTTGTTAAGAAAAGGATTTGATATTTTTATTCAAAAAGATGAAAGCTGCTCTCTCATTTTTTTTATTTAAATAATAAGCTTTAGTTTTGGCAGCAGTAAAATTGTACCAGCATTACAGTATGTAACTAATATAAAGAATCTAATTTTGATCAGCAATCACTCTGATTTATAAATTTTTGAAACTTCAAATCAAATCAAATATAATAGATATATCAAATTATCAAATATAATAGATATACTCATAATACTTTTTTTTGCTTGCTGGCTGGCTGGGCGTTGTTCTTATGTCCGAGAGGTCTTAGGGTCAGATGACGACTCCGTGTGTGCAACATGGTGGCTGGTGTGCGATAGATGTGTTTGGTCACAAAGTCCTCCAAGTCCCCATAGCAAATCAATAACTCTGGGGGCACTGGATTGATAGTGTTCTGGAACGTATGTATGTTGTTTCCGGATCATCCACTGGAATTTTTCCCAGACGGTAACTAACAGCCCATTATTCAGCTCTTGTGTGAAGTAAATGAAATGCCAAAGCACATCTTTTTTGCGAAATAGAACTTCCCACTTCATAGCTATGTAAGAAAACCATTAACCATCATGTGCTAAACCATCAACCGCAATTTTTTTTCCATTCTCTCGTGGTATTTTCTTATAAAGATAAACACCAATAATTTATAAATTTATCATTACTGTTTTTTAAAATTTAATTGAAGCAAAGAAATCCATGCTCACCAAAATACATCAATCGTACAGGTAGTTTTGCATTTTATTAATTACATACATTTGCTGGTTTGTGTGCTCAATTTTGGCTTATATACTTTTGTCAAATAGAAGAACAGATAGCACAATAGAGAGAAGGACAGTACGGTGGATAACAGTGCGATTCGAATCCTCTACCTCCAAGCTTTGTACAGCATTTGGTGGGTGATACCGCTGAGCCAGGGAGACTCCAGTAATTGTGCACTGATCCGAAGATATGCTTTCTCAATATTTTATTAAAATTAAAGTAGTAAACTAACTAGAATAATCACTATATTCAATTACCCCCATTAATGCATAAATTTTTCGATAAAAGTGAAATAAAAAATGTTGTTTGGAAAAGCTTGGAGACTTTGTTATATTAGCTATCATTTAAATTTTAAAAGAAGGAAAAGAAAAAATTTCGTTGAATACTGATCCAAATTATTAATAATATTAAATTACTAGTGGGCAGCGCCCCCTGCTCGCTAACGCTCCCCAACCCCCGAAAATTGCTACACAATCTTATATGGTTTGCTTCGCAAACCAAGCTCGCTTCGCTCGCTACTAACTTAGGTACATTGCAAATGCACAAAATTCTAAGAATTAGCTGTCATCAATGCACTCTTCCAATCTTCGAGCACGCTTCTTTTGATTATACTTTAAAAACGTAACAACACGACTAATAACAATAATAAAACAAATAAATTAAAAAAAATCGTCATATAAATTCGTAATATATATATCGTGAAAAAAGCGCTTTCGACAAAATACTAAAATAGAGATCTTTCGGCAAAGACTACTCACTTCTGCCTAGCTTAATAGTATGAGATTGCCGCAGCTGAATTGAACAACCTGATGGGGTGAATTTCGGAAGAGATCACATTTGGTGAGAATGTTCTCTCTGGTTATTTCAGTTTCCGTTTTTAAAAGCGCTATATATTAAGCCACCTCAGCTAGATTTGGCATGTGACATTTTAGAGGGCAATTATTGGTCGATTTTCCAGCGTTGCCATTCGGGGAATTGTAATGAGGCTTTTTTTTGACAATGTGTAAGAGAAATATATATATAGATATCACAAGTAATCTCAGAATTTTTTTCGCTAAGTTATTAACTAATAATTGAATAATCACGATACTAGATTTTATAATTCAAAAAAAAAAAAAAAAAAAAAAAAAAAAGAAGTGTCTTAAAGGGTAAGTAAACATTCGAGCAAGGGTAAATAATCAGTCATTTTACCATTTTAAATATTGTTAGTAGCTAAAAAAATACAGCTGGCTGCTTTGTTACGACATAAAAAGAATTGCAAACCATAATTTCAAAATTGAGAGAAACCAATATGAAAAGCAACGTGCAATGAAATTTAATAGAGCAATTTTGACAAAGTTTGATAAATAAGATCAATTAAAATAAACCACATAAGAAATTAAGCATATGAGCGCTGAAACTAAAGGATTTTATTTGAAAGAAGAGTATCAATTTTCTAACAATAGTTTTATGCAAATTGCTACCGTCTTTAGCATCCAATTAAGCATTTTTCCTACTTTCACAAACAAAGGTTCTACATTTTAGTTAAATTGAAAGGTTAAGATGTGAACTTAAAGTACACAAGGGAGTTGTATTAAGTCTTATTTGATTAAATAGGATTAAGTGTGGGAATCAGTTGAAAAAGAAAAACGAACTTCTTACGTGAAAATATATTTAAATTTGTTAAAAGTGAAATAATTTGCAAAAAACTCTTGTTTATGGGAAAGTTTGCAGCTTGTTGTGCTTTTAATAAAAAGACCTAATTAAATCTTAAACAAATCCTAAGAATATGGAGTTTTTAATTGATTATGCTTTGTTTAAACAGTCTTTTTCTTTATTTTAAGAATAGTAATCTGTTGACGTTAAAGAAAATTTATTTTTAAATTGAAAAATGCCCATTTATTATTATCAGATTAAAGAACCAGTAGATTAAAATATATTTTAATTAATCGTGTCCGAAAAAAAAAAGAAATTTATAGCAGTTTCATTAACTGCTCATTTCATAATAAATTCAAAATTTCACTGGAATTTCCATTGAAAGTTTTTCTAAAATAAATTAATATTTAAATAAATGAAATCTTTTAGAAAGAAAAATGTTTTTTTAATGGCAGAGAAATTTTAATTTATAATTATATATCGATATTTTTGTGATAATTCATTGGCACAAAAAAAATATTTATAATTATCATAAAAAATATATATATTTTACATTTCTCTCTTTTAACTAGATTTTCCTACATTAATTTATTTCAATGCTCAAATAATAGGCCGGGATAGCCAGGTCGGTAGGGCACTGGGCCCATGTCCAAGAGGTCGTGGGTTCGAGGGAAGACTCCCCGTGTAGTAAATGGTGACTGATGCACGTTAAATCTGTCGAGTCTCAAAGTCCTCCATGTTTCCCATAACAAATCAATACCTCTGGGGGTACTGATCCAGGAGTTTCCTTGTCTTCTGGATTGGTTCAAAATTACAACGCTACGGAGTTGAACATTAGTAGTCGTAAACCCATGAAATTGGGTCGGCTGTTCAACGACGGTTATAAAATAAAATAAAATAAAATGCTCAAATAGTTATAATGTTAATACTATCCAAAAGATACAAAACTAAAACGTTTCAACCACTGATAAAATGCAATGGAAGCGCATTTCATAATAAATTCAAAAATCCACTAATCACTTAAAATAAAAATTATATCTTATAGCCAAATTATTTCTTCTCACGAGAATTTATAATATCAGAGAATGTTTTTGTCACTAGAATTTTATTATATCGAACACATTTTGATTATAAATATTGATATTGTGATAGTTCATTAATGTATAAACTAATTTAGATTTAAAATATATATTTTACTATTTTCTTTTTAAACTAGATTATTCCACTGTTTGAAGTACTTTATTTTAATATAGAATACTAAATTTACAATTTTAAGCCTAAAACTCATACAATCAAAGAAATGCAAAAATGAAAAAATTTCATCGAATGATCCATTTTACAATAAATGCATCATCAGATCTGCATAATTGAAAAATTAATACAAAATAAATTAATATTTTACAGCCAAATAAAATTTTTTTCACAAGAAATACCATTTTCTAATGCTAGAGAAATTTTTATTTTTACGGATATTTTTTTAATAATTCATTAATACACGAAATAATATTTAAAAAAATACTTTTAACTCTTTGTTTTTTTAAATGAAATTTTCACTAGTTACAATACCTTATTTCAATTAAAAATACTCAAGGGACAATTTCAAGCACAAAACTAATACTATCCAAGAGATAAAAAAAATGAAGCAATTTCATCGAATGATCATTCCTTATTTCACAATAAATTCAAAAATCCACTGATATCAGAAAAATATTAATATTTTTTTATATATTGATATTTATTTTGTTGACAATTCATTAATACACAAAATATTTCATAGTTGATATTAAATATATATATATATATATATATATATATATATATATATATATATATATATATATATATAATTTACTCCTTTCTTTTAAATAGATTTTTATGAAATTACAATACTTTATTTCAATTTATAATACACAAATAACAATTTCAGGCTATAAAACTTATACTATAAAAAAAAAGAAACAATTTTATCAACTGATAAGGGACTAACGATCCTCAATTCACGAAAAATTCAAAGATCATGTCTAAATTGTAGTTAAACTTCTTTAGGCACAAATGCTAAGGTTTAATAATCATTATGAAAACAAACGAATCAATCAACCGTTAACAGGATATTAGAAATCATTAAAAAGTATACTTTCTGGTTTGTGACGAATGGATATGTCTTTTAAAAATTGATAAATTAAAAGAAATGTTATAAAGGGAAATAAAGTCTTGTTTTAATTTCAGAGATTTTATAAATTTAAATTATAAATCGATATTTTTCTGATAATTCATGAATATTCAAAACATTTATTAGCTATGATAAAAAAATTTTTTATCTTACTTTTCTCTCTTTCAACTAGATTTTTTCCATTAATTACAATACTTCATTTCAATTTATAATACTTAAATGGCGATTTCAAATGCAAAACTAGCACCATCCAAACAATACAAAAAATGAAACGACTTCATCGATTGATAAAGAACTAATGATCATAATTTCAAAATAAATTCAAAAATTTCCCTGACATCTGCAAAATTTAAAGTATTCCCAAAATGAATTAATATTTTATAATAATATAAAATCATTTCACAAGAAAACTCGCTTTTTTTAATGTAAGAGAAAATATCAATTTTAATTTTATACTGCATGCTTCTGATAATTCATCAATACGCAATATATTTCCTAGTTAATATAAAATATATATATTTTTCTCTTTGATCTTTTATATAGATTTTTCCACTGATTACAATACTTTATTTCAATTTATAATACTCAAATGGCAATTCCAAGCATAAAGCTAATATTATCCAAAAAATACAAAAATGAAACCATTTCATTGACTGATAAAGAACTAACGATCCGCATTTTACGAAAAATTCAAAGATCATGTCTAAATTGTAGTTGAGTTTCTTTAGGAACAGATGATAAGGTTGAGTAATCATTATGAAAATCAAACGTATCAATCAACCGTTACCAGGATATGAGGAATCATCAAAGAGGAGTCGTTCCGGTTTGAGACGAATGGATCTGTCCATTAAGGATTTTTCCATTCCTTTAAGGGAAAAGAATAGCCATCAAGGTCTATGTCTTCCTGGTTCAGATTGAATGCACTTAAACATTGAAACAGTAATTTTTTTTAGAGGGTTTAGTTTAAAAGGAAGGTCTGAAAGCCACCATTGATGATAGTACAGTAATCTATTCAAAGTGAACTTCGTAAAAAAACTAATGTAATTAGGTTAGTTACGTTTGTTTAAAGACACATAGTTAGGGAAATGGAGCATATAAGACAAAAAAGATTTAGTTCATTTAGCAGTTGAGTTAATAGAATTCTTATTTTGTTTTAAAATAAAACTCGCTCAAAATGTATAGTTTTTTTCATACATTTTTGATACATTTGAATTAAATCCTGTGCTTTGATTAAATTTTGCTTTTAAATTTAGAAAATAAATAATTTTTTTCCAAGATAAAAAAATCTAACACGTTTTATAAGAAAATACTCATTTCAATTACTTATATATATAATTTTAAATGTTTGTGTGACACTTTACAAAATTTATTTTTAAATTTTTCAAATAGGTTGATAATCATTATTAAGGAGAAAAATGAATGTAACTTATGTTAACAATAAGAAGATTTTAAAAACGCTCCAAAATTAAATTTTTATCTGTTAAAAATTTCCCGGGCAAAATAGTTAAATAACAATTAATTAAATTGTTTTTTTTTTAATACATTTAAACAAAGCAGACAAATAGCGATAAATAAGATGGTATTCAAACTCTTAACAGTGAGAAAAACCATTTATTAACTGCTTTTACCTAATAGGGTCTAACAATCAGAATTTTATCGCCCCCACTAGGCACACATAATGAAACCACTTTGTCCTTTGCAGCTGGGTATACTATATTATAAATGAGAGGGTAAATCTATCAATCTCTTGACCGACAGAATTAGAGTTCGTGTCCCAGCGTTTGGTATGCTGTGCACACAGTCACGTATGCAGTAACTAATTCTTTACTGTTTTTAATTACGAAAGATTTAAAAATTTAGAATTCATGCTTCTTATATATATATATATATATATATAGCATTACTAAAATGCGTTTATTCTGCGTAATTGTGGCAAGTCGTTAATGTATTATTTTTTTATAAACAAGTTTATCTTTACCTTTTTTCTTTTATTAAGAAAAGAAAATTATCCCTAATGATGTGTACGACAGTGAAAGTTAAATTCAAATTGTAATTAGTTGTAAAAAAGGTCATTTTTAAACAATTCTAGTATGCCGAAAAATATAAAAATGTTTTTTAATCAATTTAAGTTCTCTCGTTACCTTTATGTCAAAAAGAATTGTTTTCAAAAATGTTTATCACGAAAAAAATATATTCTATTTTGTTTCGTTTCATTTTGGTAAAAATTTTCGTAAAAACCTTGATATTTTTTATGGCGAACTTAATAGCGATTTTACAGAATTTTTACTCCAGTAATTATTTTGTAACCTTCTCGAGAAATTTATTAAAAGTGAAAAAACGAACATAAACCTTTCATCTTTATTACCTAAAAAGTGTACGGAATTTCAGTAGTTTTTAGGAATTTAAACATAATGTATTTAAAAATTAAAAAAAACACTTTTTATGATTTATGTTAAAAATAGAGATAGGCTTAATAATACAAAGCGCATCGATTTAATAATGGATTACAGTTTACTTACTTAAGTAGAAAATGAACTTTTTTAAACCATTAAAAAAGCAATTTACTATCTAAATAAAAGTTTATGTTATCACTGGCATCAAATATTTTCCATAATCTCTTCAGATCATTTTTAGCAGTTTTTAGAGCTCTGACTTTTAATTACCAACGTTTCAAGAAAAGTCTCCTGACATTTCTTTATTAACCCTTTAATAGACCATTTATTTCTAGTAAACGTAAATAAAGTATTTTTGGAATCGAAATTGTTCTAAGAATAGTAATTGATATAAGAAAAAAATTGCTTATTGAAATGCCATTTGTTTAGTGGTAAATATATTTAACACGACCTATTGACTTTTGACTTATTGACTTTTATTTTTCCTTATTTATAAAATAAATTTTATAAATGCTTCAAACTTCAAAAGGAATTATGTATTTTACAACTTTTATACGTTTTTTTAAACTAACAATTGGTTACCAATTTTATTCAAACGCACTTCAAGAAAGCTGAGGTTATTAACAAATGGAAACCTAAATTAAAAGTGGTAAGAAAGAGATGGTAAGTATACTTCCCACGGCCTTCGAAAGGGTTAAATTGTGAATGTATTTAAGTGCTCGAGTGATAGCGTTAAGTTCTAGAAGAAGACAGATGAGTATTTAGATGCTTTTTTTTTCATAATAAAATAAAACGCTCATCGTGGAAATCTATTCAGCGTACATTGTGATTATCATCTTAAACTTCTCAACTTCATTAAGCCATTACCTCAGCTTTTGAACTTTTTAAAACCATTACCTCATCTTCTCACCTTCTTTAAACCATTACCTCAACTCCCTTAAACAAATCAATTTTTTAAACTGTTACAAAAAATTATGATATAAACAGAGGTGAATGTTTTCCTTAGCATTAAAATCAGATATTTTCCATAATTGCTTCATGTCTTTTTAGTAGTTTGAAAAGCTCTGATATTTATTAACCACCGTTTCAAGAAAAAACCACATAATATTTCTTTATTAATTTGTGTATGAGAAAAAATCGATTGGTAGTGTTCAGTTTTAGAAGAAAACCAAGGAATATTTAGACGCTTTTTATTCAGAATAAAATAAAAAGCTCGTCGTGAAAATCCTTTTCGCGTTCATTGTGATCACCAACTTCAACTTCTCAACTTTTTTAAACTATTACCTCAACTTCTTGCCTTCTTAAAACAATTACTTCAACGTCTTATCTTCTTTATATCATTACCTCAACTTCTCACCTTCCTTATCTCAACTTCTTTGAACAATTACAAAAAATAAATAAATAAACAATTAGCAATATAAACATAATTTCAATAAGATAAAACGCTCAGCGTGAAAATCCGGTTCCCGTGCATTGTCAGGATTAACTTCAACTTCTTTAAACCATTACCTGAACTATTTAGCCTTTTTAAACCATTACCTCAAATTCACACCTTCTTTAAGCCATCTCAACCTCTTTAAACCGTTACAAAAAAATAAATAAATTATACAATATAAACATAATTTTATGTTTTCTCTTGCATTAAATTCTGATATTTTCCATAATGTTTTTATTTTTTTAGCGGTTTGAAAGGGTCTGACTTTTAATAACCACCGTTTCAAGTAAAAGCCACATGACATTTCTTTATTAAATTGTGTATGTGAAGCAATCGATTGGTAGTGTTTGGTTCTAGAGGAAGACAGATGAATATTTAGACGCTTTCTTTTCAGAATAAAATAAAACGCTCGGCGTGGAAATCCATTTCGTGTCCGCATTGTGATGATAAATGGAAAGTGCGAATAGAAACTTGGGCTGGGAAACTTCAGCGCCTGTCGCCTTCTGAAAATCCTCAAGAAAATAAAGATGGTGCGGGCAAACCATCTCCTGTCAGATGTATGTCTGCGCAGATTTCAAACTAAGTAATTGATGTCCTTTTTGGACCTTAAAGTAAAGGATTTACCTCCATTTCGGCAATCGCTTCAGCTAGTTTTAGATGATAGAAATGTTGAATTGTTTTCATGATGGTTTCAGAATCAATGCATTGGGTCAATATGGGAATATATTGAACTCGGATTCTCCGCAAAGAGATAGATTGCATACTGTGTAATGTAAAAAATCGTCATGATTCAAGTTTTGATTATGGATTGTAATCGTTTCGTGATTTTCTACGATAACGTAATTCAGTTTTTCCTCTTTTTTCATTTTCTTTTATGTATGAAAAAAAATGAAAGTAGAAGAGTTTTAATGGATGTTTTTCAAGAAACTATAAATATAATTTTGTTTAAAAGGATGCATTTTGAAAGGCTCTCAGTTAAAATTGTTTGCACAATCATTATATTTTCTCTCTAAGACTTAAGTGCATTAAAAACAATATGATGAAAATCACTCTACCTGGGAATTCGATTTTTCACGTGTTGCTGTTGAA
Organism: Parasteatoda lunata; assembly: GCA_949128135.1. Classification (NCBI taxonomy): domain Eukaryota; kingdom Metazoa; phylum Arthropoda; class Arachnida; order Araneae; family Theridiidae; genus Parasteatoda; species Parasteatoda lunata. The sequence continues at coordinate 27,209,038 of OX421981.1, read as the reverse complement.
TTTGATATATTTATATCTATATATATATATATATATAAATCAAATTTTATTTTCTCAAGAATCTAGGTTTGTGATTAAAGAAGAAGACTCACATTTCAGATTATAGCAAATCCTTAATATACCACGGTTTTAAAATCCATACAAAGTAGTACCTTTTGAAGAAAATATTCAAAAGGAGAAAAAACATACAGTATGGAATTTTTTTTCAAAGTGATTTTTTCTGATATTCAAACAAAAAAATCGATAAATTTGAATCTTACGTAGAAATTATGACTATTGTAAGTCATAATATTCCTCAATTTTTTTCATTAATATGAGATACAATTTTCAAAGTGTTTGATAAACAAACTTAAGGTGTTTATTATAAAATATCTTGCTCACAATGAAAAATTATAAAATACAAGGAATATTATACTGAATGGAGTCTGGCATTTACATTTTATGTTTTATTTTAAATATCTCATAAATTAAATATATAAAAATCTGTTTCTATCTGTATTTTTGTAATTTTAACTTATTTTTCTATTGACATACATAACGTAAACTATTATTAAATGGAGAAATTATTTTATATTCGTACGATTGTGAGCATTTCTCCGCTTATTATTTAGTTTATTTGAATCTTCCAGCTACAAAAACGCTTTGGTAAGCTAAGAATTTTAGTCTTCCAAAATTAAGTCAGTATCTAGCATTATATTCTTTTAAAAATATTTCTTTTAGCTGACGTTAAAATATTATCTTGATAAAAGTAACCCCAAGGAAGGCCAAACTTTTCTTTCTTACCTCTCAAGTTCTGAGGCATCGCTTCTTAGGAAGCTTGCGTAAACAGTTTTTTCAACAGGGCAGTTGACATTTTCGACTAAAGCTGCTTAGTTTTGATCTCAGAGAGTAAACAACGCTGGAGAAGGGATAGCTTAAGTCCTTTTTTATTTTCAAGCAAAGGATAAATCTGGATTCTACATCCTGATTCGTGGGCAACAGCTTCTGAGAAAGAAATGCTATTCTTCTCAAAACGTTAGAAATAGCAACATAGAAGACTCGCGCGTTTATACTTGCTTTATTCATTCTCTCAACATTGAGACGTGACTTACCAATTTTTATTGATTTAACAAAAAATAAATAAATATTTCTAACAAAAAGAATTCTGGGGTCATACCGTGCATTTCTCTTTGTTGTTTTTACCTTTTTACCTAATTTAACTTACAAAGAAACATTCACACTTTATTATAGTAAAAAAAATCATAATGTTTTTCGACTCATATTACACCGCAAATAGTAGTGTAAGATTGACTTTGATGTCAGCGAAAACTTTTATCACATAGCTCAGTAAAGTTTATAAATAATTAGTAAATAAACCGTACAATATTGAAGCAATTTTAAATTTAACTATTCTAGTTTACGCGCTACGATATTTGAACTAAGCTTGCATCAACAGTTCTCTTATATCGAGTTTGAATCTTCCTTTACAAAACAAGGCTTTTGAAATCGGATTAGTGCCAGATTTTGATTCCAGAGACCTCACTGAAACTATGTTCATTTGCGCAGGCGTTTATATACTTGGATTAATACTTTCAAAGTGAAGGTTGGTGTGATCATTCAGTTTTCAACACAAACAAAATGTCGCAGTTGAGAACCTGGATAAATCTTTATTAAAAAAAGGCAAAAACAAGGTTTATAGCAAAAGCTTAAAAAAAGATTTTTGTGGTCTTTTTCATGACATAATTCAAACTTTTGGCTTATTTATATTTTTTCAAGTTTGGCATACAGTGAAACTTCTTTTTGTGCGGTCCTTTTTTATGCGATTTGGTTTTTGTGCGATTTTTTTATGCGGTATATGAATCTTAGCGGCGTTAGCACCAGTTCATGTTTACTATCAATGTACATATACATGTTGTGGACGAACTCTGATTACGTGGCCTTCTTGGCAACGATGTATCAGGACTTCGCGATGCTCTGTTCATTTACTTTAAACAATCTCCTGACAAGGCAGAGTTAGTTACGTACAGAGTGTTACAAGGCAGAGTGTCGCTCGACGCGAGAACAATATACGCTTCGTATTCAGAATTTCATACACGATTCACGTGATTAAGGATTCATTTTATAATGAGATTAAAGATAAATAAATTAGTTACTTTTGTTTCCATTTATATGTAGTTTTAATGATTTTTATTTTATTTTTAGACATATAAGTACTCCCTTAAAATGAATAAATATAGCAAAAACTCCACTATTACAATTCCACTATTTAATGTATAATTTGAAAACTTCTCCAGTTATATGTACAATGAAAAATTAAATATTTTTACAATTTCTTTAGGTCTAATTTAATTATTTCATTCAATTGAAAGCATTCTCTCATCTATTTCATAAATCATTGATGTGTTTTCCAAGTCCGACTTTTTTTATGCGGTCCCTATCATCCGCATAAAAAAAGTTTTAGGTAGTATATCGTACAAACTTGTTCTTACAAACATGTAAAAATTTATAAAATTTTCTAATTTTTTTTGTGCGATTTCTTTTATGCGGTCCCTATTCACCGCACAAAAAAAGGTTTCTACTAGGTGTACAAGGGATAAGTTTGTAAACTTATCTGTGCTAACTAATGAAAATGTAAATGTATTGTTTGAAGTAAGATTGCCTGTCTTTTCGGCACATAATACAGATAAAATATAAACAAGACTTGTCTGTCAAAATTTCTCTCAACTGTAAAAGGAAAATTCAAATTTAATATTTTTTATGAATTAAAATGTGCTCCAAATAGTCTTATATGTATTTAGTCAAGGATTGAACACATTTTCCAAGTAATCGAGATTCCAGTTTGTTACTAACAATTGAATTGTTTACAATTATTTGACAGGAAATATAATACTTCTTCTCGAGAATCACTGATGAATATTGAATGAAGCATTCAGTTTTTATGTGAAATAGTAAGTACTTTTTTTAAAACAAAATATAAAAAATGTCAGATATTATAAATAAAATAATAATTCTGAAAACTATATGTTTTATTTTAAATCAAAATATGTTCCAACTTATATAAAGATAAAATAATAATAGTGCTAAGTGAGGAATTTATTTAAGTTATTTAATAATGAAAATAATCGTCTGGTTTTGAAAGATGATGATTTATGAAATATTTTTTTACCGCTTTCTAGCTCCATATCACATAAGTTTACACTTATCAATCTGTTACTATATTAGCAACGAAATATTTTTTCTCCGATGTTAACGATTAATTTTTAAACTTGAATTAAACACTAATAATTCTTTTTAAATTTGTGTGGACTTATAAATGTTTTTTAAGTGAATCTAGTTCTAGAAGTGAGTTATAAACGATTAAAAGGCTTTCTGGATGTTTTCGAACGAATTATTACAAAATAGATGAAGAAAAAAATAAATTTAAAAAAAATCTTAATGTCGTAAATTGATATTTTGAAGCATGAACTGTTTTTCATCACCAGGAGTGGTTCGAATTCCACCTAGCATACATTCGATGATTACCAGCTTGTTTAAGAAGTAAAAGCGACTTGTGCGCAATACTGGATACATTTCATCAAGTTGAATGAGAAATAATATTTCAGTCACTTTTTATGCGCAATTTATTAGTGCGTATATAAGAGAAAGACACCCCGTGAAAAAAAAAATCGTCAAAAATCCGTCATGATTTGAAATTTATCATCATACGCCTTTACTTTTTGAAAATATGCCTATGGTTTAATTTAAAAAAATCATAAAAAAATTAATTAAAGTAATTTTTGCAGTTAAATATTATAGCAAAAAACATTTTATTACATATAAATATATAAATTACTTATCAAATAACCACATAACAAAGACTTCTTATCAGAGAAATTAATCTAAAATGTTTTGAATATTTTCAACTTTATCGCTTCAAATAATGTGCTGGTTATCACAAAAATGTCACTTTTCCGATCTAACATAATTATTTTTAACAATTTATATTTCACTGTTTTGTATCTAAAAGTAGTTTAGTCTTCTTATTCATAACTAATTCCAAATACTACTTCAGTATTTGGCAGTAAGCAGTATTTTTTTCCAATTGTTATATAATGTTCAATTGTTGTTATATATGTTCAATTGTTATTTTAATTTGTGTATCTCATAAATTTTTTTATGTGTACAATCAACCTTCAAATCAAATAATAATTTTAAAATCTTTAATATAATTTCATTATCCAGAAACAAATTCTAATTTTTGACGATCCAGCTATCCTTTAGCAGCATTTCAAATGTTTTTGACAAAAACTGGGACATGAAGTCAAGTGTTTTTTGATGAATAACGCACTTTCAAAAGTTCTCCAGCAATTTTTCATTTCATCGTTTATACCATATGATGGAATGGAACACGCTTTAGTGCTTCTGCTTGTTAATCAGATTTCCACTCATGTTCTTATTATTAAAACAAGTTTAATTACTGCTCAATTGATATACCTTATTTAGCTTAATGCTTTTAACGAATCTCGTATCCTCTATTAAGATAACATTGAAACATTCTTAATTTGACAAAACATACTTTTGTGCATTTCCTAGGAAACACTGGAGGTGAAAATGAGGTTGAAGTTTGAATGAAGTTTTCTCGAAATTTCATTATCAATTTTCAAAGTGTACCCTCGGATTTTTTTTCCAATTAACTTGCATTTTAAAATTCTTATGTATTTGAGAAGAGATACATAAGATACAGCTATATGGAATATATATATATATACACACACTGGTGTGCAAAATTTAAGCAACAAGTGCGTTTTTTGTCATAACTCTACAAGAAATCATCCGATTGACATGAAATTTGAATATGATGTACATTATTTTGTACTTAAAAGATGATTGTTTACCATCGTTTAAGTACAAAATATGCATATATATGTATATTGTTTAAGTATCGAAGAACCACTTGTTGCTTAAGTTTTGCACACTAGTGTATGTATATATATATGTGTGTGTGTGGGTGTGTTTTGATTTGTGGAGCAACGGAGGAAAAAAGAAAATAATTAATTTAAGAATCAGACTTAACATATTAAATATGGAAGGAAAATAAACAGCGAAACCTATAGCAGAGAGCAGCCTACACGCAGAGTTGCAGGACAAAGACTGACGACTATAATCAGATCGTTCTGAGGAAAATAATTAGTCTATTAGGTATTTCGGGACTTTTCCCGTTCAGACACTTTGCCGTTATGGATTCTGGGACTTTTCCCTTGTGGACAGTCGCACCGTTCTACTAGGAAGTTGTTGGTTTCGAGGATGATGGTGAATTAAAACTACTACAAATATATATATATATATATATATATATATATATATATATATATATATATAATAAGAGTGAATATCACGTAGTTAATATAAGGATTCTAGAAATCGAAATGGATTCACCTGTCTGAGAAGTAAGCACTCTATTCCTTCAAACATCACATCCCCCTCTACATGAATAGTTTTAAAACTAAATAGAATTTGCCAGAAAGCTGACCAATGATTTAGTAGAGATGACAGTTTAGTATAATATTTGGTTGAATTCATTCCCATGTCTACAATGTTACGTTTTATATGAAATGTTATGTCTGTTATATATATTATGTCTACAATGTTACGTATTATTATGAAAATATCACGGTGTCAAAGTTAGTGGATACTAAGTTCTTGAATGATGGCTACAGAGTTATATATAGTTGCTAACTACAAGGCGTAATTGGTTAGTTCAATTTAATTAATTTAATTTAGTCGTTGAACCACTATAGTAGTCGTTTGTTTGCGTTTATCCCTATGTTTTATCACAGCGAGTTAATCTGAAATTAATCCGAAATAATAACAACCTGAAATTGTTAATAAAATCATAGATATCGATAGAGAAATTGTCGTTGCCATAATTTTAATTCTTTGCCAAAGAATATCAATTGCTTAGCTGTTTTAAAAATTATGGATATTAACTGATAATTTTCTTTAGAACTCGGCAAAAAATATAAGTAAAATTATTGACACGAACATTATTATGGTAGTATTATAACAGTCGTTTGTTTGTGTTTATTACCGAACATTTTATAGCGAGTTAATATGAAATTATTCTGAATTAATGACAATTTGAAATTATTTGAAAAATCCAAAAGTTTTTAAAACGAATTTTTCGTCTAAATCATATTAACTCGTTGTCAAGGCATATTCTTTGCTCAGTTGTTTTAAAAACCGTGGTCATTAACTAATCATTTTATTTAGAACTCCGTGATATACATAATAATTAGAAAGAAAAATAATACAAGCAAAACTATTTCCACTGACATTATTTTAAGCAATGTGCAATGACTGACCTAGAGCTATGCGTGTGTGGTATTATCTTGCGGTGTGCAACTTTGAAATATTTAACCTTTCAGATATTTTATAATGAACCTCAAATAATTATGAGAAATCAATAACAAAATCAATCATATTTTTAGCAATATTTTTTTATAACCGTCGTTGAACAGTCGACCCAATTTTATGGTTTTACGAGTACTACTGTTCAACTCCGTAGCCTTGTAGTTTTGAACCCCATCCAGAAGACAAGGGAACTCCTGGATCGAGTATTAGAAGAAATTTGCCTTCGTGGAGGACTTTTTGATGGAGCTAACCCGCATTTGCGTTACGTGGAAGACTACGAGAACCTCCCACGGTTAGACTGACGGCAAGGGGACTCTAACCCATGATCCGTCCACCACTGAGGATATTTCAAGTCAGCCCTGTGGTCAGTGCAAGCCGGATGTGGAATTCCTATCGACTGGGACTCGAACCCGGTTCGCCTCGTTGGAAGGCGAACGCTCTATCCCTTGAGCTATCGCGGCTTATTTTTCAGCAATATTTGAAATTACTAATGTTTATCTAAATTTGATTTTTTTAAAATATTTTTTATAAACAACAAATATATAAAAACATTTAAAAAACATCGCATTATGTAACTATTCTTTTAATTTAAATGCAATCCTCAAAAAGTGTACAAAATTGCATTAGGGGAAAGGGAGACTAGTGTGAACATGGAGCTAAATTGGACATCATTAATTAATTTTTTTATTTATTTATTGGTCAAATTCCCTCTGTGAAATATCAACACTGATGCCCGCTGATGCAAACTTTCATATGCAGTTGAATATCACACTGTGAATACTATAGTAAAAATTTGAAAGAGAAAGTTTTTAAACATGCGAAAATAACTTTCAAATGTTCTTTTTACTCTTTTTATTTACATAATTTATTTTCAAAATTTAGAAAAAAGGTGATAATATGCTATTTTTTATACTGATTTTCACTTATTTTATTCCATTTACCTTTGTACCAATTAACCAAAATAAGGCGTGGGCAAAGACGTGATTTAGTGGGGCTAGTTTAGATAAATAGTGGCGTTTCCAATGTTTACATGTCCACACTGACCCCATTAATCAACCAATGAAATATGATTATTTGTATAAATGTAACACATTTGATGTTATTGATTTTCTAAATTAGACCGACTGGCCCGTGTTGGGGTCAGGGAACTGCCCTTGCATCAGAAAGGTTCTGGGTTCGAATCCCGGACGGATGTTCTTTCCGTCTCTGTACTATCTGTTCTAACTGTGGGCGCAACGTTGGCCCACCTAATATGGTGCCCTTGAAAGAGAGGCCAGCAAACCCGCCCTGTAGATGCCTGAATTGACGAATGTTAACACAGTTGGGCATTGGAGAAAAAAAATTCTAATTTAGAGGTTGTTGTTTTTTTTTTTAAATTACCAATACAAATATTGGTTTTAATCTTAAGAAAAAAATTAGCGTGGAACCATTATATTTATTAACCTGCTAAAGGTTCTGTTATAAAATTTAAAAGATATATGTTATCATTTTTGTTAAAAGAGCACAATTTAATATAGAAGAATTAAAGATGTTTTTATTACATATTTATATTTTGTGGCACATTAAACTAAAACAGTGAATAAAATAGTCAAATAAACATAAATAAGATGGTAATCAAACTGTTAACTGTAAGAAAAACTGTTTATTAAATGCTTTCACCTAATACTGTTAAACAACTAAAATTTTATCGAATCTACTAAGCCCAACTAATGAATCCACATAGTTCCTCACAACTGCTTACATATTTATACAGAGAGAGCTAATATGCCA